>OZ002729.1:9007532-9421189 GCA_963924305.1 Polygonum maritimum | reverse complement strand
ATATATCACACTATCACCTCAAAAGAACCTGATTTGTCGTGCATCGCTCAGTTCCCTTTGGACCTTGATGCCGACATACTTAGCCTTTTAAAGAACCTAGTCATATTCTACCACTTGCTTAGTCTCGCGTTAGACTAATACCACTTTCTTTTCTTCCCGACATTGGTCGGCTGGTATTTCTTGCTTTTATGGAAATATCAGGAAGTGAAGACAGGTTTGTTGGAGACCAAAGACGAAGACTCGAGAATTTAAAGGAAGGAAGATTTTCAAGAGGTTTCAAGTCATTTTAGATATTTTGGAATTTCCTACGTTGTTCTTTGAAGAATCTTTGTCATTTTATTTCCGCTGCAAAATGATTTATATGTCTTCTTCACTCAAACATTGTTATTCCGTAACATTGAATCACTTTTAATATAATATAAGTTTAACATCTTGTTTACTATGAATCGAGTTATGTTACCAACCGCCTTGGGTGACTTTGGATGGAAAGATTCGAGGTCACTGGCATGTAATGCCCTTGGGCTCAAAATAGGGGTGTTACAAGCGGTGAGTGGCCATGCAGTTTAGGATGCTCTTATTCGTATATTCGTACATCCGTATTTCATAAATACGGGATCCGTGCAACTCCTACGCATGCGTATCGTAGGGCCTTCGTTGGTCAAACGCGCGCGTCCACGCGTGACCTGCGCCATATGTGTGATGATGCACACACGGCGCTTTTCTGACCCTGAGTTGAGTGTTCGGCCCTCCATGCTAGCAAAATATTTGAAATCAAAAAGATATGAAAAAAGAGTTCCCGGGATTTTAAAGACGAAATCGTTTGAAATGAGAATAAACAAAAAGAAGACAAAAAAGGCGGCGCGCCGTTACTAGCATGATGATCCTCGCACTTTTCTCAAGGGTAGAATTTCTTTTTATAGCGATGTTTTAAGTGCAAAGCACTAGCCCATATGCCCCTGTCCTAATTCCGCAGCCATAACACACGGGCCCTTCCGAGCCTTGCCATTATCGGGATGCGCTCCCCATGGCTACTCGAGGCATCGCGTTGCCAACTCGGAAGGTTCGCGGCCCTCGTGGGTGTGCGCACCGCAACATAACCCACTTAATGGCGCTCCGTAGGACGCTCGGCACGTCTTGGTGGTTTTCCCCTTGCACCTAACCGCGGTCGCGGCCTGGAGACCCGCGGTCGCGGCCTGGCGACACGCGGTCACGGCCTCGCGCTCGCGGTGTGCCGCCCGTGCTTGCGGTTCGTTCCATAGGACTAATCAAGGCTCCTGGGGGTTCCCCGCGCCCGCGGCTCCCGGTCCCGCGCCCTCGGCTCTCGTAGCCGGATTCGAACCCAATAGCGTGTTTCGAGGTAGTCAAGGCTGGTCTTTCGATGTCGTCTCGCTGATCCTGCCGTCAAACTTGAATTGGTAGGGAATCGCGTTACAGAGTCGGTTGGTACCAGTCTTTTGATGTCGGCTCTGGGCATGTAAGTTGACGTCATACTGCCCCCGCTCGACAGACCATCCCGCGACTCTTTCTGAGAGACCCGATTTTGACAGCAGAGATCGAAGCGGATGGTATCGTAGTGTTGGTTCCGGGTGCGTAAATTGACGTCTTACGCCCCCGCTTGATGGACCGCCTGATGACTCTATCGAAGAGGTTCGACTTCGTCGGCAGAGATTGGAGCGGGTAAGCGGTTACCACAGGAGTCGGGCGCTCGACCACGTAAGCCTTGGAGTCCTTACTTCGTTGTGGGCACACCGTCATTCCGGGGGGTGCTTGGGATCCGCAGGTTCGTACCTGATTTCGAGCCAATTGGAGTGAGTTTCCAGCATTGGCTCCTGAAAATGAAAGGTAGTACGCTTTCTAAGCTTTCCAAGACATCTTGAATCGTCCCGATCGGACAACCGTAGCTCACGAACGAGCCTGCACAACAAAGCAGTGCGCTGCTGACACTAGAGCGAGACTGCTCTGTCTTAGGCTGCGAGTTTGGGCCGGTTGAGGTGCGATTAGGGTCTGGACGTTAAGGGAAGATTTGTAGGTGACTTCTTCAGCTTTCCAGAGATGCTAAGCCCGCGATTTTTTGACGTCTCTAGCTCCTAAACGAGGGGCTAGAAGCAGGCTTCCCTGTTCTGCGCGTTCTGCAGGACAGCAGCCTTCGGACGTCCTTTTCACCCTCTTCGAGAGAGTTTCTGGGGCTGTCATCTAAAGATGGCCTGAAGATCGCCCTTTCCTCTTTCCATTGATATATATATCGTCCGATTCCGATGTGCGTAGCTCCTGGACGACTGGTCGGAAGTTTGCCTCGCCATCCTGTTCCTGAAACAGGTTGCGGTCTCTTGCGGCGCGATTTCGACCCGGATGCAGCGAGTCTCCAGTTCCGATGTGTGAACGAGAAACGTAGAATTCGGAGTCTACTCTCCAGCGCTTCTTGAATCATCTCGTTCCGACCACCGTGGAGCTCACACGGACTATTACAGCGTCGTAGGTTCCGCGTTGATCGTTGAGCGGCGATCAAGCCCTTCGACCCTATGCGCCCGATCTCTTCCCGTCATATTGCTCGTTGGTCCCGCGACATCCCTCAGCCCGACCGCCTCTCTCGTTCCGCGCGCACTGCTCTGGTGGGCTAGCGAGCTATCATGGTCATGCGAAGGCTCTTGGATGTGAAGGGACGAACGATCATGCTCACGATCTCTTGCTCCGGTGGGCTCTGAGCCTTCCCAAGATCCAACACTTGCTTCGTCATGCCCCTGCGTCGGACACCTCAATGGATTGGACCAACCGCTCGCCCGCACCGGGCTCTAGCGATCGATCGCGTCGTGAGGACCGATGGGGGCCGTCGCAAAGGATCGGACCGACCGCTCGCCCGCTACGGGCTCTAGCGATCGATAGTGTTGTGTGGACCAATGGGTGCCGCCGCCCCTACGTGATCCGGCTCCCTGTATTACGGCTCGATCGGTGGCGTAGAACGGATCAGGAGCCGGGTGAAGGGCTCGACTGGGCCGGAGGCGTACTGCGCGCTCGTCGGCGGCGCGGGGTCAAAGAACTCGATTTTTGGACTGTGCTGTTCGTGCCCAGTTTTGACTGACTTCGAGTAGGATTCTTGCTTCGACCTCTGAAGATAATTTGTAGCTTATCTCCTCCTCTTTCCGGCGATATGTGGATCGTCCAAATCCGACAAGCGTAGCTCCCGGAAAGTGAGTCGGAAGCACGATCGGTAATCCTGTCAGTCTCCGACCCGCGGTCGCGGGTGATGGACCCGCGGTCGCGGCTTGCCCCAGAACAAAGGCTACGTTCTCTGGAGCGAAACCACGCCCGCAGCAGGGGCGTCCGCGCCCGCGGTTCTGCCCCAGACTGCGATTCTTCGCGAGCTCCTCCTTCCTCGTCGTCTTAGCGGTTGATCCCGGGCATCTCGTAGGGACTCCATGCGAACACATCGCGGTTTCTCTGCAGAAGGATCGTAAGGTCTGAGAGCTCTTGGGCGGATAGGCCCTTTCCGACGTAAAAGACCTTTTCGGGATCCTCTCCAGCCGATACTGCGGTAAGTTCATCGATGGACTTATCCCGAGGTTGCGATCCGACGTTGGTCACCTTCTGAAGGTAATCCGCAGACAAGCCCTCGTAAGCCTCGGGATCGGCTTCGATCCCGGCACCCTCGTCATGACACGGGTCCGCGCTCGCAGGACCCCGGACCTCATACGCAGGTTCCCGTGTCAGATTACCTAGGGTTTCGTCGACGGATACCCACGGCGACCCATCCGCGATCGCGGATGCCCGACCAGCGCCCGCGGTTCCCGGAGCCGCGCCCGCGGCTCGCATACGGGAATCGAACGGGGGGTTCTGCATGGAACCCGCGACCGCGGTTCCGCAACCCGCGCCCGCGGTTCCCAGAGCCGCGCCCGCGGCTCGCGTACGGGAATCGAGCGGGGGGTTCTGCGTGGAACCCGCGATCGCGGTTCTGCAACCCGCGCCCGCGGGTTGTCTTTTCTCCGCGATGGATCGCGCGGCGATCCGCGCGGCTGGTGGATGCGGACTGGCCTGATCGGGCGACGGCCCGACCGATCGGCTCCGCTTCTGCCCCTGCGTAGGCGCAATGGTGGCGGTCCGGCGCATCGTGTGTCGCGACCCGTGTCGGATCGACTGTCGTGGTGGCACGTCGCGCGGCGAAGTCTGTCGGCCATCGGCCGCACACGGTTCCCGGGGCTGGCGGCCATCGCGCCGATTCGCCTGGGGGTGGTCTTGATCCGGGCTTGTGGACAAGCGATCCATAGCCTCTTCAGATCGGTTCTTGCAGGGTTTACGAAGGTCGAAAAACCTGTTCGTTCCCCACGGACGGCGCCAAATGTTAGTACACAAAATATGTCAGTGTACAGGTCTCAATTCCTTCTCCAAGCTTCTTCACCCAGCCTCTTCACCTTCAATGACCTGCAAAACAATGGACTAAGGGGCGAGCGACCCCCAATCCACCTCCGATGCTTAAGTCAGTAAGGGCAATGTTGATCAAAGGCGTCAGGCAAGGCGATGGCTTAGAACTTACCTTTCACATGGTATACATGTGTATTTATAGAGGAGAGGGACAAGGAGGAGGGGGGCGCGCGTCCCAAGGCTAATCGGCCCATTAGGGTTAGCTTTCACGATATCTTGCTCCCCAAGTCAACCAAATATCTTATCTCAGGTGAAGATAAGATTCTCCCCCATAAATAATATCCTATCTAGAGTAACTACCCTAATAAAGGATATAGCATAATAAATATGGATAGCAAAATAAATAAGATAGAGAAATAAATGCTAACTAATTGATATGGAAATATGCCCGCCCACAATCAGATTCAAACCAAATTACAGGATGTACATATTCGGCTTAACCCCAAAATTTGATTTAAGAGGGGTGTTATGCAGATAAAGAATTATATGGCAAGATTATATGCCTTTTAAGTATATGGCTTAGTCCCAATCAA
This sequence comes from Polygonum maritimum, assembly GCA_963924305.1. Lineage (NCBI taxonomy): Eukaryota > Viridiplantae > Streptophyta > Magnoliopsida > Caryophyllales > Polygonaceae > Polygonum > Polygonum maritimum. The sequence goes on along the minus strand of OZ002729.1, from coordinate 9,416,243 downwards.
GGTTATTCACTTAAGTCATGTGGTTCGGTAGCTTAATTATAATTTAAAAAGCGGAAGAGTTTATAAGAGGTAATTAATTCTCAAATCCAAATTAATACTACGTACTATCTGATTGCTTATATGCAATTGCAAGTTATTAAAACTTTGGTACGTGTAAGAGGCTTTATGTGACAAGCTTCCGAGCATTATATATATCTCGGGTCTGTTTTAACGACCTTTGTTCAATATAATTTTTTCAAAGGCCGGAAGGCTTAATTGCTATATTTCACTTTAGAACTACGTGAGGACTTGATGTTCTTCTATGAACTACGTAGAAAACTTGATACAAATTAAATATATCAAATTCAGTCGCAAATCTCAAATGAAATAAAATTAAGTTCAATTATAGAACTACGTATGATTTGATCCCGTTACATACGGGTACGTAGGAAATTTAACGTGAAATTTGAGCGCGTTAAATTCAATCACGACCTTAAATTAAATTTTAATGTGTCCTTAAGAACTACGTGTTGGTTTGATGCCTAATAAAGGCTACGTAGGAAATTCAATATAAGACAATGTGTCCATTGAGTTCAATCACAACCCAAAAATATAAAATCAAAACTATTCATAAATAAACTACATGTAATTTGATCCCTTTTAATAGGATACGTAGGAAATTTAACGTGAAATTTGTACGCGTTAAATTCAATCACAACCTTCAATTAAATTTTAATATGTCATCTCGAGAACTACGTTTGACTTGATTCCATATCATGTAAATGGATACGTAGGAAATACGACATAAAATATAAATATGTTGTATTCAGTCGCAAAATAAATTAAATCAAATTAAAAACAAATATAAACTCTTAAACCTCATGTTTGAAAGTGAAGAGATTATACAACCCTTCCTAGAAGGTGGGTTTAATCTTATTTACATCACGTAGATGATAGTTGGTTCGAGTCCGAGCAACACTTCCTAGAAGGTGGGTTCAGACGCGTTCCGCTGATGTGTGAAAATCAAACATATACAATAATATAGACATAAATAGATAAGATAAAATACTCTGAACTACGTAAGGCTTGATTCTCTAGAAAAGAGATACGTAGGCAACCCATAAAATCGGGTGCAGCCCAAATCATAAAAACCATATAACATTTTGTATCGATATTACTTTTAATCAAAAGAGTCAAAAGAGAGGGTCGAACTAAAATAAAAATAATTATTATATGTTTTGCAATTTTGTGTACATTTTTGCCCAACAGTAACATCCACCGATTCACACTTGGCTCCATCGGGTAACCCCCAATCGAACCGGTAGACAAGATTCCCTAGCGCGAGCTCGATCCCAGCAATCGATAACGATATCCCCGGGCATCCCCTTCTGCCTCCTCCAAAGGGCATGAGCTCAAAATGTTGCCCTTTAAAGTCTACGACGGAGTCCAAGAACCTCTCGGGAATGAACTTCTCCGGTTCTTCCCAATACCTCGGGTCTCTTCCTATAGCCCACGCATTCATAGACGAACCTAGGGGGGGCATGAGTGGGCCCGTGCCCCCCTCCCGTCGGGTTAATTAACGGTATATATTTGTAATTTTAGATTAAATATAAGTATATTTTAATTAAATTTGTACTAATATGACATGAAAATCAACTAGTCTAGATGGTTTGATGCTTAATTTTGTTTTAATTCCACTAAGGTTCAATTCCCCATAGCACCATTTTGCTTTTTTATTCAAATTTAATGCATTCTTCTCCAATTTTTGTTTACAAAGTAACTATATATTGCATAAATTAGATTTTATACATACTATATTTTTTTGGGGGGAAATAAGTACTTATTTTTTTTAGTATTTTAGAGTATCGAGTAGCTAAATTTATCTATTATTCTTGAAGAATTGGATCTCCTACATGAGGTGTGCCCCCCTTTAAATCCGTTATGCGTTCGTCACTGCACGCATTGAAAATCACTTGCGTGCCCGCGGCAATGTCGTAGCCATTAAGCTTCACATCCTCGGTGCATCCTCGTGGTACTAGCAATGGAAGCGCGGGATGGAGCCTGAAGCTCTCTTTGATCACCGCTTTCATGTATGTCATTTTCTCGATATCCTCCTCGGTTACCATGCCCTTGCCTCCCGCGACTCTTCTTGCTTCTTCTTGTAGCCTTCTCATGACTCTCGGGTGTCGTATGAGCTCCGTGAACGTCCACTCTAACGTCACGAAGCCCGTATGAGTTCCCGCTGCAAACATGTCCTGGACAAAGTTGCACACCAAGTAATTAACACAAAGTCATGTACGTGAGGTTGCCAATGGCTATAGAGTGATAAACATGTAAAAGTTGCTTTTAATTTTCTTCCCATTTGACTTACAAGTATGACTGCTTTGATGGCTTCTTTGTCCAGGGTATTGGTTGGATTGTTTCTTTGGACTTCAAGTAAAATGTCCACAAAGTCTTTCACGGACTCCGAATCTTGTGTTGTACATTCTTTCGCACGGTCAGCATGCTCTTTCACTATTCTTTCAAAAAAATCATCAAGCTTCTTGCTAATCTTATGGATCTTACGATTAACCCCATTGAAGCGGTTAATCCAAGCCATCGAAGGAATCACATCTTCAATATTATGAGTTCCCACCACATGTGCTAGGTCATCAATCATCAATTCAAAATCAAACCCACCTTCGTCGCGATACTTCCTTCCGAACGCAGCCCTGCATATGAGATCATTGGTTAGTGTAAAAAAGGCCTTGCTAAGATTCACCACCGGCGATTTCTTGACCTTTTCGATCATCAGTGCCACCTCCTCATCCCTCACCGTCGCAAACGATTTCACCCTTTTGTTGGTAAAGATATGAAGCATGGATATACTTCTAACGTGCCTCCAATACTCCCCATACGGTGCAAAGGCTACATCCTTACAATTGTAGAAGAGAGTCTTAGTGAATGAGAGCTTAGGCCTTCCACTAAAGGAAGAGTCTAGGGTTTTAAGAGCGCGGGTTGCCATTTCTTGGAGGATATAATAAGAGTCGGCTTGGACCCGAGGTGGAGGAGCATGAGCTCTCCATATCTCTGGGACAAGGCCTTGAGGGAGTGATGAGGATTCGCGCCTATCTGGTGGATGTGTCCGATGATTGGGAGCTTCGGAGGCGAAGGGGGTAAGTTTTTGCCGTGGGAAGAAAGAGGCTCAAGTGCTAATTTGTAGAGGAAGAACAAGAATAGAAAGAGGGGAATGACAAGGGAAAAAGGGTGGAACAAGTCCATGCTCACTCCCTTGTCAAAGAAACCTAGCATGCTTGAAATCATCATATTGTTTTTTTTTTTTTTAATTTGATCGACTACAAATTAAAACTTATGTACGTGGAGCTCATGCATATTTATACTCGTGGCTTTAGGTGGAATTTTTGCATCCTTACAATGCGCTGATTATGTGTGTTCACCATTCTCATCACGATGTAATGACCATTATTTGGTTTGAAGATTCTTTTTTGAGGCAGGTTTGAAGATTCTTAATCCAACGTTCGACCAAAAAAAAGATTCTTAATCCAACAGCGAACTAAAGCTTTGTAGACTTCTATTTTTTTTTTGTTTTTCGTGGTTGAGGCTTTGTAGACTTCTTTTAGTAGATACTGTAGATGCACTCTTTAGATGACTTTATAGTACGTAATGGTAGTAAAATAGTAATGACAAATTAGATGATATTGGAATATCTATTCGACTATTCCTATATACTAAAATAAAATCAACTTTTATTTTTATAACATTTAAAGTTGTATCTCAAGGTGAAATAAACCCCTTTTCTTTAGTTTTATTTTGTAATTATAAGTGTTTCGTTTGTTTTCTAAAATTTAAGAGTTTTTAATTCTTTCTATGATTTGAAATTCTTCCATTATCAATATGTTAAAAAAAAATTAGTTTTAGAATTTAGTTCTACAATTCAATTCCTCCATAAATTTTTTTTTTTTTTTGAGTTTGTTTAGTTTTCCAACCATTGAGTTGTTATTTAAATGTATGTATGCACTTTGTTATTCGGTAACATTTTTTTGAATTAAATGTCTATACATCATCATCATCATCATCATCATCATTTGTTTGGCATCAAATTTGGAAATACAGGATGAATGAGCTAAGGTATGAGGTGAGGTAGGTATGGGGTTGTTGTAAACCCATATTTTTAACTAGGTATTTGGTAGAATTATCGGGTTACAATCTATACTGTCTATGGTATAAGGCGGAGATAAAGTCTTCACAGAAAATTGCGCCACATGTCATATCTTCAATAAAATAATCAACCGGGCCCTTGCGTATAAAAAAACACTAATCACAATAGAAAAATAAATATATATGATTTGATAATTTTAAAGAACATATAGGAAGATATCTATAGAAAGATATAATTTTTAAACGATCATTGACACAATAGGAAGACACAATATTTAATAAAAGTTTTTATATCTACAAAGGAAGATCTATATCATAAAAAGATAAATATATAAATTAAAGCTAAACTTGATTGAATTATGCTTTAATGTTACTTGTGTTCGTACCATCCAACAGTATAGTCACTATATATCAATACACGCATTCAGTTCTTGTGTTCGTACATGGTAAAAAATTAATATATAAGATATCTATATCTAGGACATATTATCTATCCACTATAATATAAAGCGAAGTCAATGTATTCACAAAAATTTACGTCACGTGTCATGTCTACAATAAAATAATCATTTGGACCCTCCTTTATATAAATTAGGTAGTTAGTATCTCATATAATCGTATCTTGTAAAAATTGTTTAAAACTTATCTAAAATTATGAATTATCCCGAGAATTATGAATTATCCCTTATCAAGAATTAGTTGTAATCTTCTGATAAATATTATCCAAAAATTAGTTGTAATCTTCTAATAAGTATTATTATTTAATAAAATGTGATCTTTATTGTAAAATAATAATTGAACAAATCTAACTTATTTATATTATGAGTTGATTTACTATTGATAAAAAAACTAATCAGATAACAATATACGATCCTATATTTTTACCGTGATCATTGGTATTATATATCTATATTAAATTGGGTTTATAATCACATTACCCTACATGGTACGAGGTTAAACTAGATAGGGTTTATAGAGTATATTTAAGTGCTTTCTTCTTCACTTAGGCCAATGAGCTACCAAACTGTTTTCTACGCTTTTCTTTCTCTTCCTTGTTGAATACCTGCATCCATTTATCTTCTTCGTCTACTTCTTTTGATCATTTAAAAAAAGATGGTAATTCTTTTGAAGAAAGTCCTATTTATGAAGTTTAAAAGTTACAAGTTTAAAATTTTGTATTTAAGTCTAGAATTGAAGAAGAAATACCAGCTGCACCATGAAAATGGAAAATTTTCATTTTTCACATGGAATGAGATTTCATACCCGAACAAAAGGTAACATATGAGAAATACATACCCATTGGGTTTGAGGTATTGATTTCATACCCAAAAATTAGAATACCAAACAACATGTATCGAGTTTGAATGTTTCAACCCCGTACCTCATTCCCCATACCATCTTACCAAACAACCCCTTAAATCTTCCAAATACTTGGAAGATCTTGTCCTTTAATATCTATCATTATTTTCAGCGAATGCCTTCATAACACTTTTTTTTTTCTATTAAGCGTTAATTACCACTATCCAATATAATAAGTAAAAAAGCCAGTAATTTTTGATTGCTAACTTGACCTCTCACGCACAGTGAATAAAAAGGCGACGCCTAGGCGAGCGCCTCTCGCCTAGGCAGTAAGGCAATGGCCTCATCGCCTTTCATAGGTCAAGGCGGGCAGTTTCCAAAAGGCGAGCGCCTTTGCCGCCTAGGCACTCGCCTCTTGCCCGCTCGCCTTTAGCGCCTTTTGGTAAAGTATTTTTTTAGAATAAAATATAACAAAATAATTTTAAAACAGTAGTAAAATTTTGAATCTTTGTTAATTTTTAACCTAACTATAAGTAAAAGAAAACAAATAGGCATCTTCAATCTTCTGATTTGTCTTCTATCGGTATCTACCTATGCATAAGTGAACACTAAGTGCTTAGTTATGATGATTAAGATGTCTAACTTATAAGTTTTCATTAATTAATGTATATATATGTGTGTTCTTATATCCAAAACTTAGGATATATACATATTGCATTATGGAGCGCCTTGATACAAAAGGCGTTCGCTTTTCGCCTCTCGCCTCTCGCCTCTCGCCTAGGCAATGAGACCTATATCGCTTTTGTTCGCCTTTCGCCTTTTTATTCACTGCTCACGCACCATACCAACTTTGTTTGTTCGTACTACAACTTTTTGACAAAAAAAATAACAATAACAATAACAACATCCCAGTGCAATTTCCCTTCTGGGGCACCCCTGGCTAATGCAAAGGGGAAGCGTCCAAAAGACCCAAATGTGTAGCATAGAAGCAAAGACGCATACAAAGCACAAAACAAAACAAGACAAAACAAACAAGGCACCAAACACAAAAAACGAAACGAAACAAAGCACAAAACCAAACGACAGACAAAACCAAAAACTAAAGCTTGCCGGTCAGGACAGAGTCTAGCCATTCAACACTCGAATCTCCTCCCTTCACTTGTCCCTGCATAATGCTAGCTTTGTCGAAATCTCTAAGCGTTTGACATCCTGTCTTATACTGTCCTTCCATCGTTTCCTCGGTTGACCCCTCCCTCTACGAGGAAACAATAGAACGCCAAATTTTTTGTTAATTTAATAGCAATAGAATTATAGATCAATACAATTTATAAATGAATATTATAACATATATTAGTTTTATATATTGTTTAGCTAGTTGTCAAATATTTTTAGACATATGTTACTTGAATTATAAATTCAGGGGAGAAAAAAAGAATGACAAAAAAATGTGACAAATTATCATATGTCTATACCGTTAATTGTTGTAGTTAGATTTTGCACTAATTTGTGCAGATGAAAAATGATTCCACCTAACAGCAACTTGACATGTTCAAGCCACATCGTTTTGAAAAAATAGGTTCTTTGTATGTCCAATTAGCCATATATACAAAATCACACTTATAAACAAGATGTCTACTTCGGAGACTTAAAGTGTGATTTTGAAATGTCTATATATGTAGGATGTAGATATATATAGTTATCAATAGTCTTGATAATTTTAATTCAGACTCAAATCAAGAGTGATTTTTAATAATTAAATCAATCTATATATTCAAGTTTGTGGACCCATCACACCAGAGTAATTAAACCAATTGGTAAAAAAATGACTAATCCAACAACATTATATACTAATCTTGTTTATCTTTCACTTCTCATGTGAGAAATCATAATATTTCAATACGCCCATCCTAGTGTGCCCTAATGACCCAATTGATTTATGTTTGAACATAGAGACTAGGTCATGTGTAGAAATAAAAAAAATTAAGGGGCTCTATTAATAGTCAATTACTAATGAAATGAGTAAACCATTTATATATGCTAGTTTTGTTTATCTCACATGTTCTAATACTTACGTGAGGGATCGGTTTATTTGTTGTCTAATTGCATGTAGATCGATTTTCCACTGATTTGTGTAGATTGAAATGACAGGATAGATGCAAATTCAGACTTTGATGTAAATATTAAATTATCAAGTGTGCTGCTCAATTTATAAGTTGAAAACTTCTCAATGGAACTCGTAATGTCATTAGATTTTTGTATGCATTGGATTTTTTCACTAATTGACGGGTGCATATATAATCAAGAGTGATGGCTCCAAGAAAAAGAAATCATATCGACTTCTTGAGCCATATTAAGTTGGGAAAATACTTTTGTTTATGCGACTTTTGTTTATCTCACATGTTCTAACACTTATGTGTGGAAGATCGGTTTCATTTGTTGTCTAGATTGAAATGACAGAATACATGCGAATCGAGACTTTGATGTTAATATTACGTGTGCCACTCAATTTCTAAGTTGGAAACTTCTCAATGAAACGTCATGTTATTTGATTTTTGCATGTACTAGATCTTTTCACTAATTGATTGGTGCACATATAATCAATAATGATGGCTCCTAGAAAAAAAAACCTATCGACTTCTTGAGCCACATTATGTTGGAAAAAAACTTTCCATTATGTTACAACAAGAGAGAGATCCAACTTAAGACTTCGGATGCATTTGATAATTCTATGCTGATGGATCCATGCTGATATTGATATGGATGTTGATATTATAAGTTAATCCATATGTGGAAATTCAAAACTTATTTATCAAATATTTAAATAAATATATAGTGGAAAAAAAAGCTTTTCATTATGTTACAACAAAAGAGAGATCCAACTTAAGACTTGGGATGCATTTGATAATTCTATGCTGATGGATCCATGTTGATATTGATATAGATGTTGATATTATAAGTTAATCCATATAAAATATTTATCAAATCCATATGTGGAAATTCACTAATTGATGGGTGCATATATAATCAACAATGATGGCTCCAAGAAAAAGAAATCCTATCGACTTCTTTAGCCATGTTAGGTTGGGAAAAGACTTTTCTTTATGGTACTTTTGTTTGTCTCACATGTTCTAACACATATGTGTGGAAGATCAGTTTCATTTGTTGTCTAGTTTGAAATGACAGTATACATGCGAATCGAGACTTTGATGTTAATATTACGTGTGCCACTCAATTTTTAAGTTGGAAACTTCTCAATGGAACATCATGTTATTTGATTTTTGTATGTACTGGATCTTTTCACTAATTGATTGGTGCACATACAATCAATAATGATGGCTCCTAGAAAAAAAACCTATCGACTTCTTGAGCCACATTATGTTGGAAAAAAACTTTCCATTATGTTACAACAAGAGAGAGATCCAACTTAAGACTTCGGATGCATTTGATAATTCTATGCTGATGGATCCATGCTGATATTGATATGGATGTTGATATTATAAGTTAATCCATATGTGGAAATTCAAAACTTATTTATCAAATATTTAAATAGATATATAGTGGAAAATAAAAGCTTTTCATTATGTTACAACAAAAGAGAGATCCAACTTAAGACTTGGGATGCATTTGATAATTCTATGCTGATGGATCCATGTTGATATTGATATAGATGTTGATATTATAAGTTAATCCATATCAAATATTTATCAAATCCATATGTGGAAATTCACCAATTGATGGGTGCATATATAATCAACAATGATGGCTCCAAGAAAAAGAAATCCTATCGACTTCTTTAGCCATGTTAGGTTGGGAAAAGACTTTTCTTTATGGTACTTTTGCTTGTCTCACATGTTCTAACACTTATGTGTGGAAGATCAGTTTCATTTGTTGTCTAGATTGAAATGACAGAATACATGCGAATCGAGACTTTGATGTTAATATTACGTGTGCCACTCAATTTCTAAGTTGGAAACTTCTCAATGGAACGTCATGTTATTTGATTTTTGTATGTACTGGATCTTTTCACTAATTGATTGGTGCACATATAATCAATAATGATGGCTCCTAGAAAAAAAAACCTATCGACTTCTTGAGCCACATTATGTTGGAAAAAAACTTTCCATTATGTTACAACAAGAGAGAAATCCAACTTAAGACTTCGGATGCATTTGATAATTCTATGCTGATGGATCCATGCTGATATTGATATGGATGTTGATATTATAAGTTAATCCATATGTGGAAATTCAAAACTTATTTATCAAATATTTAAATAAATATATAGTGGAAAAAAAAACTTTTCATTATGTTACAACAATAGAGAGATCCAACTTAAGACTTGGGATGCATTTGATAATTCTATACTGATGGATCCATGCTGATATTGATATGGATGTTGATATTATAAGTTAATCCATATGTGGAAATTCAAAACCTATTTATCAAATATTTAAATAAATATATAGTGGAAAAAAAAGCTTTTCATTATGTTACAACAAAAGAGAGATCCAACTTAAGACTTGGGATTAGAGTTGTCAAAACCTGACCCGACCCGAAAAATCGACCCGAACCGACCGAAAATTTTTGGGTTGAAACCCGACCCGAATAGTAGCGAGCAAAGAAAAAAACCGAACCCGATTAACCCGAACCCGAATGAGTTGAAACCCGAGACCGACCCGACCGACCCAATATATTATATATATTTAGAATAAATATATTATATTGTAAACATTATAATACATTTTATCATAAAAATCTATTAAAAATAAAATATTATTATAAAAATAATATTTTATTATTAAATATTATTATTTAATCATAATATTATTTTAATAATCATTAAAAATTCAAATTCTTGACCTGTTAGGTCGACCCGAACCCGTACGATAACCTGTCAAGACCCGACCCGGCTTGACCTGTAACCCGATATACCCGAACCCGCACTCAACCCGAACCCGAAAAGACCGAACCCGAATCCACCCGACCTGACCTGTTTGACACCTCTACTTGGGATGCATTTGATAATTCTATGCTGATGGATCCATGTTGATATTGATATAGATGTTGATATTATAATTTAATCCATATCAAATATTTATCAAATCCATATGTGGAAATTCACTAATTGATGGGTGCATATATAATCAACAATGACGGCTCCAAGAAAAAGAAATCCAATCGACTTCTTTAGCCATGTTAGGTTGGGAAAAGACTTTTCTTTATGGTACTTTTGTTTGTCTCACATGTTCTAACACTTATGTGTGGAAGATCAGTTTCATGTTCTCTAGATTGAAATGACAGAATACATGCCAATCGATACTTGGATGTTAATATTAAGTGTGCCACTCAATTTCTAAGTTCGAAACTTCTCAATGGAACGTCATGTTATTTGATTTTTGTATGTATTAGATCTTTTCACTAATTGATTGGCGCATATATAATCAATAATGATGGCTCCTTGAAAAAAAAACTATCGACTTCTTGAGCTACGTTATGTTGGAAAAAAACTTTTCATTATGTTACAACAACAAGAGCGAGATCCAACTTAAGACTTCGGATGCATTTGATAATTCTATGCTGATGGATCCATGTCGATATTGATATAGATGTTGATATTATAAGTTAATCCATATGTGGAAATTCAAAACTTATTTATCAAATATTTAAATAGATATATAGTGAAAATGATTACTTAATTATATTTGAAAAGTGATAATGTTTTCTTAGTATTATTACTTATGTAAGCAAAGACCGAAGTTTATTTGATTGTATTTTGAACATGTTTTGCGGAGAAATTTACCGTTTTTGAAACTGATCATATTTTTTTGGCATTATTGTTTGGATAAGCGAAGATAAAATTTACAGTTTTCACCAAAACAATTTTTCTACGTCCACAAACTTCAACACTTAACAACTACACTAATCATCACTTCAATTACATTCATAAACATTCAAATACAACCATTATCATTGCTTAGCATTCAAGTACAAGCAAAATACATTGCAACTTCAAGATTGTATGATCCATATCGGAGGCTTCTTTGCGCAAATCATTGATGATATCGATCAACGTTGACCCAAGCTCATCACACACCTCACTAATTAACTCAAGTTCTTTGTCCAATTTCTCGTCATCAAGGAGTGTACCAGAGTACAAACTACAATCATATATCCTTGGGTCTCCGCTTTGATAGCTTTCATCTGAGTCTGACATATTCTGACACGTACGATCCAAAACAACAAAACCATTGTAATAATCACAAGCTAACAATCCAAATTGTAAAATAACAAGTCAATCCCATAAATAAATAAATCCACATTCTATAGCAGTGTCAAAAAAATCAGATAAACATCTCTTAATGAGGATGAGCAATGCATGCTAATATAGCTAGTGACATAAGACTACTCATCCCTAACAAACCGTTACGTATACATTTTTCACATTGTCATTGTCTCATTTGCCCACTAATTATACTAACTAATACAAACATCACCACCTTTTCACCTTTCTTTTATAACCTCTTCACGTCCTCTATTTTAGAGACAAGTTCCAATCATACAAGCATCACAAACAAATAAAACCAATATATATTCTTGCAGCCATATATCACTTTCATACATCCACAGCCAAAAGTAAACCAGAAGAAGGCAGCAATTGAGTCAGTCAATTAACCAATGACCTATACAAATATTGAGCTTGCAACATAGTATAGAATCCACAGCAATTACAATCAAAATGCTACACCAGGAACGAATAACAGTGCACACAAAGCAGGCAGCAAAGTGAAATTACTTAAAGAGTTCAACAAATCACCAGAATTTAACGTGAGGAGAGGGAGAGAGGAGTTACAGACGAGACGAGCTTGTCGACAACAACAAGCGTGCAATTCGGCCCGGAATCCGAGATCAGTGGCTGTAGGATCGAAGGCGGAGGGCGGAGAGAGGCCGTCGCACTGGAACACGTCAGAGCGAGGTGATTGCTCGCCATTTTGGCGAGGTGAGTAGCAAAATCCTTACGTGATAATACTAACTGACTTTCAAGGTACGTACCATCGGTCATATTATAATTCATGGTATTTGAAAATCAAATTAATTGGGCTTTACCAAAAGGACTAAAGTAAAAAGCCACTTTTTTTTTTTTGGTCGAGGGAACTGCCCATGAGAGTCGAATCGGTGACCTCTGAGTACTATCCTTGGAGGCTTAACCGTTTTGACTAAATGCCCGAAGGCCAAAAGCCACTTATTGAGGATGCATTTCTCTTTATTCTACATATTATACATGACTATTGTCCTTTTTTTGTAGCGTACTTCAAAACTTCATGCTTAATCCTATATCCATGGAGTAGCAACAACAATCAGAGGATCTCTCTTGTGACAAATCGATCCTATAGTCTCTGTGACATCCACCGATTCACTCTTGGCTCCATCGGGTAACCCCCAATCGAACCGGTACACAAGATTCGCAAGCGCGAGCTCGATCCCAGCAATCGATAATGATATCCCCGGGCATCCCCTTCTGCCTCCTCCAAAGGGCAGAAGCTCAAAATGCTGCCCTTTAAAGTCTACGGACGAGTCCAAGAACCTCTCGGGAATGAACTTCTCCGGTTCTTCCCAATACTTTGGGTCTCTTGCTATGGCCCAAACATTGACAAACACTTGCGTGCCCGCGACAATGTCGTACCCATTAAGCTTCACATCCGCGGTGCATTCTCGTGGTACTAGCAATGTGTTAATATGCCTTGAATCTGAATCACACACTGCGACAGGTAGCACGGGGGTCTCGCTGACCGGTCAGCGAGTCGGGGGGTCCAGGGGGGCGACGCGCCCCTTGGCCTGGGGGTCCGGGGGGGCGGAGTCGCCCCCGGGCCACACGGTACACTATGTTTTCTGTTATTGGGCCTGTTGCATTCTGTTTTGGGCCTGTGGCCCATAATTGTACCTAGGGTTTCTTGAGTCACTATATAAGCTCTTGAAATACCTAGACCTCTGTATTCCAAATTCTGTCTTCCATAATAATATACGGTTTCTCTGCCCGTGGACGTAGGTAACACACCGTTACCGAACCACGTAAATCTGTGTGTCGTTCTTGCTTTATTGTTCTCGTTCGATCTCTCGTTACAACACAATGGAACCGCGGGATGGAACCTAAAGCTCTCCTTGATCACCGCTTTCATGTATGTCATTTTCTCGATGTCCTCCTCAGTTACTGCGTCCTTGCCTCCCGCGACTCTTCTTACTTCTTCTTGTAGCCTTCTCATGACTCTCGGGTGCCGTATGAGCTCCGTGAACGTCCACTCTAACGTTACGAATCCCGTATGAGTTCCCGCTGCAAACATGTCCTAAACAACATTACACGCAAAAAATGGTTAAGACAAAAGTAGTCAAAGGTTAAGTGTCTAAGAAAAGTACCCAAAGGTCATCGGTGCAATTTTTATGGCAAATTCCCTTCACAAAAAAAGAGTAATAAATGAAAGTTTTTTTTCCCATTTGACTTACGAGTATGACTCCTTTGATGGCTTCTTTGTCGAGAGTATTGGTAGGATTGTTTCTTTGAACCTCAAGTAAAATGTCCACAAAGTCTTTAACGGACTCCGAATCTTGCATTGTACATTCTTTCACACGATCCTCATGTTCTTTCACTATTTTTTCAAAAACATCATCAAATTCCTTGCTAATCTTATGGATCTTGCGATTAACCCCATTGAACCGGTTAATCCAAGCCATCCAAGGAATCACATCTTCAATATTATGAGTTCCCACCACACGTGCTAGCTCTTCAATCATCAACTCAAAATCAAAATCGCCTTCTTCGCCGTACTTCCTTCCGAACGCAGCCCTGCATATGAGATCATTGGTTAGCGTGAAAAGGACCTTGCTAAGATTCACCACCGGCGATTCTTTGACCTTTTCGATCATCAACGCCACCTCCTCTGCCCTCACCGTCGCAAACGATTTCACCCTTTTGTTGGTAAAGATATGAAGCATGCATATACTTCTAACGTGCCTCCAATGCTCCCCATATGGTGCAAATACTACATCCTTGGAGTTGTAGAAGAGAGTCTTAGTGAATGAGAGCTTAGGCCTTCCACTAAAGGAAGAGTCTAGGGTTTTGAGAGCGCTGGAAGCCATTTCCTTGGAAGATATAATAAGAGTCGTCTTGGACCCGAGATGGAGGAGCATGAGCTCTCCATATCTCTGGGACAAGGCCTTGAGGGAGCGATGAGGATTCGCGCCTATTTGGTGGATGTGTCCGATGATCGGGAGCTTCGGAGGCGAAGGGGGTAAGTTTCTGCGGTGGGGAGAAAGAGGCTCAAGTGCCAATTTGCAGAGGAAGAACAAGAATAGGAAGAGGGGAATGGCAAGGGCAAAAGGGTGGAACAAGGTCATGCTTGAAATCATCATTGTTTTTTATTTGATCGACTTCAAAACTTATGTGGAGCTTATGGAGAGCTTGTGTGTGTATATATAAATATACTTGGGGCTTTTGGTGGAATTTTGGCCTTCTTAGAATTCGCTGATTATGTGCGTTGACCAATTTCACCACTATGTAAAGAATGGACTTACTTCGCTCCAAGACCCTTAAACCAAAGCAAACTAATTAAAGCGAATTGCATTTACCTTTTATATTTTTTTTCTATACTTAATCATTCTTTATTTATAAATTGTTCTATTTAACCACCTTTTATATATTTCTCTACACTTAACCCCCCTTATTTGTAAATTATTTTATTTAACAACCTATTTTGACAAAAATGGTATTCTCTCTATTAACAAAAAATAAATGACACTTTTACCCTTGCTTTTGATTTTTATTGTATAAGAAGTAAAAGTATTATTAAGCTTATATTGTATCTCAACTAAAATTAAATTGATTTCGGATCCTAAAACTCCTCTAATGTTGTATAGTTGGTACTCAAATTATATCTCCCAACTAAGAAAAGTAGTTTCGAATCCTCAAACTTCTCTAACTTCTTATAATTGGCTCTTTTAAACCCGTCAAAACTCGACCTAACTTGACTGGTTCGAAGCTTATTGTGTTAAAATTCAATCCGAAATCAATAATCAAAAAGGGACTTGACCCAATTGACTCAGTCATTGGTTGAATGAAACTTAAACCTCAAGGCCCGATGGGTCTACTCGAAATATACTGTTTTATAAATATATTAATTGAATATTGTAATATACTTTGTTATTAAGTGTAGAGAATAAGTGTAAATTTTGACAAAAAAAAAAAGAGAAAAAAATATAAAGGATAATTAAATATAGCAAAGGTAAAATAAGGGACGGTTATACGTAATTTCCGCACGTTGTATACTTCTTGTAGTGGACGCCGTCTTTAGACGACTTTATATTAGTAGTAGTAACGACAAATTAGATGATATTGCAAAATCTAATTGGACATGTGATGGAGTGTAGCCTGTAGGTGTTGTGGTAAGAAAATTCTTGGACATGTTTTAAACATCTTCTTCCAATTGTTTGTGCTGATGAAAATTGATGCCACCTAGTTTATGTGACCTAAAGCAACTTGGCACCAATGTTTTGAAAAAATTGGTTGTATGTATAGCCAGTTAGCTTACACAAAATCACACATTAAGCAAAATGAGGAGGCTTCTGCTTAACGTGTGATTTTGAAATGTGTACTCACTAGAGGTGTCAATCAGGTTGGGTCGGGTCGGGTTGTTCGGGTTGAGTGCGGGTTCGGGTCAATCGGGTTACAGGTCAAGTCGGGTTTTGACAAGTTATTGTGCGGGTTCGGGTCGACCTAACATGTCAAGTATTTGAATTTTTAATGATTATTTAAATAATTTTATGATTAAATAATAATATTTAATGATAAAATATTGTTTTTAATTGATTTTTATAATAATATTTTATTTATAATAAGTTTTACAATAAAATATATTATAATATTTAAAGGAAAATATATTTATTTTACATATATAAAAAAACCGGGTCGGTCGGGTCGGTTTCGGATTCCAACCCAATCGGGTTCAGGTTAACCAGGTTCGGTTTCTGTCTTTACTCTTTACTATTCGGGTCGGGTTTCAACCAAAAAATTTCAGTCGATTCGGGTCTAATTTTCGAGTCGGGACAGGTTTTGACAGGTCTAATACTCATCAATAGTATTCAGGGCTTTTACGAATTGAGTATTAATAACTTCAAGACTAATAGTGATTTAGAATATGCAAATCAATCTATTAAGGTTTGTGGGCCCATCACACAAAAGTAGTTCTTTAGATAAGTCTAATTAGATTTTATAATCAAACCAATTGGTACTAAAATGACTAATCCACCAACATTAATTAATTATATACTAATCTTGTTTACCTTTAACTTTTCATGTGAGAAATCATAAAATTCCAACACGCCCATTCTAGTGTGCCCTAATTGACCCACTTGTGTTTTTATAGCACAACACACCTCAAACAATAGAAATTCAAACAAAAATAACCGCAAGATCAGAGTGACAACTTCGATTCTTCTTGTTAAAATTCATGAGCAAATAAACTAGGCAATGTGTACAATATGACTAGTATATATATGTCTAAGGGGCTCTATTAATAATCAATTGATAATAAAAGGAGTAATGCGTTAATCTTTATATACTAGTTTTGTTTATCTCACTCTCACATGCTCTAACACACAACAACTTTTTTCATTATAGAGATCAATCAAACCTAAAAAAGAATATACATTCAACTGTATATTGAAACTAAAAAGATTATATAGTATATTCGTAAATTTTGTATTAAAACATGAGAAGAATTTAATTTCGAAAATGAAAATCTTGCTCTCAATTTAGATAAAATGTAAAGATTAATTATTTTTTTCCCTCTCCATCTCTATTTTGGAGAATAGAATAGATCGATAAATTATTAGGTCTTAAAACACCGTAACATTCTCTAAATTGAGAAATGAAGGAATCATTGAAGATGCTCTGATTGTATGTAGATTTTCCACTAATTTGTGTTGATTGAAATGACTCCCAAGAAAGGCAATTGGAATTTTTTGGCATGTTGAACGAGTCACATGAGTTTGAATAAGGTAAACGTACTTTGAATACATATAGGTAGACAAGATAGATCCGAATTGAGACTTTGATAACCATATAAAGCATACTACTCAATTTCGAAGTAAGTTGGAAACTTCTCAATGGAACCTCATGTTATATGTTTTTTGCATGTACCGGCCGGATGTTTTCACCAATTGATTGGTCCATTTATACCCAACAATGATGTCTCCTTTCTACCAAAATAAAATAAAAACAATAATGATGGCTACTACAAAAAGAAACTCGTTCAACTTTGAGCCTCGTCACATTGGTAAAAACTAGACAAAATGTGGGTTTGAATCGGGCTAAAATTGGTAAATTTGGGCTGAAAATGTTTTCCAAACCCGTTGGGCACTTGCAAAAATTCTAAAACCTGTTTCTACACATTTACAATTGACAAATTAAACATGCATTCTAAATTCTAATGCATTAATTGTTTAAAAACACATAAAAATTGTCCATCCTTTCTTAAACTAAAAGTACTTGGATTAAAAGATGAGTAAATGAAGGAAAGAGCGATGGTGCAATTGCAAGGGTTGAATAAATGAAGGGGTTAGGGTTTAGATAAGAACTAATTAATTCATTGGTCTAATAAATATATTTTTTTATAAAATATTACGGGCCGAGCTGGCCTAAACAGCCCGGATGAGCCAAATAGTCAGTCCATACCCGGTCTGGATTAAATATGGACGGTTCGGGCCTGACCCATAGAGCATGAACCCTTGTTCAAGCCCGCCCCTATTTGTGGGCGGGTCGGCCTCGTTTAGACAGGTCTAATAAAAACATTTTCAATATCTTACCACGAGAGAAATCCAAGTTAAGACTTGGGATACATTTGATACCTCTATAGTGTTGTTGATGTAAGTACTGATGTTGATATGCTATATGTTTATTGTAATTATGAAAACTAAAAACTTATTTATCAAATATTTAAATAAATGTTCAATTGAAAAAAGCACAGGGTGTTGCATTGTTGCTTATTTTCTCTAGATATAAACAATGAAATAAGTTTACTTTGTATTATTGTATAATATATGGAAAAAAAATCTTAAAATCATATAAGCTTGAGTATATACCTTGTTTTATTGTCTAAATTTTAGTTTTTTTAATAATAATAATCTATGTATATATATAAAAGCATAAGGTTTAGAGCCACCACATTGCGTCACTTAGGATTTTTTCACATGTCATTCTCATATTTTGCCTCCTAAGATTTTGACACATGTCAGTCTATCGTTGCTCCATGTCACATATAATTTAATCTTTTATTAATCTATATATATATATGTCCACATGAGATTTATTTTTCCTACCAAATAGGTAAATGTAAAGATTTTTTCTTTTGATTAGGTAAATTTAGATATTTTTTCCTACCAAATAGGTAAATGTAGATATTGTTTATAAATTTTTTATTTTTTTGTAGTTGTACAAATCTTATTTTTATCATATTAATTAAAATACTAATCAAAAAAGAGTTTTTTTGATAACAATATATATTGGTCCAAAGATATTATTATCAAATAGTCAAATTATTTTATATCTTAATTATATGTTAATTGATCTTTTCTTTCTTAATTACATATTTATAGTTGAATTGTATGTTTATTTAACTTATATATTATTTTTTAAAATTTACATTTTGTACTTAAACATTATTAATTAGAATACTTAAGGTGTATTCAAACTTAATTAGAACATATATTAAACTTGTTATAAATGACCATGTATTAAATAATCATATAAAATTATTTACAAAAATTTTAATAAAACTCGCACAAAGGTGCGGAGAATTGCACTAATTGGCTTAGATTTCCTATCAGCATACTGTGCATGTTGAATGCACAAGATAGCACCTGAGTTTATATATATTAAAGCAATGTAAGGCCAGCCTGATTATATTTTCTACCCAAAATGTTCCTCTTTTTTTTGGTCGAAACGCAAACCGTTACGTACTTTAGAGTTTAGACTCTTAACATCAATGTAATTTTAATCTGACCAAAATTTTTTATGTAATTTTGTTTTTTTATTTTCACTATGATAATGATAGATACTATCATTATTGATTTGAATTAAATAAAAAATATTCTTTATCATATAAACTGTAAACGATGGAGCATAAATAGAAATGAGTGAACCTAAAATAGAAATGCTTGAATTTCAAAAGGATGTTTGCGTTATTATGTGTAGCAACATAATCCTTAATAGAGATGATGTTTACAAATTGTGTTATTACGTGTATTAATCTATTCTCTAATAGAGGTTTTGTAGTTCACATATTTCTTTTTGTAGTTCACATATTAGTGGTTCACGTTTACTGTTTACAAGATAAGGGAGGTTTTTACCGGAACTAACCTCATAAGTTATTGCATGCTAGTGAAAATAAACCTACAATTAATAATATATGTAGACAGATATACGCCTTAGACTTAGCGTAGTACCACATTTTAGAGTTAGTGCATGTACTAAGTACTATCATATATATGTTTTTAATGAATACACCCTTAATCATGTCATAAAAAAGTTGTTTACAAGATTTTATGTGTAACTAGTAGTATTTTTTAGACAAGTTTACACAAAATTAAAATTGCTTTTTAGTTAAATAAAAAAGGATTTGAATTAAATGAAAACTTTCTTTAACCTATAAACTGTAAACCGTGAAAATACCGTGAAAATGAAATAGAAATACGTGAACAAGAGATAGATATATGTGAACCCAAAACACAAACACTTGAATTCTAAAAAATATTTGTGATTTTGTGTTATAATGTTATTATGTGTAGTAATCTTGTCCATAACACATACTATTGAGGAAGAGTCCGGATCTGGTAGGAATGATTATTATGGTAGAAAATAGGAATGAATCTCGGCCGTTGATCATGCGGAAGGAAAAACAGCCCAACAAAACACGCGCGTATTATACCCGAATTATTCGCGTATTATAAGCGAATTATTCGCGTATAATACGCGTTTTTAATGCACGTTTAATACGCATTTTTTTCGTTTTTTTCCTTTTTCCAATTTTTTTTTCCGATTTTTTTTTCGTTTTTTTTTTCAATTTTTTTTTCGTTTTTTTGTGCAAATCAATGGTCAAATTTGTGCAACTCAATGGTCAATTTGTTCATCAATATTTGTGCAACTCAATGATCAAATTTGTGCAACTCAATGGTCAAGCTTGTACAACTCTGTGGTCAATTTGTTCATTCATATTTGTTAAACTCTATTGCCAATGTGTTGAATTCTATGGTCAATTTGTTCATCAATATTTGTGCAACTCAATGGTCAAATTTGTGCAACTCAATGGTCAATTTGTTCATTCATATTTGTTAAACTCTATTGTCAGTGTGTTGAATTCTATTGTCAATTTGTTCATCAAAATTTGTGCAACTCAATGGTCAAATTTAAGCAACTCAATGGTCAAATTTGTACAACTCTGTGGTCAATTTGTTCATTCATATTTATTCAACTCTATTGCCAATGTGTTGAATTCTATGGTCAATTTGTTCATCAATATTTGTGCAACTCAATGGTCAAATTTGTGCAACTCAATGGTGTGCTACACTCCAATGGTCTACAAGCATAGAACCAAAGTTGAATCTATTTGACAATCTTATCATATAATCATTTGGCACTAACATTATTTACTTTGCAACTCAATAATACATAGAAGTTACACGTCACAAGATTATAAAATCACAGAAGGAACAAGTTAATAGTTTCATTTTTCTCGCCCTGTACAATAGAAAGTCAGGCAAATGCTCAGTGAAGGGGCAAAAATTAATATTGAAAAGAACACAGTTCAGATCAGGCAATTACCTTCAAAACTACCACCAAGTATCAATATTGAACCAACAGCAATTTGCTTCCCATCGTCTCCTTCGGTTAGGACTCTGTGGTGTATACTAGCCTGAATTGTGTCAGTTGGGTCCTAAAATTCACAATCAAAGAGACAAATTCAAATACACCATCATGAACCCCTTGCAACAGTGAACATGAAAAGATGTAAACAAGCTAATTACCTTCAAAACTACCATCAAGTCACCCAAACCATTTGGAGTGCAACATTTGACCATGGCAACAACCTTCAAACAGTACCAATTACCAAACCAACCACAATGTGTCAAATGCAAACTCAACAACTCAATCTGAATCAAATTGCCAAGGCTTTGAACAGATAAATAATACCATGTCAATCTTCTCACTATTCACACACTTCTTGATCTCATTCAAGTTGGTCGTTCTCCTCACACCTCACACCTGAGAGCAGAAACCATCACCAAAATTTCACTTCTCAATCAGAACAAAAAGATAACAACGATCAAACACCGATCACGAATCTATTACCCTCTCGACTGAGAAACTCCAAAGCGGAAAGCCAATGCTCACTCTCAAACTCTTCAGCGTCGTCTTCCTCAACCATCCGAGCATAATCCTGCGTACAAATCGGAACTCATCTTTGTACGGGAAGTCGGAATTGTAACTTCAAAGCCGCCGGAGAAGTTTAGCAACGACAAAGGCGTGTTGGAGCTTCGAGCTTCGAACAATCTTCAAATTGAAGGCCTAATTGCTTCCGATTTTGACAGATTACCAAGCTGAAGCTTTAAAAATGGCGGAAGGGAGAACCTTTTTGGGAACGTTGTAGTCGACGATGAAGGAGCCGGCGATTACAGAAGGTGGCGTCAGTCATGAAAGCGCGGAGATTGAGGTCGCCGGCGGGGAAAGTGACGGTGGAGAAGCCGGCGATTTTCCTGCCGATTCGCCTCGGATCTCTCCGATATGGTTTTTACTAGTGTCGATGTAGTCCGGATCGGAGGACCAGCCGAAGATCGGGATCCACCAATTGGCCGGAGGAGAGAGGAGGAGGAGGAAGGGATGGATATCCGGCGAGTGTTGTCGGAGGTGCGGTTGTCGGCGCCGGAAGCGGATGTGCAGACTGCGATGTGGTTGAAGGTGTGGAGATTTGTCGCCATTTTGGGAGAGTGCAGAGAGAGAGAGTCTTCTGAAACATATGTACGCGCCTACGCGGTGTAATTGAAAACACATGTTGGCCCTCCGATCGGATATAATCCAACGGATGAGATCTATTCCTATTTCTCACCACAATAATCCTTCCTACACGACTCTTTCTCATTGAGAAATTGTATTATTATATGTATTAATATGATCCATATAAAAATTGATTTTGTTCACATATTTCGTCCCGATGTTCACATATATATTTATGTATTTTGTTCACATTTTCGATTTATATAAGTTCTCACCGGAATCAACCTCAATAAAAAATCATATCTTCGAAACACGGATGCCAAGACTAGTTCAATATACGAGAGTAGCTAAAGAAAGACTACGAACCTAAGGCTCTAAGAGTAAGGAAAAAAGTTTTAATATATTTAAATACGCTATTGCCAGCCACTTATTTACCTAATGTCCATGTATCCCAAGTATAACAAGAAATATCGACCCAAAAGCTAATTAATCAAACTTTGGGAATATGATATACAAATAAAACATCATGAGATATAGTAGGTGGTTAGTGGTAAAATGGTTGGACAAGTGGGATTTAGGCCTTCTATGTTTGGCCGGGTTGAAAAGTAGTTATAGTTTTTGAAATAGTCGCATTGGGTTGATTCGGGTTAGGGGTATTGGAGAGTTGGGAGGAAAGCAAGACAACTTATAAGTGGGTCACTCCTTCAATTGCTAAATGGTTTTGGGATGGAACCTCATCGGCTTGTAGGTTGGTGTTAGTACACAAAATATGCCGTGTACAAGTTTCTGCTCCTTCTTCAATGTTCTTCCACTCCACGCGCCTCTCTACCTTCAATGACCTACAAAACAATGGACCTAGGGGCGAGCGACCCCTAATCCACCTCCGATGCTTAAGTCAGTAAGGCGGAATGTCGATTAAAGGCGTCTAGGCAGAGCGATAGCTTAGAACTTGACTAGCCCGGCACATGAGCGAATACATGTGTATTTATAGAGGAGAGGGACAGGCGAAGGGGGGGGGGGGGGGAGGGGCGCCCCTAGGCAGATCGGCCCATTAGGGTTAGGGTTGGGCGATGCCTTGCTCCCTAAGTCAACCAATATCTTATCCCAAGCGAAGATAAGATTCTCCTCCATAAATATTATCCTATCTAGAGTAACTACCCTATTAAAGGATAAAGCAAAATAAATATGGAAAAGCATAATAAATAAGATAGAGAAATAAATGCTAACTAATTGATGTGGAATCATGCCCGCCTACAATGCCCCCTCCGGGACCCATATACTCGTGTACCTAGTACTATCCCGTGTATAGGGACCGGAACTCAAAGCGGTGAGTGGCCATGCAGATTAGGGTGCTCTCATTCGTATATTCGTACATTCGTACATTCGTATATTCGTATATTTGTAGATTCGTACATCCGTATGCCATGAATACGGGATCCGTGCAACTCCTACGCAAACGTCGCGTAGGGCCTTCATAGGGTGTTTTCCTTGGCCAAGTTATTTCGTTAGCGCACCGCGTAACGTTGGTATTTTTTATGCAAGACACAATCTAATGCAAAACAATGCAAACTTTAATTAAGAATTTAAACATGAATATCATGAACTTAAGACAAACTAAAAATGAAAAACTAGGGGGGGCCTCATCAAAACCACATGGGAAAAAAGAGTACCGCCCCCACTACATGAAATCCTAAGGCTCGGTCGAATCATCTAGGGCCACGCAGGGCCGGAAGTCGCCGGAATCGCACCCGCGCCCGCGGGGGATAGGCCGCGCTCGCGGCGATCAGAACCGCGCTCGCGGTGGTCAGGGCCGCGCTCGCGGTGATCCGGATCGTGCTCTCGGTCGGTGCCGGTGACGATGTCCACTCGCCCGAGCCCTTTGTCGCCATCCGCGATCCTCTCATCGGGCCGAACTCCTTTCGCGCACAACCTTGCCTGAAGTTCGTTGGCCCACACCCGCACAATTGCACCCTTATCCGTGAATTGAACCATTTGGTGCAAGGATGAAGGTACCGCTCCCATGCCATGGATCCAAGGTCGCCCTAGTATCAAGTTGTACGGCCCCGGGACGTCGACGACTACGAACTCGGTGGGATGCTCCTTTCCGGCGAGACTCACACGAGTCTTTAGGACTCCAAGTGGAAAAGAGGGATATCCACCGAGTCCGGAAAGTTACATCTTGACCTCTTCAAGGTCCTTTTTGGATTTTCCGAGCGTTTTGAGCGTGTCGTAGTACATCACGTCGACCGAGCTACCGGAATCCACTAAGGCACGGTGGATCTTGACGTCTCCGAGCTCTACCGTTAGGACAAGCGGGTCGTTGTGTAGTTGTTGGACGGTTGCCAAGTCTTCGTCGCGAAAGACGAGCCTTGGACCGCGCGGTCCGTGCGGGGGACGCGGCTCGGCATACTGGACGCGCATCACCTCTAGCTCGTGGCACTCCTTGCGAAACCGACTCCTCGACTCCGGATCGTCTCCCTTCTAAATAGCCGTAATAGTCTGGACCACCTCAATCTGCTTAGCACTCGTTCCCTCGTCATCCGAGGCTTTAATGTATTGCTTGAGGTGTCCTCTCTTTACTAGCTCCTCGAGATATTCTTTGTAGGGCTCACAACTCTCGGTCATATGCCCCCGGGCTCGACGGTACATGCAAAACTTGCGCCCGCGCTTGTTTTCCTCCGTATCTTCCCCTCTTGGCGGGAACTTGAACCACTCAAAGTTCTGAATTCGGCTCAAGATTCGGTAGATCGGGATATTGAACGTGGTGAACACGGCTTGCACTTGGTCCGCCCTCTTTCGCTTTCCGGCACTCGGCCTCGGCGACCCGCGCGAACGGCGGGGAGGCGTGGTGGACTGATCGCCGTCGTCCTCGTCCTCCAATTTAGCATATTGGTGGACTCGATCCTGCAACTCATCGAGCGTGGAGGGTAGGCGCAAAGTCAGGCTCTCCCGGAGTTTGGACTTCTTCGGTACAGCCCGGCGGAAGGCGGCTATAGCGGTCTTCTCATCGCACCCGTCGATCTAAGCGTAGCACTCCATAAAGCGGTTCGTGAACCGACGGAGGCTCTCCTCCTTGTGTTGCTTTAGGCTGAGCAACGTATCCAAGGAGATCGCTTCTCGGTTGTTGGCAATGTATCGCTTTGCGAAAACCGAAGACAACTGCCCCCACGACCGGATCGACCCGGGTTTCAAGCCTTGGAACCACTTAATCGCGCCCTTCCCGAGACTGCCGGGGAACATCTTACACATGATGGCGTCGTCGGAAGTCCACAACGCCATCCTGTGAGTGTAGTCAGCGATGTGGTTCACTGGGTCCGACGCACCGTCGTAGACCGTGAAGCTTGGTGGTGCGAATTTCTTGGGCGGCTCCGCTTGCTGAATAGTCCGATGGAATGGTGTAGAAGTTACCAGAGCCAGCTTCTTGTCCACTCGGTCCTGAGCCGACTGCCGTAGCCCTCCCTGGCTCTTGAGCAGGTCGAGCAGCCTCTTCTCGGTCCGCTGCTCGGCTCGAGCCTCAATCTCGCGACGCTCGTCGCGGTCAAATCTGTCCTCATCCTCGTCGCGCCGACTTCCAGGATGGTACCGATCACGGTAACGAATTCTTCCTCGTTTACCTTCCGACCCGCGATCGCGGCTGGTGGACCCGCGGTCGCGGGTTGAGTCGTTCGCGGAACCGCTCGATTCCGCGTGACTCCCGCGCCCACGGGGCTTGTTTCCGGGCGCCGGCGGGTTGGGTCGTTCGCGGCGTCGTGCGCTTCCGCACGATTCCCGCGCCCGCGGGGCTCGTTTCCGCGCCCGCGGGTGGTGCGTTTTTTGCGACCCTTTTGTTTGTCGTGACCGTTTTTCCGGGATTCGTACCCGCGTCGATTGTGGTCCCGCAAACTCTCCTCCTCGGTGGAACGGGAATCCTCCCGCGGATCCTGGCTCCGGGTCCGCCTATCGCGCTCGCAGTCTCCACCTCTCTTTCGCCCCCTCGGGGCCCTCCGGTCGCTATCCGAACCGTCGCTCCGGTTTCCGTAGGTTCCGGGGTTTGGCGGTCATCGGGAACATGGATGACACTAGCCAAACGCTGCGGTTGGTGATTTTCGTCGACCGGGCGTTTTCCCTGCATCTTCTCTAAGGAAAACTGCAGCGCCGCAATCTCCTTCCTGGCTTCCTCGAGTTGAGACTGAAGGTGAGGCCTTTCCTCCTCATCTCCTCCTTCACGATCCCTTCCCGGCATATCACTCGTTGGTCCCGCGATATTCCCCAGCCCGACCACCTCTCTCGTTCCGCGCGCACCGCTCCGGTGGGCTCGGGAGCTGTCGTGGTCATGCGAAGGCTCTTGGATGCAAAGGGACGAACGATCATGCCTCCTTCCGGGAACGGAGTCACGCAAACTCTTGATCGCCATCAACTCGGGCTGAAACAAGTAGTCAAGGTCGGCCTGAGTCTCGATAGGCGGACCCGAACTGCTTGCCACATTCGAACCAACGCGCTCGAACTGCAAAGCGTTGTTCGTGTCATGTTGATTACGAGGCTCCTCGTAACCCTCACCCGCGCCCGCAACAGGGGGTGGTGATCACGGCGACCGAGGCGATCGCGAAGATCCCCGGTCTGTGCGCTAACCGCGACCGCGGGGCTCGGATCCGCGCCCGCGGCTTGCGTAGTACCCGCGATCGCTGGGCTTGCGCCCGCGCTCGCGGGTCCGTCCTGGCGACTATCGCGCGAAGCCCCGCGGCCTTCCGCGCGGTCGCCGGCGTGGTTCTCGGCTAGATGGCGGGGGCGACGTGGTGGCCGGCGTTGTCGGCTTGATCGTGGGCGATGGCGTTGCCCCCTGCGTTTAGGGTTTCGCCGTCGTCAACGAACACTGCGACATCCTCTTCTGGGATTGATACCAAAGTCATCTCGTTCAGCGGGGGACGCTTCTTGGATCGATAATCAACAAGAAAAACGTTCAATCCTTCCCACAGACGGCGCCAAATGTTAGTAAACAAATATGCCGTGTACAAGTTTCTGCTCCTTCTTCAATGTTCTTCCACTCCACGCGCCTCTCTACCTTCAATGACCTACAAAACAATGGACCTAGGGGCGAGCGACCCCTAATCCACCTCTGATGCTTAAGTCAGTAAGGGCAATGTCGATTAAAGGCGTCTAGGCAGAGCGATAGCTTAGAACTTGACTTACCCGGCACATGAGCGAATACATGTGTATTTATAGAGGAGAGGGACAGGCGAAGGGGGGGGGGGGCGCCCCTAGGCAGATCGGCCCATTAGGGTTAGGGTTGGGCGATGCCTTGCTCCCTAAGTCAACCAATATCTTATTCCAAGCGAAGATAAGATTCTCCTCCATAAATATTATCCTATCTAGAGTAACTACCCTATTAAAGGATAAAGCAAAATAAATATGGAAAAGCATAATAAATAAGATAGAGAAATAAATGCTAACTAATTGATGTGGAATCATACCCGCCTACAGTTGAGATTGACAATTAGACTCGTCTACCCTCATAAAAAGTGGTATCAGAGCTGATGGTTCGACTTGGGGACCGGGAGGGTTCGTGTTATATTCTTGTATAAGGGGGTATATTTTGTCACCTAATTACAAAATATACCCCCTTATACAAGAATATAACAATTCGTCATTCAAGGTTGTAAGGGATTCACAATTGAGGAGGAGATTGTTGGGGGGTGCAATCATGCTTCCTACAAGAGAGTTGAGAGGAAAGCCAGACAATTTATAAGTACTTGGGTCACTCCTTCAATTACCAATTAGTTTTGGGTTAGGATGGAAGTATTGAACCCCATGAGCTTGTACGTTGGGTTTGGTAATTAGATCCATCTCCCTTCTAACGGAAGAATGTTATAAAGTAGAACTTTACCCTTTCGAAAATTTTAATAAATGTGGCTGAGTGTACATATGTATCGGTGAGGATAGAGTATTGCGGTCGAGAAATGATAGTAAACTATTTAGTTGGGGAGGAGAACCTCAATCTACTATAAATAAAATTAAGAGAATCAGGACATATCTACGGGATATCAAAATGCTTATTTTATATGTGTCGATGTTCCTTATAAGTTTTGAGGTCGTAAGATTTATCATGTGGTTAGGGACCCGGAACACAACCTTGTGATCGATGAAATTGTGAAACTTGTTCACATCTTTCCTAACATATACATCCCGAATTATTTAGAACATTACCGCAAGTTCTCATCCAAAAGATATTATACGCTTCTCTATTACTAATCTATCTATAATACTATAAACTACAGTCGGAATCCGCAATGAATGCTCATCATTTTATCACTATCCTAAAGTTTTCATGTGGTTTGCCTTTAATTTTATTTAGATAATGGATTTTTCATTTACCCTGTTTAATACCATTGATGAGGCCGAATGCATAGAGTTGCTAATTGCTATATTATTAATTACACCTCAATTAATTTTTTCGGTAAAGGTACACCTCAATTAATTTGATGACTAATCAATATGCCTAATTTACTTTTGGCGTTTTTCTTTTCTCCTCCTCGGGGCCGCAAAATCCCAATCGATGCCCACATCCGCTCCCAAAATTCCAATCGTTGAAGACGGACGGACGGAGGTTTTCTTCAATTAAAATCTCAAATCTCTGATTTCATCTCCCTGCTCTCCACCTCTCTTTTCTGCAGAAGAAATTCGACGAGGATGACGCCCCGAAGAGCTTCCAGAGCTTAGGATTGGTGATCGGCGTGACCGGAATCGTCGGAAACAGCCTCGCCGAGATCCTCCCTCTCTCCGACACCCCGGGCGGTCCATGGAAGGTCTACGGCGTCGCTCGCTGTCCCCGGCCGTCGTGGAACTCCGACTACCCGATCGAGTACCTTCAGTGCGGCGTCTCCGACGAGGAAGACGCGATCGCGAAGCTCTCGCCTCTCACCGACGTCACACACGTCTTCTACGTCACCTGGAATAACAACGGATCGGACGAGGCCAATTGCCAGGCCAACACGTCTTTCTACCTCTGTGCACTTGAAACTCCTGGACTTTTAAGGCCGAGCTTTGTAATTCAAGGGGATTTCAAGGTTTTCCAATTGCAAATTTAAGGTTTTGTTGTATGCTCTGGCATGAAACCCTACTTCCCCATTGGAGGATGTAAAGGTGTAGCCTATATGGGTTTGGGGGAACTTGATAACACCGTTCCTTATTTTTTTTCGTGCTATTCTGCTGTTTGAGTGTGTGGATTTGTCTGTACTATTCGATTGCTAATTTACTTTAGTATTGGTGTTGTCACAGGGTGAGATTGATGCTGATTACATTGATTGAATTAACTTCCATCCCTCTCTACAGCTTAAACCCCATTTCGGGCTGAATATGTCAGGTATGTAAATTCTTGGTGCCGGTTTTCCCATAATCTGGGAATTCCTGTATCGATCTGTGTTGCTTCTTATGGCTTGGATCCTGATTGCTAAATGTTAACTACAGACAGAATCTTTGCAACTGCAGTTTGCAGATCACCCACAGCTGATCAGTAAAAATGATGAGCATCAGATTCGGATTGTTTGGGTTGTCTCTGTTGGTGCTACTTGCTCAATTGGTGGCTGGTGTGAAATGGAACGTTTACATTGTTACTCTTGAGGATGATCCTGTGATAAGCTATACAGGTGGATTGGAGGGTCTTGAGGCCACTGCATCTGAGTCTGATGAAAAAATTGATCTCACCCGGTAATTGTATTTTCTTATTTTGTCAAAGATTTGTTTCGGGGTTTACAATCACTGAAGTATCTCCAACTTCTTCTCCTATTATGTAAAGGTCTTATTTTTCCTGAGAGTTGTTCTTTAGCTTGCAATTACATTGTCATCCTGCACCTCCATATGCATGTTGATATGCCGGAACAAAATTCTATTTCATTGTAAAACTTTCAATGAGCTTATTCAGTTCAAACTGGGTGGCAAGAATTTGCGTGAACTTCAAACACTGCTAAGCTTACATCTTCAACTGTGTCATATGTTAGTGAATCAGTCAAAGCATATGCTCACCACCTAGAGAACAAGCATGATAAGGTTCTGGGGTTATTGTTTCAGCGAGGTTCTTACCAGAATCTGTACAGCTACATGCACCTGATAAATGCCTTTTCAGTTCATATATCACCTGAACCGGTGAAGCTTTCTTTTGGGGCTTATCTAGAGCTTTAAAAATCCATAATGTACTTTAGATGATGTCTTATTTGTGTTGCTTTCTATCTTTGATCTCCTCATGTAATCACAATTTGTAGTACGCAGAAGCACTTGCCAAAGCACCTGGTGTAGTTTGTTGAGAGAGATTGGAAAGTGAAAAGACTTACAACACATATACCACAGTTCTTGGGGCTACCTACGGAGGTGTGGCCAACATATGTTCATAGATTTTGAACTCTGCTATGGTGATTGAACTGAACTATATAACTATCTTTGCTTATTCTCATTTCTCATACATTCATGTCATGCTCTTCAGTTCGTTATGCATTCCTGTTTCAAGAAGGGCATGGCGTAATCTACTTTATTTTTAAACCTCTTCAATCTTCCAATGATATATACTGCAATATTTATGGAGATGTTACTGATTGAACTGTATAACTATCTTTGCTTCTCCTCATACATTCATGCCATGCTCTTCAATTCTTTATGCATGCCTGTTTCAAGAAATCATCCATTGCGAAGTGTCATGTTCTTCACGTGGACAAACTTACATGAAATGTGAACGAAGGCCATCTTAAAGAAATTTTCAGTTAGTTTCCTTCTCTCAATTTCTGTTTCATGTGTTTATCCATACATGTATAATTGTTTCCTCGCATAATGGTAACTTTGTAATGTCGAGAGGCACTTTGATTGCCAAGTCTTAACTTAAGATTTGATCATCCTCATGTCTATGTAATGCTGAATTCATCCATTATCAAAACTTTCACCTTATTGTTGGTATGCAGGTAACTTTGGTGAGGTTGTCAGTGTTCAACTAGCAATGGATCGAAATGTAAGTCTCTAAACTTGAATGTTTTCATTTCCCTTTTCATTTTACTGTAGAGTAGCAAGATTGGTGCTTGCCTGATATCTTGCACATCTTTGCATATGCAGGTCATTCTTCCAAAGTTACAGCTAGGTTCATCAATATTGATTTTAATATCTAATGCCAGCTATTGTTCTCTAATTTCAGAGATTTTGATGATGAAATGAGGGCAGCTGTTGTTAGAAATCTAGAAGGCAGAGGAATCAATTTGCATCCCCAATAAAAACTTAACTGAGGTAGAATGCAAGGGTCGATACAAATGAAGCCTCTTCAAGTATACGCCACTTGGCTAAGGCATTTGGATCAGTAGGCCCATCCCGTGCATACACTTCAAGCCTCTTCAAGTCATCCACTAACATACAACAAATGTTACAATGACATAATAGGCTCAACCAGCAGTATAGTATAGCACTACAATAGGAGGGGGTCAGGGGAAGGAAAATTGTTTAAACTATTTAATTGAATTTATTGTTCTCCAGTCAACTAAACCTTATAACTTGATCTTTACTATGTTTCTCTACTTATGGTATTCACTTGAGTCCTATATTTTCCCCTCTTTTCTGGCTGCATACATCAGATGTATGATCCTCCCCCAAAGCAACTCATCATTAGTGCAGTCATTGGGATTCTTCTTAAGTCACCTTCCAAGGTTATTGGGTTTAGCTAGCCTTTCGACCGATCTACATAGTATTTAAGCGTTTATAATAACTTAATGAACTACGCTAATTAAACTTGGACCCACATGGCCCTTCTTCGAGCTTTGATGGACTTACCGAGGTAGATCGGAGCCGAAGTCATTGGGATTTGGACTAGACAAAGCCTAACAAAGCTGGATCGGGACCACGCAAGAAGGAAGGCCGAGGTATTCGCCCTGGGCGAGCTCGGCTTCGGATGGTCTTCACCGGATATCGGCTCGGCTAGACCGTGACCAAAACGTCTCGGCGTTTCGAGGCCAAAGGAGGCGAGGCGAGTGACGGTAGAGGACCAACCCTCCGTCCATGGCCGGCGGATGGAGTGCAACGTCGGCCTTTGAACGATGAGCACCTCCCACAAAGGCCGCCCAATCCGTACATTCCCCCGTCGAAGAAACAAAAAGATGGTCGGTGGTGGCATCGTTGCTCACGATTGTGCACCAAGCGGGACTTAAAAAAAAGAAAGAAGGCCCCAATGGAGGGGCGGAACGCCAATTAACATCACACCCCACCAAAAAAAAAGGAAAAAAAAAGTGGTGGAGCTGGCGTACAAGACAGAAGAAAAAGGGGAGAGGTGTTAGAAGGCAAGGCCACCCAAATAGAAAAGGCATGCAGTCATGCAGAATTGCAGATACAACAATGAAAGGGAAAAAAGGAAAAAAAGATGGTATGGTGGGAAAAGTTACCGGGTACATATTTACCCAAAATTAACCCGGATTAAAAATAGTAAAATGCTTTAAGGATAACACATATTTCGCCTAATTAATTCATAATTCCCCATGAGTATTCATAAAGGAGGAGGCCATTTGTACTATGTTTAGCCATTCTCTAACAACATTCAAACGCAAATAAAGCTTATTTTAAAATCATTTTTCCAAACACAAACAACGCTCTCCTTACACAAATAAAACTTATTTCCGTAAGATCAGCCCGATGGATATGAAACGTGATTTTGGGGATACGATCCCACATTTTCCTTTGACATATAGGGTAATGTCAACGTTTTAATTATAAAATATATGACACATCTCTAATATCTTATACTATTAATAATTAATAAAGATACGGGACCGTCTAACATGGGATCATACTATTAACATGGGATCATACTATTACTACGTTATTCTATTATTTAATATCAATATTTTTTAAATGGTCTTCTATACTGTTAATATATCATAACCTTCGGCCATGAATTGTATATGCGATTATTTCCAAATCACTTATATGGCATATGGTGCATTTTATGCAATGTGTAGTCTTTTTTATTGTATTTTAAAAACATTAACACTGATATATTATATATTTATCCGCCATCACATTTTTCTCGAATACATTTTTGAAAGGATCCTAGATTACTTTACTTATCATTTCTTTCTTAAACAAGTGGTCAACAATTTGCTCAATATAAAACAACCATATATCGTCATTACCGATCCCTTCACTGTTGTACCCAAAGCCCGTGCATCGCACGGGCCCCATCCCTAGTTGGTAAAAAGGAAAACCGGCAACTTCCTCTACAAGTCAATTCAAGTGTGTAAAATATAATACAATACTCTTATAAGAAAATTCAAATCTTATAAAACAGTAAAAAACATCATGTAAGATTAGTAGTCTAACTAAGGCCAAGAAGGTAATTAATGTCATCATATGCCCTTGCAAATATTGCTATAAATACCCTTACCATGCATGGGCACAACATATGTCATAACATAATTAGTATCTCCCTTTCCCATTTCTACCACCTTTTGCAAATCCAACAAGTTAAACACGTACGTCTAATTAAGCATGTCACCTCCAATGACAATTGCCAACCCTCCAATGACAATTGCAGAAACACTGCCCGACGTGGCTCGACCCGTTGCAGACTTTCACCCGTGTGTTTGGGGCGATCAGTTCCTCAACTACACTCCCAATGACAAGGTATATGTTGTCTACTTGGTTTTTCTTTCCAACATTTCATGATGATGTTATGTATTATTAAACAAGGTCCTTATAAATCCTAAACTCTGGAGCTTAGTGTTTCCAACATCTAAAATTTGAGATTAGATTGTTTAATACATAAAGACTGATAGGTTAGTTGTTAATTGATATCCCATTAAGTTTATGTACTAGGCTACTAGCCCATCATAATTGATGGCGCACTTTATGTTAACTCTTTTGGTTAATTGGCGACTAGTCTAACGGTTGTCACTTGAGGGGATATGTGAAGATAACATATAAAGATAACCTCGAATTGATATATGATCTGATGATAGCATATGAAACAGCAAAAATCATGTATCACTCAAATTGATAATTGAAAGGAGGAAGAACAAACGTGAATCTTATCTCATTGTTAACTTAACTACTTGTACATGACCAAACTAGGAAATTATCAAAAAGAGGATGAACGAGATCGAATCCTTGAAAACAGATGTGAGAAGGGAGCTCATTAATACTACTGATAAACCGATGGAAAATGTCAAGCTAATTGACATAATTGAGCAACTTGGGGTGGCATATCACTTTGAGAAGGAAATTGAAGATTCATTGAAACAAATGTACGATGCATACAAGGAAAATCTTGGCCAAGGGAAGGATAATGACTTGTTTCACACTTCTCTTAGATTTCGGATTCTAAGGCAACATGGGCATTATATACCATCGGGTAAGATTGCAGTGTTGAATTTTCGATACAATTTACTTATTATTAATTGATTATAGAATAGAACCCATTGAACTTACAATCATTTACCTTTCAATATATATTGCTCCGAGTAGATATCTTCTCAAGATTTATGGATGAGTGTGGAAATTTCCTCGAGTCCTTGAAGATGGATGTCGCTGGCCTTTTAAGCCTCTACGACGCAGCATATGTTAGAGGAAACGAAGAAGAAATACTAGAGAAGGCGATTGAATTTACCACCACTCAACTCAAAGTCATCGTGGAAGGGAATGACCATCCGTTGGTGCCACAAATTGCTCGAGCCTTGTTATATCCAAATCACAAGAGTGTGACTTTGATTGAATCTAGAAGTTTCATCACTTCTTATGAGAAAGATCCTTCTCACTTGGAATCTCTTTTGAGGCTTTCAAAGTTAGAGTTTGACCTCCGACAATCCTCACACAAGGAGGAGCTTCAAGAACTTACCAAGTAACATATCTACATCTCTTTTTAATTAATCTTTATCGACTTATAATCTATAAATTAATCTTAAAATAGAAAGAATCACATTATTTTTATCTATGTGCATGATTTTCAACTTAGGTGGTGGAGAAGCTTTGATTTTCGTACGACATTGCCATTCATAAGAGAGCGGGTTGTGGAGGCCTATCTTTATAGCGCCTCATTGTTCGAAGATCCTAAATTTCGTGTGGCAAGGATAGCATACACAAAGGCATTTATGGTATTAAGTGTCTTGGATGACATTTATGATTCATTTGGCACGATTGAAGAGCTTGAGGCTTTCACAAGAGCGATTGATAGGTATGTGAAGATCATTATTTTTCATATACTTTTAGTCGAAGGAGTTGCAATAATTTTCGTCCCCTCGAGAGGGTGTTTTACTAATGATACAAAAAGGGATATATAAATAGTCAGTAAATTAAACGTGAGGTGACTCGTTCCTTATATCAGTTTCAAGGTAGAAAATAACACCCTCGAACAAATCAATCAATACATAACACCTAAAACAATAGAAAATGAAAGGAAGTGAAAAAAAACGTGATTATATTTGCTTTTCTATAAATATAATGGAGTTAAATAATCTAGCTTTTTTTTGGGTTGAAGCACAATTTAGCCTTTTCTGAATAAGTCTTGGTATTATATAAACAAGTAGATCAAACAAAGAGTGATGATAAGTGATAACCTTCCACATATTTGTTTAAAACAAATCACACAAGTGGACAATAATATTACAATTGCGTGCCCATCAAAATCTATCACTAAGTGGACAACAATAGTACAACACAAGTGGATAATAATAAGTCTATAGGTGCCACTTCCAAGTAATGAGACTTTCCATCTAGTCCCTGGCTAGTACCAATATATTGCCAGGTTAAAGTAGCCGCCAAAGGGTGGGTAAAGAAAGAATCATAGTACTTGATTGTTTAAAAATATAGAGCAATTAATGTAATATCCCTTCGTTTCAAAATAGTTGTATAAATAGTATTAAAATAAAACTATTTTTTTTATATAATCTATTAATATATACTAAAGCTGAAGCAAATTCCGCCACCATATTGCGCCACATCACCCTTTTATTAAAAAAGTTATCTTACTTAATCGTAATTTTATCATAATCTTATTTATACTTAATTAAGATATTAGTTCTATCTAATAATTTGAGTTGTTTTAATAATTCTATCCACATATATAAACCTCAATCTTATCATTATACCAAAAATCATCATAAACTTTTAATTTTCAAAAAATATTTTTATTTAGTCATAATGTATAGATCATAACTTTAATATTTCACCCATTTAATTAAATATTGTATTACCTATAAACTATTTTCGTAATTTTATTATGATATTTTTTAGAAATCATCAATGATAGCAAATTCTACCACTATATTTAAGCTAAATATTCCTTTTGTTAAAATAATTTATTATATATTTATTATTATCATATCATATTAAATGTAAATAAAAGAGTATATGATATATTTGATATAACTTTAATATTACATATTGGCTACATTTTAGATAAACGATAGATTTCTTAATGAAGATAATAGTTTGAGATAGTTTATTAGATATTTTTATATTTTTATATTAGTTAAATTTTCACAACATAATAATATATAGGATAATTTGTTTTTTTATCTTATTAATTATTCTCTATATCGTTAGTACTATAATGCTATACTACGTATTAATCTAATTTTTTAAATATTGATTTATTTATATAATTAATTTTACACAATTTAATTTAAATGCCAAAATGTTTATCAATTTTTTTTAAAAATCTGATAATACATCTTATCTTATGACATTCTTCCTCGATTTTTTGTATATATATGTTTATGTATATAAAAATATCTCATGTTAATCCAAAAGATCGATAAAAGTAGTTTTATGCAATGTAATAAATAAATAATACCACCCCGTACAAGGTGCGGGTCATTCGCTAGTATATCCCTATCACTGTAGAGGTAATTATTTTTAGTATAAAGAAACATGTAATTAAATGTATATATGAGTATGATAGAGATAATTATTATCGATATAAGTAGAAAATAATTTTAAAAATATAAAATATAAATACTATAAAATAAAAAAGTGATTATATAAACAAGTACTCCCTCCGTCCCATAATGTTGTTCCCATTCCACTATTTACACGTTTTTTAAGGGGTTCAAAAAGTTGTTTTAAAGGGGTTTAAAAAGTTGGTTTTGGATATAAAGTTGCAACGAAGATCGTCTGGTCCGCTGCCCTAGTCCCCTCTGCTGATCCGTATTTTTTAATTGGTCCACGTCATCAATTTGCCATATCATCAGCGAAATTTACAAAAAAAAAAACAATACTATTCTTTTGCCCACATTTCCTTCTCGATGTTCATCGCTCTCTCGCCTCTCGCGTCTCTCGATCTCTCGGGTTCCCGTCTTCACAATCGTTCTCTCGCCTCTCTCGATCTCTCGGCCACCGTCTTCGATTGAACTTCTGTTCTTATGCCCCTCGGAATTCCGCCCCCATTCACCTCCGATTCTCCTCCTCCGCGCAAGTGTGGAGCTGTTTCGAAGCCGAGGAAGCAGCTCTGAAGGTCGGGGCAATCGCTTGGAATTCGATTGGATTAGGGCTCCAATTCATCACGTTGAACCTCCAAAGGTATGTCCATCTCTACCACTTGAGGTTCCCCCTTCTAATTAGGCTTGTATTTCAAAATTAGGGCTCCAATTTATTGTCGGATCAATTTGGGGATTTTTTGTGTGCATTACATCTGGAATTCGATTTATGTTTTCATCTAATTTGGGAGTTTGATTGGGTCTGTTGCAATCTATACTGCAATGTCGTTGCCAGATATGGTGCCTTTTGCTTCAGAATGCTTTTGAAAGGACAAATATTAAGACAAACTCCCTGTGTTCAATGCTCAAAACTCAAAGCTGAATTCATGCTGCTGACATGAATGTGTTAGGCGTTATACATGAGCAAGCCACTGGGTTTCAGGTACAAGAGTGGCATGTACCTATTTGTGAAATGCCCAGACGTGTCGAGCTTCGAATGGTACAAGAGTTTGTCTTAGGCATACAAAGAGAAATCATAACTCTGTATTTGTGTTAGGAATAAGATCCTCTAATTATCTTGCACTATAAGAATATCAAGAAGGGAAAGGAAGTGGCCACGACATCATTAGCCCTTAGTCTCTGAGTATCAAGAAGCTCTAATTATTTATATAAGTTAATGAACTGCACATGGATTTCCTCTCAGTCTCTGTATTGCTCGTAGAGATAGTAGATGATCTGTGAGTAACCTGTATCATGTTATCAGCAATAGAATGCACTCCTGTCACATATCCGGATGCAGCTAGGCAATTCAGTAATGCTGATGTGGGTTCGAATATGTATTCCTCTGCTTCCATTTCTTTTACTTGCAAAGCCTTTTAGCTCAAATGGTAGAGCATTGTTATAAAGATGTGGGTTTGAATTCCACAAAGGCTAATTTGAGACAAACTGAAATTTGAAATCTAAGACATATAATAGACAAAATAAAGGGAAAAACATTCAGCTGAGTTGTGGATTTAGACAGTCTATAGTTCAGTTATAAAATAAGCAACAAGGGCCAAAAACATCAACATGGACAGCTTGTAATGCAGTCACAAAATAGCAAGGGTAGCAACATCAACTTTAACAGCTTCTAAGGCAGCTCGTAATAAATAAAAAGGGTAGCCACATCAGTTTGGATAGCTTAGAACTCAGCAACAACACCAACTTGGGCAGTTTAGAACTCAGTATCTTGAAGGAGTTTGGCATAGGCATCAAAATCATCACACTAGAATAGGTAAAATTTAGAATTCATGTCAGAAATACTATTTATCAATCTAGAGCAAAATTTGAACAATATTAAAATGTCAAAACCTGTTGCAACAAAGGAAGGAGAGACTTTTGTTGAGGAAGGGTGTCCATATTGTTATCCTGAAATACATGAAGTCTAATTATAAAATAGAACTTTATGACATAAGTAATAAAAATTATACCCAGAAGTTATATCAATTCATTTAAATGACAATACCGGTAAAAAATTGTTTGAAATAGCTTGAGAAAACTCTGGCTTGGATTCCATTGGCACTTGGAATTGGTCTTGATGAAGCATTGAAGTTTGAGAGGATGGAGGCTATGTCCATGAAATTCCAATGTTATACTTCATTTCACTATATAATAAAATTTACAAAAGACAGTAGCAAATATAATTCACCTTAGGTTTGGGTACATGATTCTTCTGCAATGCTTTCTTCTTCTTTGTTTTTGGACTCGTGGCCTTGTCAAGAGCACCTTTGGGTCTTTTGTTTGATTTATTCCCAACTTTCAGCTTCACTTTTATGCCTTTTGCTGTTTTCACTACATCATCCATAGCAATGAGATTTTGTAGGTTCTCTTGTTGCGTTACTATGATTGGTGAGCTCTTATCGCTGCATTCTGCAGGCTTTTGAACCTGGCTCATATCAAGCTCCTTTAACAAATTCATAAGACCATTTAGCACCAAGTTGTAAGTCTTCAAAATCAGCCGCTCTCGTAACCAAACGAGTAGTTACACGACACAAGTCTCTATAACGCCTTCCTATCACTCCCTCTGGATTAGCATTAGATGAAGCTTCACTCATAACTCCACGACTCCCTTTCTTGGCATTTTTTGTCCACCGTTTCAAAATGTACTTGTCAGGAATTTTCACAATACCTCTTTCAGTGAACACCTTCAATATATGACAGCACACTATTCCAGCAAACTCAAATTTCCGACAGCTACAAGATACCACTTCTTCTTCAGTTACATCGTAAGATACCATGTAATCGTGTTGCTTCCCATGGGGTCTGACAGAATACATAGTTTGTGCTCCTGCCTCATAACAACTTACAATTCGACAATCATAACATTTACATGACTCTGCTTGAAATATTTTGAAAACCTTTGGTGTATACACACTTGCAGCATGTTTCAAAATTTCAGCTGGATATGCCAATGAAAGCTTACTTTGACTTGCTTTAAAATCAGCCACCATCTCACTATAGCGACGATCATTAACCAACCTTTGAAAGTTCTCAAAGAATGCTCGCGAATTGTGCTTGTAGCTTATATAGCCTTTTAGAACATTGTTCATGCTCTCACTTCGCTGAGTACTCAACATGTCTGCACAAAAGGTATCACGCCCATACACTAAAGCCCATTTTTCTTTGATGTCGAACAACCGCTTTAACCAATCATCTTCTTCCAAGCCATACTTCTGAAGCATCACATTCCAAGCATCAAAAAAATCTTCTTCATAATCATGATCATACACACAGCTCCTAAAATCTGTTGCAAAGTCCTTAAACTTACTAAAGACACTAGATAAATGGATGGCTGCATTTTGAAAGATATGCCATATGCATAGTCGGTGATACGATTCGGGCCATTGGAAAGGAAGTGCTTTAAACATTGCGGCATCTTGATCAGTAATTATTGTCTTTGGTATTTTTCCACACATCGCCTTTGAAAAAGTATCAAATAACCATACAAACGATTCTGCCGATTCATCAAACAGTAAAGCAGCTCCAAAAATACTGGTTTGCTTGTGATGATTTACCCCAACAAATAAGGCAATTGGTCGGGCATCCTTATGCTTCCTATATGTAGTATCGAAGCTAACAGCATCACCAAAATCATCATAATCAGCCCTCATCTTTGCATCTGCCCAAAAGATATTCGTGATCAAATCATCTGTATCTAGTTGAAGAGCATAGAAGAAGCCAGGATCTTCTATTTGCTTCCGTTGTAAGTACTCTAAGACACCTCCGGTTTCACCCGATTTCATTTGCAAACTACGCTTAGTTCGCAAGTAATTCTTCAAATCCTCATGAACAAACCCAAGGTTTTCACGCCCCCCTGCTTGCTTAGCCATATACTCAAAGACACGTTTCGGAGCAATTCCCGAAGTTTCAGCCATATCTACTTCTGATGTTTGAGAAGCTGTCATCCTTGGATGCGATCTGCATAAGTGAGATTTGTTCGGACTTGCCAAGTTGTGATTGTGCTCTTGTATGAATTCGACAACCCGAAACTTGAAACTTTGACGACAACTTATTTTTAGCATTGCCAAGCATCCATACCTTGTCTCTGGCCGGTGGGATTTATAGACATCATCCCGTTTATCAGGACCTCGTTGACCCTCACATGAACACACAAATCTCCTGTCCAATAGTTTTCCATTTTCGTCTTTGTGGACCTTACTTCTCCGAATTGAAAAACCAGCTTTGAAAGCATAAGCATTATACATGTTATAGGCTTCTTCTTCTGTTTCAAATTCCATTCCAACCTTAGGAAGAAGATCCTCATCTTGCTCAAATTGCAATCGCCGTTTTGATGTATTAGTATCCATGATCTATAAAAAATAAAACAGTAACTTGAAGAAAAATTGAACTCTAACATGTAGAAAAGCTAAAGCATGAATTGAACTAGAAATAATTAAAATATGAACTACAGCTTATACGAACAAGCAAGGGCAATTAACATGAACTTCACTAAAAGATAAATTAACACTTCAATGCATAATTAATACACTTCGATACACATTGTTGATCGCACTACTTCATTATTTAGACATGAATTGCTTACATCAACAAAAGTCTATTGAATGCAATGCTTTCATACATTATGAACTAAACATAAATTCACATATATGCAGCAACCTATTCATATAAATTTGATAACCCTTTCTCAATACTAATCTAGGGTTTAAGAAATTGATTTTAAACTTATGAACTGAAAATTTAAACTAAACTCACATGGAATTTGAAATTTTGATCGACTTGAGAATCCGAGATATCAATAATGGTGTGTAGGTCACAATGAAATCAGAAGGTCGTGGGAGAAGAACCAGTTCTGCGATATTTTTACGTTGAAGGAAGTTGAATCGTCTTAAGAAGATTTCTAAGGAGGATATTTTTTTACGTAATGATCTCAAGAATTAGATGGTAATTTTTTTTTTTACATATTCCACATGGACCAATAAAAAGCAAGGGGACCAGAGAGAGGTCCAGGCTGATGGACCAGACGATCTTCGTTGATAAAGTTGATGGTGATAGGAGGAAAGAGAAATTAAGATGATAAAAAAGTATGTTGATTAGGTAAAAAAGTGATAAAGTGAAGTGGATAAAAGTAAAAAGTAGAGGGGGATGGGAAGAACATTTTGGGACGGTAAAAACGAGATGGGAAGAACATTATGGGACGGAGGGAGTAATTTTTAAAGAGTGGTACCAGTACTATTTTTTTAGCAGCACGAG
Organism: Polygonum maritimum; assembly: GCA_963924305.1. Taxonomy (NCBI): domain Eukaryota; kingdom Viridiplantae; phylum Streptophyta; class Magnoliopsida; order Caryophyllales; family Polygonaceae; genus Polygonum; species Polygonum maritimum. Next base: position 9,373,622 of record OZ002729.1, on the reverse strand, counting down.
GTGTACGTTGGCAGTCAAAGAGTGGGTAAATCCTCATCGTCTGCTAAAGTTTACGAGACAAGGGACCCAATTACTCAAAAGGATACTCCATAATCTATCTTTAGTACCAGACAAAACATGAAATTTTCTTTGTCATGATGTTTGACCATTCAAAATTTACTACTACAAGATAGATTTGATGGACTTATGGACATGCATTATTTGTTTCCGTAGGAGTTTCTCTTTATCATGATAAATATAACCAAAAGTTGTTGTGTGTGTTGAAATCAGGTGGGACATGAGGTGCCTAGAGGAGCTTCCAAACTACATGAAATGTTTCTATGAAATTCAGTATGATACGTACAAGCAGTTTGAGCAAGATGTGGCCAAATTGGGAATCAAGAACTATGTCAACTACGCCGTGCAAGAGGTACACATTAGCTAGCTAGCTCGCTCTAAAGCACAATTAACTATAACGGGTCATGATAGAAGTGGTCGGGTAACCCCTAATCATATTCTTAGGGTTTTTTTAATTAAAAAGGTGAATTCTGACCTTATATACTACGGAGTATTTTTTAGTTTTTGCATGTAGCTAGTTGTGCTTGTGGATGCAAGTTCAGTTTTTAAACTAATTGTTTTCTTGTGTAGGTTATAAAGTTATCTAAAGCGTATGTAGAAGAAAACCAAGTGGTGCAAAATGAAGTACGTTCCAACATTTGATGAGTACTTGGCCAACGGGATTAAGAGTAGCGCCGCCACCTTGATGGTGGTTGTGTCTCTTATGTTTTGCGATGTTGAAGAGATTGGAGCCGAGAAAACACTCGAAGATGTTTCTGCAATTTGCAAGCCACAAAGAGCTACATGCATAATCGGCAGGTCCATGAATGATCTAACCGATTATAAGGTACAAATTGACTAAAATTGATCGATGTGTGCACTTTGTACTTAATGCGCTTAAGATGTTAGAGCGGTCAAACAGGCTGATCGGTTCAATCGGGTTTGGATTGTTCATTCTGAATTCAAATTGAGTGTGAGTTCAGATTAATCAAATTTCTGATCCAATCGACTTTTTAATAATTATAAAATAATGTTATGATTAAATTAAAATACTTAATGATATATATCATACTTTATAGTTTTTTTGCAATAAACACTACAAGAAAAACCCTTTTTCGCAACGATAAAAGTCGTTGCAAAAAATTACATGTCGTTGCAAAACCTATTTTTCGCAACGACTTTTATCGTTGCAAGGTCGTTGCGGGAATGCTCGTAGCGAAAGTTTTTTGCAACGACTTTAGTTGTTGCGAAAAATAATATTTTTCGCAACGACAATTGTTGTTGCAAAACCTTTGTCGTTGCAAAATATGTGCGATTAAACTTTTGCTTAAATAAACATTTTGCAACAACAACCGTCGTTGCAAAAGATGTTATTTACTGCAACAACGGCTAGTCGTTGCAAAAGATGTTAGTTACTACAACAACTGCTAGGTCGTTGCAAAAGATTACATTAAATTATTTTTTCCCACCATGAGGTGGCTGATTTACCCATAAATGAACTACTTCATCACAGAACATTGATGCTACAAAAAGTTAAGAATATATTATATTACTTGACCCAAAATTTACACGCTAAATCCAACACAATATTAAAGTACAAATAACGTCGTTTCAAGACCACATTTCCTAACTAGCCACTTTTAACATTAAGATAAAAAAAAAAGACTGCAACTAAGGTCATTGCTCGTTCCCACACGACATGAATTTTGTTGCTCCTTCTCGGACAGCTGGCACAAGATAGCAACTAAGATCTGAGGAGGATCACCAAAATGCAAGGGCTCGGCAACTAGGAACACCAGCTCAAACACCACAAAATTGCAGCAAGAAAACTTCAAAAAAAGCAGTAAAAATGAGACAAAAGTAGCAGCACAAACACCCACAAATTGAAGCAGAAAATGCAGAAGAAACCACCACAAATGCAGCAGGAAAACCCACCAAACCAGTTGAGACTTAAGCCACGAAAATGCAGCAGCAAAATGAAGCCAGACAGAATTAAAACAGCACTCAAGAAGCATAAAAACAATCATTAGAGAGCAAGCTGTGATTGTAAATAGACTTCCATTCAAACAAACCATGGTATCTTTTAAAACAGCACAGGCATGCAGTGTGTAACCTCAAGGAGACTTCAGTACACCGTAAATAGGGTAACAAATGCACGCAAAGCAACTCAGCCTTTGAATAAGATACATAAGGTGATTCCCTTTTAAAATAAGTTTCCACAAGCATGTGTGATGAGTAAAAGAAATAGAATAAACACGGTAATTCCGTATGGATAAAGGTGTAGGTGGAGGCAATGCGATCTTACTTTGCAACAAATCCATATAAGCGAATCATCAGGTCACGATCATTCTCATACACCATATTCACTTTTCCAAGACAACCAATTCCAAATCCTGGATCTGTAACAAAGAATATGACAAACAACATTCCAGGTACTATGCGTATTTCTCTAGGAATTGTGAACAAAGAAATGGCAAACTTATTCTAAAACAATGAAAAGCAAAGAAAAAACACAATGGTCTGTTTTTCCAAGTTAGATGGGATCCTGACAAGTGCAACTTTAACATAACCAAAATGTAAGGAACTGCAGATTTCTACTGCAAGCTAAACATTCAAAATTCCTCGTTTGATTGTCCATCACATGTTATTGATGAACTCCAACAAATAACAAATTTTCAGCCTAATAAAAGTTATAATTACTTGGGGTCGTTTTATAGAAAATATTGTCAGCTAGGCGACCAACAAAACATTGAAGCATACAATTATCACTAATACAGGAGAGAAACAAATCAAAGTACAAAACTAAGAGCCACACTAAAGCAGATGTTGAAGCAAGGAGCTGCTTTAAGCTGCTACGAGAGCACTTGCAACAAACAAAATTCACACTCCTACATATGTATGCTAGTATGCAACAACTTATATCCATTCACACTAAAAACAAATTTCTTCACATATATGACCAATCAAGATAGAACATGCCCACAACACTCTGACAATGGGAATAATAGTCATTGTTTCAGTACATGTGCCATATAAGGTTGCAAAGATGGCAGAAGAAAAGAGAATGTATGTAGACTGACTGACCAACACCCATCTCCAAAAAGATCTCCTCTTGGATAGCGTAGTTACAGCTACAACCTCCAGCAAAGATAGCAAGTTTTTAATCCCAATCCAATATATACAAAAATCCAGAGGAACCAGCTCTCCGGCCCCTTCCCTCAGGAATCTCAAGGCCAAATTCCCTCAGGGCATCAGGACTCAACAGAGGCAACCTCTCTGGCTAAGTCAACAGGCCTTATGAAAGATACAATTTCTGGATAGGTAATCAGTGTACATATACCCTAATTTCTATTATTTTGGCTAATCCTCTAGTAAGTGTCATAAGGTTAAGGTGAATGCCGTTTTGGCAGATAGCTAACTCAGTTCTAGATAATCCTTAACCACTTTTCCTATTCCTAACGAACATAATACATAATATAAAGTATATACATAAAAGTAAAGATTGTGTTTCTGACCTGTACTTTCGAATATTTTTCTGGAATAGAATATGACACCATTAATGCCGCTTAGCTGCTGAAGCACAAGCAAACCAATTCCTAACTGTAGAAGCAATCACATGAATGATTTAAGATTACAAACTTTCAAGCTTATTTACACTCATAAATGGGCAGGGGAAGAATACAAAGAAACTATATACCAACAATGGAAAGCGATATGTTCCTTGATTCAGGGAAACATACCGGATTGTTGTTTTTTTTTTCGATGTTGGTACTGCTTTCTGCATCCAAATGGAGTATTAGCAACATCTATATGCTATAGAGGCAAGCTAACTGTTTTGCAATGTAATCTAGAAATTGATACTTGGATGAAATTTTAAAAAGGGGCTTACTAAACATTCAAATGCATACTTTAATTTCATCCAATTCAACAGATATATCTACATCAAATCCCCGTAGAACTAGCTAGCACAGTTCAACATCATCCTATTTTCCCAACTTGGCCTGAAACAAAATTTTGTGAGCTGTAAATGATGAACTCAACTGAGTAGAAACTCCCAATGAAATACTATTTATGACATATCAATTATTCAATTACCAGACACCTAGGAGATTCAGGTATGAAAAATAAACCAGTCATCAAAGCTGCACAGGGCAAGGCACCTGTAGAATTGCCAGAATCATAATATTATTCTTCAAAGTTGATGAGAAAAAACTCCTTCAACATATTAGAATAGACAGACTTTGTACCTAGCACATCAAGCGTCCTCCAGCGAAGAAACAACCCAAGCAGATAAACAATCATCACTCCAATAGTTACTGCCAGCTGTGGAGAAGATTTGTAAGTGCCACTAGTTAATTTTTCAGTTAAATTTAGAAGGTGTCTAGAACAAAATGTATACAGAGTTTAAATAACATGAGAATAGCAGACTGTTCAATATTCTACAATTTTCTTGATGAAGCAAACATAGATAGACACCGGGTTTACTGCTCCAAGAGTCCCTCTCAAGTTCTGGTGCTATTTCTGCTATGTAAACAGGAACCTGTTTGCAACCAATTTGACAGGTATGCATTACGATGAAATTATTTAATATGGCAATGTAAATTTAAGAAGAACACAGAACCATAAGCCGGGTTAAGAAAAGGAAAGCTCAAAAGAGAGTTTTACAGTGTAGGAAATAATGCCGACTCCAAAACCTGCCATTAATCTTCCCATGAAGAGAAAGCTGGAATCCTAAGCATGATCAACAATCAGTAAATTTGACATAATCAAATGTGTTCTCACACCGGGAGAAAATGTGGCTTAATGTGGCTTATAAGACACAGAAGCTACAACATAGATCTGATATTTACTTTGGCAAATGATATAGTAAGCCAGCCAAGAATGCTAGGGATTGAAGCAATCATCAACAACTGAAATGAAACAAACAGAAAACAATAAGTATTTCCCACACACTGAAAATTTCTAAGAACAGATGGATTCATCATTTCTAACATACTGCTTTCCTTCCAATGTTTTCGAAAATCTAACCGCTGGCTATCCTTGAGGACCTTGACATCCATACAGCTGAACTAGTTGTTGCCATTATTTTGCTAGTATAGGTGTTGAGCCAATTGTGCCAAAATGATAGCTAAACAACCAGTTACTGAGCTTATTACATCCTCTGAAACACAAGAGCGACAATGAACATTAGCAGCTAGGATTCAATAAGCCAATCAATTTAAGGAAATATTCACATTCATCTGTCTCGTACATCTGAGATCCGCAATTTCAAGCACTGCCAAAGTATTTCAATATAACCAGTAATTAATAGCACAAATTCAAGCAAGAATGAATATATTATCGATGAATCAAGAGAATTGGACGGAAAAGGAGAAAGAGCAGGGAGAAAAACCTGATTTTTAGGGCACGACCGAAGCAATTGGTGGCCTCGGCGTAGTCAGAGTCCTTGGAGTCCTTGAAGGCCTGATTTCTAGGGCATGACTGAAGCAAACGGTCGTCGGCGAGCTTGAGGCGTCGGGTCGAAGGGCGTCGGGAGGCAGTCGACAAACAGAGGCGGGGTTTCGGTTGGGTGTGAGTGAGGCTGGGGTTTCGGTCGGGGCTGGCTAGTGAGTGAGTGAGGCCGGGGTTTCGGTCGGGTGTGAGAAGCCGTTGGGTCGGGCGCCGGCGTCTGCAACCCGAGAAAGGCCGGGGCTCAGATCTGGACGAAGACGGCCAGAACGCCGTCCGGTGAGGTCGAGCGAGGAGGCTGGAGCGGCGAGCGAGTACGGGGGCGAGCCGCGAGCGGGCGGAGTTCGTGAGGGGGGTTCCCGTGAGTGGTGTTGGGGGGTTCAAAGGGTACTGTCGGGGGGTTCGAAGGTTGTCGAAGGAATTGGAAAGAGGGAATGAAGAGGGAGGCAAGTTCGTGAGGGGGGTTAAATTTGGGCAAATAGAACAGAAGGCAAGTTTTACTTATTTTTTTATTTTTTTTGATCTTTTGCAACGACATTTCCCAGAAGAAGCCACATTCTATTTAACTTTTTAATTTTTTATTTCTTTTTATCTTCTTTTGCAACGACTGTTGTGTAGCTATTTATCTATAATATTACAACACGTGTCGTTGCCATACATAGATACTATTTTTCACAACAACCTTCTTTGTTACTAAAAATATTTTAGACAGGCGCCAAAAACATGAAAAGGGAGGGAAATGAAAATTTTATTTTTTACAACAACATTTTGCAACACTTCATATAAGTCGTTGCGTAAAATAGTTTTCGCAACGGCACCTTGCAACACCACAAATAGTCGTTGCGGAAAATATTTTTTGCAACGACAAAATCTTGTCGTTGCAAAAGCTCGTTGCAATAAATGAGTTTTCTTGTAGTGAAAACACATTATAATATTTAAAATAGCATTAAGCCTGTATAGTAAATTGAGTCAAACCCAATGGGTACAGGTTTTAACTTCATTGAGTTCGAATAAATCTAATTCAGCTTTCTCCTTGAATCGGACTGTAACCCTAAAATATATTCTTTGTCCGTTCTGGTCGAATTTTGACAACTCCGGTGAGATAGATGAGTCATTGTACATGAGAAGTATTCTTATATAATTTTTCTAATAGTTAGTACCTAAATTGTACATTGGCAGTGGGACAAACATAGAGACCATGTGGATGGAGGAGTGGACTGCTACATTGAACAATATGGTGTGTCCGAGGAAGAGGCCGTAAAAGCAATCAACTTGATCGTTGAGGATGCATGGAAAGACATAAATGAGGAGATCTTCCATCCCACAACCCAAGTTGCAAGGCCTTTGCTGCCTTACATCACTAACTTCTGTCGGGTTATACACTATTTCTACAAGAATGAGAATGGATACACAATTGTCAGCCAACGGATGAAAGACACCATCAAACTTCTGTTCATCGATCCTATCTCCATATAGGATGGAGATGTGTTTGTTGTTTTCATAACTATATGTATGTACCAATAAGTGTGGCGCTAGAGTAGCTAGTGACACACATAATGATTGTTTGCTCAATAAATTTAAACTTCAAATCGTATTAAAATGTGCGGTTGAGAAATACACCGTACTTAATTAGTTTGATGTAATAATAATGAGAAGTTATGATGGACGATCTTTTTTTTAACCTTATGATTTATTATCTTTTATATCGATCTCTCATTCATATTTTATAATGTTAGTATAAATGTACTATAGTTATTATTACAGAGGAACGCTCAGGTGAGATACATATTGTGGTATAACATGTAACATGATGTGGACCGTTAGATTAAGCTAACTGGAGGGTGAGATTTGAGGGTACACAATAGCTATATTTTAATGAGGGGGATGTGATCAATATTAGGTGGCTCCAAATATGGTAACAAGCATGATTTGTGGGATTTTCAAGAGGGAAAATCGGATTTTAATTAGGGGGGTTTTGAAAGCCACGTTTTTTAAATGGGAAGTTCCTTGATTTTAGGGATTACCAAAAATGAGAATATTTTTTTAAAAAATAATTAATTGAGCATAAAATTCAAAAATCGTTCGTGAATCCTAGAAAATCTATTCGTCAGTGTTTGAATAACTCTGTTCGATGGATTGAAAAATAGAGTTGAACATTCAAATTAACTCTGTACGATGGTTTGAACATTCAAAATAGAGTTGAACATGTTTTATTGCTTTATGAATCTTTTTCTAATTTGGTGTGCTCATATAATACTATAGTTGAATAAGTACTTGTCTTCACATGAAATCAATTCATTATAAGCTGAAATGAAAATAAGGATCTTACGTGACCATTGAAAAAGTAAATGTATTGCATTGAACAAGATGAAAATCAGGATTGTTACAACTCGAATACATACTACAATAAGTTTGAAAAAGTGCATCTCTTTTTCAATATACATTGGTATGATAAAAAATGTCATTGTCTTTGTCTTCAAACTTCATCCATTATTCACCCCCTTCTTGAATAACTGCACAACAAAACACACATATATGAATATCAATTCATACATAATAGTACAAACAATTAATATTGTTGAACAAGTGTTCATCATATAATGAAAAACTATCAAAACGAAAAATACACTATTGTTAAAGTTGTCTTATAATCATTGAAAAACACTATTGTCCAACATGAAAAATAAAAAATAATTAAATTCTGTTACTTGAAAAAATATTATCAATATATAGAAAAACACAATAGACACACATGAAACAGAAATGAAAAAACACTCTTTTCATCTTATAATGAATAAGTTCATGAAAATAGTTGAAAAAGATTTAATGTAACACCCCGTCTTTTTGACAAGGCGTTACTCGGTAGTAGACCTCACGAGGTATTACCAAGCTGATTCGACAACGGACATTCGGATCTTACAACGCGGGCACAGCGAGAAAACATAGGAAACATCCAACTCGTATTTTATAAAAACAGTAATTCAAATGAAAAATTATGAACCCAACCCGTACAACAACTTAACAATACTAAAGTTTTCACAACCCAACAATAGTTAATCAATAAAACAATATAACCGCATTATCACTAAAAGATAAACATGAGATAAGACGGATAAAGAAAGCAGAGGCAACCCCCAGCACCCGACTATCTATGACACGCGCGTCCCTATTCTACACCACCATTCCGCCGAGGCTTGTTCACGGCTTCCTGAATACCTGAGCTGAAAAAAAATAGTTCCCCGAAGGGTCAGATCCTATCCTAACAAGTCAGAATTAACATGATAACTACAAGACGTTTCAAAACAGTTTTTCTAAGGTCAGCAAACAAGTCCGCAATCACACACATATCTCTAGTCCAGTCCTAGGTCCAGTTAGTCACTCAATCCATTCCACACAAAACACGAAATAAGAGGCTCTACCTATGGTAAGGGCACTGCATCAACACCACATACCTTACTCTACTTATGCTGCAGCTCTGCATCAACACTGCAAGCGACAACCGTCCATCCCATCACAACCATCCACAATAAACCATCCATCCTCATTCCAACCGTCCATCCCATCACAACCATCCACAATCAGCCTCCACTGGAGCGCTGCCCAACATAGAGAAAACAACGACGAAAATATGCGTATGTAGATAACAACTTTCAAAAACAGGTTTCCAAAATCATTTACACATAGCACACATAACAAAACACTTTGAAAGATCGATTGGGACTAGTTCCCAAAACCAATCTCATAACTACCACGCAACCCTAACAGGCTAGAACAGGACTGAGCAAGTCGAAAATCGACTTACCTGAAAGACGAAGGAATTTCCCTACGAACAAAGAATGTCATGGCCCAAAATTGAATTGATCTCCCGAATACGATGATAAGAATACTAGAATTATTGAAATGCTCTTTACTCGAAGTAATGGACTTAACACCCAAAACGAACCCAAACCAAACCGATTTAACACTAACAGGTCCCGACAAAAAAAAAAGAGGGTATCTTATATAACTAATTTCCTAAACCCACGATCAAAGCCACTAATTAACTAATCTACGAACCTACTTGTAAAAAGAAACCAACTCATCACCAAACTTTGGTCCCACCTTAAACCCGTGGCCCCCACACTTAGACTTCTCCAATCCCACATCTCGGTGGACCCATCTTCTACCTCTCGCCCACTTAGCCCAATTCCAGATTTGAAATTCCGGCTCACCGGCCGCCCCCGACGACGACCAGCCCCCGACAACCCGCTCTCCTTGTGACACCCTCACACCCCTCTGACTTATGCTATAAATAACTTAATTACTATACAAACATATAATTCACATAACTTCACATCTGATCACATAAACATATAACAACACTTAACAACCATAAGTTAAAACACACAGATACACACACTTGTATCTAGTTACTTCTTATACTAATACAACTCTCTGACTTCAATTACAATATATATGTCTATAATGCAAAATGAGGAGGAGAAGGTTGCATAAGGCATTAGCCGGCCGACCTGTGCAAACCTGACATCTATGAAACACAGGCTAGTATAACTAGCTAAACCTGAAAAATGGGTTGCGATTTACGTGAGTCGCATACTCAGTGAATATAAACCATCATCAATTATTTCACTCATAGCCAATTCAATTAATCCTTGTACATATACATATACATATACATATCTAGATTCCATATGAATATACTTATGCATATGCAAATGCTCATGTGTCCAATTATTATTCTGTGAACTGTGCAAGCCTGAATTTGCCCCGGGTTTCCTGTGAATGGACTCTTTTAGTCCCATGTGATTTAGACCCGTAGGTCTCATATGAATTGGCCTTTTAGGCCTCCTGTGATATGACCTTATAGGTCCCATGTGTTTAGACCTTTTTTTTTTAGGTCTCCTGTGATTACAAATTCAGGGCAAGACAGCCACAGAGCCTTTAATCTCATGCCAATGTGATATGCTCAAATGCATCATATATCATGTATCACTTGCAATTGCACAATCTATGCAAACAATCATGGACATTCCAGAGAAAACACATATCACACATATATCCATATAGCATATATAGCACATAGTATACACACACATTGTAGCACATCATATAACACATAAGGTTGAATCTCCGGTCTATACTCACCTTCTATGAAAGATTTCTGGGCTCGGACTCCTTCCCCTGATCACGAGTTATCCCTCGTGCTCCTATATAATAACCCAATGCACTTTTAGCCTATAAACTCTTACAAACCCAACCCTAAATGTAATGAAATGGCAGGATGCATTATAACTTTCACTATATAGCTCCAATTAATGTGAAATTTTACTGGCATATACTAGGCATATAAAAGATCATCTTTCTAGTAGAAAACCCTTCGAAAATCTTGACCGAAGGCCACCGAAATATCGTGACAACGAAAGCCTAAAACCATTACAAAACCTTTAACAAACTATATAACCTTTATTGAAAACGCCCACTGACAACTATAAATCCACCAGATTCCAGATCAATGTCAATTATAAACCTAGATTTGGAAACAAAATAAACCCAAATAAACGAATAATTAGTTAAATCTTCCGAAACTTACTAATTAAAACTTACCGATAAAATTCTCCTAATCCAAATTACCAAACCGAAGGCAAGAAGATCCAAACAAACAAAAACACCAATTTTTCCCTCCGCTCTCTCGGCTCCTTGTTCATCTCTCGGAACTCCCTTCGATGGTTCTTACTATCAACTCACACACCTCACACATACACGTACATATGTAATGAAATCACACGTGTATAAATAGATATATATGAATCAGCTCAAAGTCGAGAGAGTCGGCAAAATCTTTTGGGAAAATTATAACTTTGACCCTTACTTCTTCTTTATTACAAACCTTACCTAGAAATTTCAATTAATAAACTTTATTTTTAAAACGTAAATAACTTTACTTTTGAAACGAATATTACTTTTAAAAATTTATCATGTACTATGAAAATATGCTATGCGTATGCAATGAATGCACTATGACGTATGCACTTTGGTCGGGGATGTTACATTTCTCCCCCTCTATAAGAATTTTGTCCTCAAAATTCTCTAATTCTTTATATAATGCAATATGCTATGAGGTCAATTACCATTGAACAAATGCGGATAAGAGTTTCTCATTTTCTCTTCTGTTTCCCAAGTGGCTTCCTCTATACCATGATTTTTCCAGATGACTTTAACCATCGGAATCTCTCTGTTTCTTAACTGTGATAATCTGCTATTCTGACCGGTTCCTCTATATAGCTCATGTTTTTTGTAATCTGCACTTCATAATCTCTTAACACATGTGATGGATCAGATCGATATTGTCGCAACATACTGACATGAAAAACATTGTGAATCTGAGCCAATTCAGCAGGCAATGCTAACTTATATGCTAATGGTCCTACTCTTTCTATAATCTCATATGGCCCAACATATCGAGGACTCAGTTTTCCTTTACTACCAAATCTCATCACACCTTTCCATGGAGAAACTCGTAGAAACACTTTATCACCAACCTAATACTCCATCTCCTTTCGGTGTTGATCAAAATAACTTTTCTGTCGGTCCTGAGCAGCCTTTATTTTACTCTTAACAATATGAATCTTATCAACTGTATCATGTATAATCTCAGGCTCTTCTAGAATTTCTGTGCCTTCTTTATCCCAATACAACGGACTTCTACATTTTCTTCCATATAATGCCTCATACGGTGCCATCCCAATACTACTATGAAACTGGTTGTTATATGCAAATTCCATTAGAGGAATGTATCTATCCCAAGAACCCTGAAATTCAATAACACAAGTACGAAGCATTTCTTCTAAAGTCTGTATAGTTCTCTCTGACTGTCCATCTGTTTGAGGATGGTAAGCTGTGCTAAAAGGCAAATTGGTCCCCATAACTGTTTGAAAACTTTCCCAAAATCGGGAAGTAGATCTCGGATTTCTATCTGATACAATAGACACTCATATTCCATGAAGTCGAACAATTTCTTTCATATATAACTCTGCCAACTGATCCAAGGAACAACCCCATCGTATAGGTAAGAAATGTGCTGATTTAGTCAATCTATCAATAATCACCCAAATGGCATCATTTCCCTTTTGTGTACGTGGTAATCCCACAACAAAATCCATTGTAATCCGCTCCCATTTCCAAACCGGAATAGATAAAGGTCTCAGCTTACCTGTAGGTGCCTGATGCTCTGCTTTAACTTGTTGACAAGTAAGACATTTAGAAACAAATTCTGCAACCTCTTTCTTCATCCCTGGCCACCAGTAATGTTGTTTCAAATGTTGATACATCTTTGTCGTGCCTGGATGCATAGCATAAGGTGCATTATGTGCCTCATCTAAAATTTCTCGCCTCAGATTATCAACATCTGGTACACATAATCGAGTCCCAAACATCAATGTGTTATCCTGCATAACAAATGGTGTATCCTTACCCTGCCGTATTTGTTCAACAATTTCTGCCAATCTGCCATCTCTCACTTGAGCATCTTGAATTCGCTGTCTCAACACAGTTCGAATCTCCAAAGTAGCAATCAATACTCCCTCTGAGTTCAACTGCAGTCTCGCATTTAGACATCTTAAAGAAATCAAATCTGAAAATGGAGTCATGAGCATACTTGCCATTGTGACACTGGTCTTTCGACTTAAAGCATCTGCTACAACATTGGCTTTTCCTGGATGATACTCAATTGTGCAATCATAATTTTTAAGCAATTCTATCCAGCGTCTTTGTCGCATATTCAATTCCTTCTGACTCATCAAATACTTTAAACTCTTATGATCAGTAAAAATCTGAAATGTTTCTCCATATAGATAGTGTCGCCAAATCTTCAAAGCAAATACCACTGCTGCTAACTCTAGATCATGTACAGGATAAGAAACCTCATGTGGTCGTAACTGCCGCGATATATAAGCAATGACCTTTCCATTCTGCATTAACACACAACCAAGACCATGATATGAAGCATCACTGTAAACAACAAATCCTCCTGTACCTGTAGGAATCGTCAATATTGGTGTTGTGGTCAAACGATGCTTTAACTCATCACAGCTTTGTTGGCATGCATCATCCCAATAGAAAGAAGCATTCTTTTGTAACAGTTTAGTGAGTGGTGCAGCTATAATAGAGAATCCTTCCACAAATCGTCTATAATATCCAGCCATACCTAGAAAACTACGAAGTTCTGTAACTGTAGTTGGTGCTTTCCAGTTTATCACTGCTTCAATATTTTTAGGATCAACTTCTATACCTCTTCCAGATACTATATGCCCTAGAAATACCACATGATCTAACCAGAATTCACATTTACTCAGTTTGGCATACAACTGTTTCTCTTGTAGATCTTGCAATACTGTACGCAAATGATCAACATGCTCCTCTGTACTTCGTGAATACACCAATATATCATCAATAAAAACGATCACAAATCTATCAAGGAAAGACTGGAATACCTTCATCATTAGAGCCATAAATGCTGCTGGTGCATTCGTCAAACCAAATGGCATCACTAGAAATTCATAATGCCCGTATCTTGTTCTGAATGCTGTTTTAGGAATGTCATCTTTGGCTATCTTTAACTGATGATACCCTGATCGAAGATCTATCTTAGAAAATACTTGTGCACCTTAGAGTTGATCAAACAAATCATCTATCCTTGGCAACGGATATTTGTTCTTTACTGTAACCTGATTCAATTCTCGATAATCTATGCACAACCGAAATGTATCATCTTTCTTTTTCACAAAAAGTACTGGTGCACCCCATGGTGATACACTCGCTCTGATGAACCCTTTCTCTAACAACTCTTGCAATTGTTTTTTCAGCTCTTGTAACTCTAGTGGAGCCATCCGATATGGAGGAATAAAAATCAGTGCAGTACCTGGTATTACCTAAACATTAAACTCTATCTCTCTATCAGGTGGTAATCATGGGAGACCCTTTAGAAAAACATCAGAAAAATTCTTAACAACTGGAATATCTCCAACCTCATCACATGTAACAGTACGATCTATGACATGGGCCAGATATGCATCACATCCCTCTCTGATCATGCGAAAAGCTGATGTTGCAGATATTAAACAAGTAGGCACCAATTGTCGATCACCATAAAAGATCACTCTAATTTTCCCAAGTGAGTCTATCACTACTTCTTTTGTATAACAATCCACTTTGGCATGGTGCCTTGACAACCAATCCATGCCCAATATGACATCAAACTCATATAAGAACAACTGTATCAGATCAGCTGGTAACTCTACTATATCCACTTGTATTACACAATCCCGATATACTGTGTGTATCTTCAGGTTCTTTATGAATTTTAGATGCTATGGTAGATGATATGTATAAATGAGTAGATCCAGAATCTAGCAATGCATGTAGATGTGGTGTAGAAAGAGATACCTTTATCAATTGATTTGGCACGGCTAAACCTTCTCTCCTTTGTGCATCATGCTCATGATTGTCTAATGCAATTCTAATATCAATTACATATACTATATGATGCTTATGAATGCATAATGCCCCTAAAAGACCATATCCCTGCTCTGATACCAAAAACTACACTGTGACACCCTCACACCCCTTTGACTTATGCTATAAATAACTTAATTACTATACAAACATATAATTCACATAACTTCACATCTGATCACATAAACATATAACAACACTTAACAACCATAAGTTAAAACACACAGATACACACACTTGTATCTAGTTACTTCTTATACTAATACAACTCTCTGACTTCATTTACAATACATATGTCTATAATGCAAAATGAGGAGGAGAAGGTTGCATAAGGCATTAGCCGGCCGACCTGTGCAAACCTGACATCTATGAAACACAGGCTAGTATAACTAGCTAAACCTGAAAAATGGGTTGCGATTTACGTGAGTCGCATACTCAGTGAATATAAACCATCATCAATTATTTCACTCATAGCCAATTCAATTAATCCTTGTACATATACATATACATATACATATACATATCTAGATTCCATATGAATATACTTATGCATATGCAAATGCTCATGTGTCCAATTATTATTCTGTGAACTGTGCAAGCCTGAATTTGCCCCGGGTTTCCTGTGAATGGACTCTTTTGGTCCCATGTGATTTAGACCTGTAGGTCTCATATGAATTGGCCTTTTAGGCCTCTTGTGATATGACCTTATAGGTCCCATGTGTTTAGACCTTTTTTTTTTAGGTCTCCTGTGATTACAAATTCAGGACAAGACAGCCACAGAGCCTTTAATCTCATGCCAATGTGATATGCTCAAATGCATCATATATCATGTATCACTTGCAATTGCACAATCTATGCAAACAATCATGGACATTCCAGAGAAAACACATATCACACATATATCCATATAGCATATATAGCACATAGTATACACACACATTGTAGCACATCATATAACACATAGGGTTGAATCTCCGGTCTATACTCACCTTCTATGAAAGATTTCTGGGCTCGGACTCCTTCCCCTGATCACGAGTTATCCCTCGTGCTCCTATATAATAACCCAATGCACTTTTAGCCTATAAACTCTTACAAACCCAACCCTAAATGTAATGAAATGGCATGATGCATTATAACTTTCACTATATAGCTCCAATTAATGTAAAATTTTACTGGCATATACTAGGCATATAAAAGATCATCTTTCTAGTAGAAAACCCTTCGAAAATCTTGACCGAAGGCCACCGAAATATCGTGACAACGAAAGCCTAAAACCATTACAAAACCTTTAACAAACTATATAACCTTTATTGAAAACGCCCACTGACAACTATAAATCCACCAGATTCCAGATCAATGTCAATTATAAACCTAGATTTGGAAACAAAATAAACCCAAATAAACGAATAATTAGTTAAATCTTCCGAAACTTACTAATTAAAACTTACCCGATAAAATTCTCCTAATCCAAATTACCAAACCGAAGGCAAGAAGATCAAAACAAACAAAAACACCAATTTTTCCCTCCGCTCTCTCGGCTCCTTGTTCATCTCTCGGAACTCCCTTCGATGGTTCTTACTATCAACTCACACACCTCACACATACACGTACATATGTAATGAAATCACACGTGTATAAATAGATATATATGAATCAGCTCAAAGTCGAGGGAGTCGGCAAAATCTTTTGGGAAAATTACAACTTTGACCCTTACTTCTTCTTTATTACAAACCTTACCTAGAAATTTCAATTAATAAACTTTATCTTTAAAAACTTTAAAAACGTAAATAACTTTACTTTTGAAACGAATATTACTTTTAAAAATTTATCATGTACTATGAAAATATGCTATGCGTATGCAATGAATGCACTATGACGTATGCACTTTGGTCGGGGATGTTACACTCCCTCTCGACTTCGCCGGCACAACTCCCCTCGCACCCTACCGACACTACTTCCCCAGCCCAGACCTCGAGTTCCTCTCGCTCTCTCGCCGGCTCTGTCCAACACCGGCCCCGAGCACCCCCGCTGACCCAACCCGAGGAGGTCCCCTGACCCCCGACGCTCCCTCGCCTGGCTATCGACCCAGCTGTCCCTGTCACCCGCCCAGTATTGACGGAAAAAGGCGGAATAGAGGAACCGAACTCACCGTGGAAGAAAGGACAGCGGCTCCAACGGGTTCCTCGATGGCTCCGACGGCGACGGTAGCGATCTGTTATGGAGAAAGAACAGGACGGGGAGTGTCCCACTGAGAGATCGGAAACCAAAGGAAAGAACGAAGAAGGAAAGAGTGAGGCTTTACCGGCGGTGTACGAGGGACACCGACGGAACGGATCTGAGGAAACAAGGGACACCGGCGACTTACCTTGATTGCGATCGAACGAGGAAGTCGATTTGGACGGAGATTGGAAGACCAATTAATTGACGGCAGTGGGTTGAAGGCAAAGTAGGTTGACCACTATATAGATACGTACGAGGGTTTTGCTAACTAAGATATTCTCAATGAAGATAAGCTTAATATATATGGTTTAAGTTTAGTGTTTCTCATTAAAGATAGACTTTGCTATAACTGATTTGAATACATATCTCGGGCTTATGGTTAAGGAATGAAACAGAAATAGAATCGGGTAAACCCGGGTATTACATGCTACCCCACTTAAAGAAAGTTTCGTCCCGAAACTTACTCGAAGGACGAACGAAAATTAACGGAAATTCGAAAATGGATCGATACGGAACTCGAGTTCTCACATTTAAAGAGAGAAACCATTACATATTTGAAACTAATATGTGAAAAAGTTGTCTTATAATCATTGAAAAACACTATTATACAACATGAAAAATACAAAACTATTTATATCTACTATTTGAAAAATTGTTATTAATATGTTGAAAAACAGAATAGGCATACATAAAATAGAAATGAAAAACATTCATTTTATGTCGTAAAAAAACATGATAATCCATATTGGTAGAGGTTTTTCAACTATGCAACGACGTTTTTCAACTACGAAATATCATATTGTACTGAAAAACAGTATGATGTAAATTGAATAAAAAACGGATAATCCATATTGATAGGTGTTTTTCAACTATCCTTTTTCAACATATTCAATTTAGGCGCCTTACTATCAACGAAGATGGTTGGGGTCACTCGCCGTCAAAGTTCGCGAACGGTTGGGATAATCGGGCTACGTCCATTGAGAACTCCGGTTGGGGCTCCTGGCCGACTCCACAACCCGATGCATGCGTAGGTCCACGAAGCTCCGAAGCTCGAGGCTGATCCATTTGGCCTGGAAATCGCCAACAACAACAACGCCAACACCGTGATTAACTTCGAGGCTTACGAGGACATACCGGTGAAGGTGATCGGAGAAGATGTGCCCTAAAATCTCACCCAAATACCCAAGCAAATCGATTTTTATGAATTGAAAATCCAAATTCGAAAACCTAAAATCTGAAACCCAATTTCGAATGGGTTTATGATGCAAAAAAATCAAGAAAAATAACAGAGGAGTAGAAATCTTACCAAGAACACTTGCTTCAAATGAATTGATCGATGTTGAAGACGGATTGCTTCGATGGAGGATGGAGGCTAGTCGCTTCTGGGGAAGAAAGAGAGATTGTTTGAGGAAAGATAAACAATTGTTATTGAATAATATTTACATATTTGGAAGAATCAGAACAAGATAATTTTTCACCCCAAAAAATCGGGATTGAACAATAGTTTCCATATTAACGAGATTCTGTATTTAATCTAGTGTTTCTCCACCCCACCCCACCAATACACCCTCTTTTTGATAAATCTCATCCGTCTAATTAAACTGAATCCAAAGGCTCTCATTCTATTTCATGTTACACTCTAAGAGAGTGTTTTACTAGAGCATTTTTCTATTATTACATATGGATAAGGTTTACGTCAGAACAACGATATAAGAGAAAAGTGAAAATGAATTTTTGATTCGAGTAAGAGTTATATCTGGGGTTGGGGCCGGGGGGCGGGATCCCGCTAACTAATGTATTAGCATCAAAACTACCAATATATAGGCTTGTAATCTAAAATATTCACATTGAAACTTTGTGGAGGTTTATCAACCATACACGAATCAATTGACCTTCTGGCTCTTTTTTACAAGGAACATCTCCTTTCTAATTTAATTTACAATATCCTATCAATTCAAAGAATTTATAACTTTTCAAAGCATATCCATTAAAAAATAACTTATCAAAATATAGCATTGAAACATTAGTCCTACATTATACTGTGCATCAACAATTTAACATCACAAGAGACATTCACAAATTAAATTTCATATTTCTATCTACCCAGATCAGTCATAAGACACTAACTCTATAGCTCAATAACTTGATAAAAAAACAAAATAATGTAAATTTGAAGCTCAAATCAAATTCAAGAGACTATATAAATACAAAGTAGATATTAAACAATCATATAATGGATTAGAATTTAAAATTTAAGATTATACAACTCAATTGCACACAAATTTTAAACGTCCCTCCAATGTTCTAAGGTGCAACCATCGACCCATCACGTCCAAGTTCCAATAACCTTCGCCTCCATTGTCGCCCATCGGAGACGCGGAAGTGTACAATCTACCAAAATGCCAAGCGATGGTATCGTGTTTCACTAATGGAGTCTAATGCTTCTCAATTCAATTTTAATCTAAATTGAATTTGGGAACCTGAAGCAGTTAATGGCAGTTTCGTCAATAAGTATTTTAAAACCACTCATTTTTTTATTTAAGCTATTTATTATGATGATTTTCTATCCATTTAATTATAATAGATTTAATAAATTGCAATTAGACATTCAACTAGCTATAAAGTTAAAGAGTAAAATCCATGGATCAGAAATCGATCAATAGCCGTTATAAATTAAAACTATTGATTAGTAGTGTGTACTGTAGTATTAATTAGTTGTATATTTAATTAGTTGTGTAAAAAATATTAATGAGTTGTTCTGTTGATCGGAAGATTTGATCTTTTGGGTTTCTGAGTATTATCGTTTCCTTTCCGTCTTTGATGTTTATCGTTTATTCGTTTTCGTTGATTTGATTCTAGGGTTATGTTTTTTTGTGGAATTCTTGTTGTAAATTAAAATATTATCAGGCATCTTATGTATTTTTCTACCTAAGTTTCCTAGGTCTTCTACTCAGAATTTTTATTTTTTATGTAAAAACACTATTAATGAACATATTCTTAATTTATTCGCACATATTCAACAATATATTTAATCCATTGTTTGATTATACCAAATCATATATTAGGAGATTTAATATGAATAAAAATATTTTAAAAATACTATTATTCAAATACATTAATTAATTAATAATAAAATTAAAGTCCTCTTTTAATAAAAAAATCCTTTTGATTTTAATAAAAGAGTGACTATGTTGATTTACGGATTCAGTCGAGTTTGGTCATCTTGTGTTGAGGTTGAGTGTCTCACTAAATTTATGGATCAATCGGTAGGGTTATTATAGTTGTCGTATGAGTTCGAACAAACCCAACAAGTTAAGAGCGTTGGCTTACTTATATTTAACTAACTGTATCACTAAATATTATTTTTAAAAATAAAATAATGCCAACATATTTTAAAATATACTTGAGAAATATCTAAAAAATATATAAACTGTGTTATAATGTTCATTTATAAATTGTATTGATCTATAACTCTACTATTATTAAATTAATTATAATTTTATTAGATCTAATAAATATTCATTTTATTAAAAATAATATTATGAAAATCTATTTTTCTATAAGATTTATGCAAATACATCATAATTAACTTAATTTTTTATTTCTATCATCGTACAAAAATCTTATTAATTATGAAAATATATATGTTGACAAAATATTTGAATTTAGATTTCATTTCATATCACATATGACTTTTTTACTTAATCAAATATATATTGAAATTAAATGATAGTATTTTATCTATGATTTTTATTTAAGTCACATCATATAAATTTTAAATTTAAATTTATTCTTAACATCAAATCACGATTTTGGATTGACAAAATATTGTAAAAATTCCGTATAAAAATATGATATTAATATCTAATTCCTAATAATATTATTATACATTCTTTTATTAAATAAATAATACGTCAAAAAATGTTATTGATCGTGTCCCGTACAGGGTTCGAGCAATAATTTAAAATGAGTTCGATAGGTTGATCATATGGAAGCAGATTGGGCATGTACAAGTTTGAGTTGTTGAAATTTCATGTCACTGGGTAGGGTCATTATAAGTTTGGTTAAGTTGGGTTCGGGTCAGTCGATTTAGTTTGAGATCGAGTATAGGTTTACATCGTTAGTTTTATAGATCAGTTAGGCCAACTCATTATGGTTTTTTTGCAAGATTAAGTTGACCAATGGGTGAATTGAGTCAACTATTTTTTACTTCTGTTTGACACCGATGTTTTGGACCAGCTTGACGGTGAGCAGAATTTATGTGTATTTATTTTAATGATAAAATGTATACTTATATTTAAATAGTTTTATATGTTCAAGTTTAAAGTTAGAAATATGACAAAAGTTATAGTATTCATAATGTATTACATTTTTATTTAAAAGTGTTTTCGGACAAGTATTGGATCATTAACTAGATTCACACCATCAAATTCGAGTTTGTTCTACAAAGATTCATGATACTAAAATTAATCATTTAACCGATTCTAAATGTTACAGTTTTGAGATTTAATACTTATTCGATTCAAATAAAATAAATTTTCAATTTATAATATTAATATCATATGTAAATTAATATATTTTAAATTTTATTTAAAAATTCCCGGGCAAGGCCCGGGTTATAACTAGTTACTTCTATTCTTCTCCCACTTCCATTAAAAGCAAAATTGCTATTGATTTATGTTTGAGAGCTTTCTTTCTAAAGTGTTTTCCAGAAATAAAAAATACTAACTAAACCAATAAGCTAGCTAGGTAGGCATACAACAACCTTGCATCTACATTCGAACAAAAAAAAAACAACCTTGCGTTCATATAACTTAATGCACGCACACCAACGTCGTCCTTCATTTTCTAATTTTGATTTGATAGGGATTGCATGTATGTATTGTTGGGATGGTGGTTAGTCCCGACAATCGATCCCATTAGGTTTTGATGATGATTGAACACTTGAGAAACATTTAATATGGTTTGCTACATGTTTCAGGATCAAACAGGTTGGATTGAGTATGAAACAGAGCAGGAACATCCGATGGGATCAACCGGATCATCAAATAGCTGGCGCGCAAGCAGAAGCTATTTATGGAAGGTGGATCAACGCGCAAAGCTGGAAGCTATATATGGAAACGCGCGTGAAGGGATCGCATGCAACGACTTTCCTATCTTTGAAGGATCTCGAAGATTTGTTACGTTGTTGGAGATATTGTCTTATTCCCTAAGTAAGATATATCTGATTTGGTGATCGATATATTCTAGGATAGAATTTCCTTCTAGCCGATTAGTATATATAGATCATTGTATTAGGGTTGTCACCCACGCTTTTTCAAGAGAGTAGAGAGAGCTTTGTGCTTGAGTTAAGAACACACGAAGTACTCTGAGCCGAGTTGTGTACAAGGGTTAGAGGTGTGGGTCAAGTCCGTTGAGTCGATTTACAAGTGTGTCCGACGCTGAGGGATCTAGGTCTGGGTAAAAGGTTTTGTGTAAACCTTAAGATCAAGGATTCGCGTTTGTAAGTTCATGCTTGGTAATAACAAAAGGCTGGCTTGATTTGAATCGCTTTTGTGTGAACTTTAACTTGTTTGAACTGTTTGATATTTTCGCTGCCCGGTTTGTTGATCCCTCTGGAGGATCAACATCCGTATACTAACACACGTAGATCCTACAATTGGTATCAGAGCCTGCGTGCTCTAGTTTGTGTGTTTGTGTCAAACAGGTTTTGAGATGGAGAAACAACTTCAAGAACTTGGTGTCTCTAATTCCAAACCCCCGTTGCTGCTCCCGGGTCAATACAATCAATGGCAAGACTCTATGTCCGATTGGATCAAGGGAAAGAACTTCCAATCCTGGTTGGCTATTGAACTAGGATACCTTGAAGTGACTGCTGACAAGAAAGCTAATCCCAAGCTCATGGGACCAGATGACTTCAAGGCCATGGAAGCCAACTTCCTTACTAAGACCTTCATCTCTTGTGGGGTCACCAAGGAGGACAAGAACAAGATTGGCTATCTGAAGCATGCCAAGGCAATGTGGGAAGCCCTGAGTGACATCCACAATGGTACTACTGAAATGAAGGATGATCTGATCCTTGCTACCCAGAAGGAATTCCTCACCTTCAAAATGAGGGATGGGGAAACTGTATCCTCCTATCAGTCTAGATTTACCACTCTTGATACTAAAATGCTTAGTCTAGGTCTCAATGAAGAAAAAATTTCGACCAATACTAAAGTTAGAGTGTTAATTAATGGACTTACTGGTGATTGGGAACATAGTCGTCTAACCTTCCATGAAAATGATAAGAACAAATCTCTTAAACTGCATGAGTTCTTTGCTAAGCTAACCAAATATGAAATTGAAAGAAATTGTATCAGGGAAGGAAAGGAGACGCCTAAGTCCCTAGCTCTCAAACTTGAGAAGGCTATTGGGTACATCGTCGAGGAAGGAGAGGAGGACACTGTTGATCCTGATGATCAAACTGCTCTTTTCACTAGAGCAATGAGAAGGCTGTGGAACAAGGGGAAGTTTCCAGGTGGTCGCCCCAACAACTCTGGTGGGCGCCGCGGGAACAATGATGAAGCTAGAGACATCAAGGACGTCACCTGCTATCGGTGTCGTGATAAGGGTCATTATGCTAAGTCCTGCCCTAAAGGACCAAAAGGAGAAAGGTCCAACAAGGTGAAGAACAAGGAAAGAGCTTTTGCTGCATGTTGGGGATCAGATGCAGAAGAGGAAGAAGAAGAAGAGCACCACACGTGCAAAATGGCTATTGCTACGCCAGAATCTTCTTCACCTGAGGTACCTGAATCTGAGTTCCTTGATTCTTTGAAAGACCTCTCTAAAGAAAGTTTGATTAGGATGATCACTGAATTGCACAATGACACCATTGATGCTCAAATAGAATTCACCAAAGCTAATGACATGTGCAATGAACTAAAAGAATCTCTTGAAAGTGCTTCTGAAAAATCTGTTGATCCTTGCAAACACTGTCCTGAACTTGAAATCAAGATTCTCAACATGACTTCCACTATTGATGAGCTGAATGATGAAATTATTGCTTTGAATACTGAAAAGGGTGTTTTGTTGACTAAACTTGATATTGCTAAAGGTAAACAGGAAGTTGTTGATGTAGGTCCTACCTTTGTTCCCCAAAGATTTGGAATAGGTTACACAGGAGATAAGGAGAAGGATGGGGCTCATAAGAACTTTGATGCTGCTGAGTTATATGAACAAAGGGGTAGGGAACTACAGAGTCTTAAGGATAGGAACTTGCACTTGACCAAAAGAATTCAGGTTTTAGAGCAAGGTGAGGAGAAAAACCCGAGTGAGGACTCTGAGTGGTATGTAGGTAAACCAGCCCACAAAATGTTCATAAAACAATCTAAGGGAAGTGAGCCTAAGGACCTCAACAAGGATAGGATCAATGAGAGAAGAATCCAGAAACCTCACCCTAAGTATCACATGGGAGCTTACTTTATGACTTGTTGGTACTGTGATGATGGGGGACATAGGAAAGCTGACTGTGAGAAGAGGAAATCCCAAGCTGAGAAGAGTGAGAATAGGACCAATGAAGCTAGTACTTCTCGGGAAGCCCCTAGGAACAGACCTGCTAGGAATAGAGCTCCTAGGAACAATGGACCTAGGAACAATAGACCTAGAAACAATGGACCTAGGAACAATCCTCGTAGAGCTCCTAGGAATTTTCAGCGTGCTAACCAAGGTCCACCTAGGATCAAGAAACTTGCTTCTCAAAATGCATGCAATGTTGTGAATCTGCTTGATTTTTATGAAGCTAGTCCTGTGGAACAAAGAAAGTATCAGTATCTTGCTCGACCTAGTCAAGCGAAGCTTGTCTGGGTCGTTAAGGACTAATCTTTTAAATGTAGGGTGTTGTGAGTGAGGAGAATAGGTGGTACTTTGATAGTGGATGTTCGTGCCACATGACCGGTAATAGGAACAACCTCAACTCACTGAACACAAGTGCTAAAGGAGCTGTGTCCTTTGGCAACAAGAATGAAGGCAAAATCTTAGGGACTGGCGCAGTAAGGATCAATGACAGTGTACAAGTGCAGGATGTAAAGCTTGTGAATGATCTTGGATTCAGCCTACTTAGCATTGCTCAAATTTGTGATCAAGGAGACAATGAAGTAATTTTCTCATCCAAGGAGTGTCTGGTCAAAGACAGGAAGAATGGAGAAGTGGTGCTTAAAGGTAACAGGTTCAACAATGTTTACATTCTTGATCCTTCTTTCAAACCACTTCAGGGAATTTGTTTGGTAACAATTGCTGATACTAGTGCCCTCTGGCACAAGCGTGTTGGACACGCGAGCTCTCACCTTTTGTTCAAGCTTTTCAAACAGGACCTAGTAACCGGATTACCATGTGTTCAACAAGACCAGGGATCAATCTGTAATGCTTGCGTTACAGGGAAACAATCCCGTAGTTCCTTCAAGTCGAAGAATTTTGTGAGCACATCACGTCCCCTGGAATTGCTCCATATGGATTTATGTGGACCAATGAGGGTGGCTAGTCATTCCGAAAGTCGATATATCTTTGTTATTATTGATGACTTTTCTAGGTACACTTGGACCATCTTTCTCAAGAACAAGAGCGAGGCGTTCCAAGAGTTTGAGGTGCTTGTCAAACAGCTGGAGGTTCGTGTAGGACAGAAGCTTGGTGCTATCCGGTCGGATCATGGGACAGAGTTTGAGAATGCTTCATTCCTACGATTTTGTAGGACTAATGGAGTTTCTCATAACTTCTCTGCCCCTCACACACCTCAACAAAATGGAGTGGTAGAGCGCAAGAACAGGACCCTGGAAGACATGTCCAGGACCATGCTGATTGATAGTGGACTTCCACAAGTCTATTGGGCCGAAGCCGTCAACACGGCTTGCTATATCCTTAATAGGGCTATGATTCGTCCAATTCTTTTGAAAACTTCTTATGAATTACTCAGGGGACGAAAACCCAATATTGCACACTTGCGAGTCTTTGGTTGCAGGTGCTTTATACATAATAATGGCAAGGATGCTCTCGGGTAGTTTGATCCCAGGAGTGATGAGGCCATCTTTATGGGATATGCACTAGATAGCAAGGCGTACAGGGTTTTCAACACAAGAGAACAAGGAAGATGGAGGAAAGTATACACGTGGTCTTTGATGAAAAGACTATGGCTGGAAACCATCACACCTCATCTCTTGATCCCGCGGTACATCTTCAGTAGGATGATTCAGAAGACGAAGATGAAGGACCAAGGCGGACAGGTGGAAGTGGAGGAAGCTCAAATGTCAATAATTCCACAGAGTCCAATGGTGATCCACCAAATGACGATGATGGTGCATCCGATGCATCTATGCCATCACAGGAGGGAGATCCTGTGTACGATGAAGGTCCTGAAGATGGTGTTTCCTCTAATCCCACTCCCAATCCCTCTTCAACCAACGTTGAAGATGATCCACAAGCTGAGGGGGAACAAGGAGGGGGTACATCAACAGAAGGATCAATTCAAGTCAGGAATATCAACAGCGAGCTGCTCACCCACTTGATAATCTTCTAACTCCATTAGAGAAGGAAGGTGTAAGTACTCGATCCCAAATTCGTAGTTTCTTTGCTTTCCATGCGTTTATCTCTTTTGTAGAACCCAAGACGATCGATGAAGCTCTTCGTGATCCTGATTGGGTTGTGGCAATGCAAGACGAGTTAAACCAGTTTGTGAGGAACAAGGTGTGGGAACTAGTACCTAGACCAAAGCACAAGAAGGCAATTGGAACCAGATGGGTCTTCCGGAACAAACTTGATGATGGTGGAGTTGTAGTGAGGAACAAGGCGCGACTGGTTGCCAAAGGTTATAACCAACAGGAAGGGATCGACTACGATGAGACCTATGCTGCTGTTGCCAGGATCGAGGCAATCCGTTTGCTAATTTCTTTTGCAGCTCACAAAGGCTTCAAATTGTTCCAAATGGATGTGAAGACGGCGTTCCTAAATGGGATTCTTCAAGAAGAAGTGTATGTGGAGCAACCTCCTGGATTTGAAGATGTTGATTGTCCTGACCATGTGTACAGGTTAGATAAGGCGTTGTATGGGCTCAAGCAAGCTCCCAAGGCTTGGTATGATAGGCTCACTCAGTTCCTCTTGTCTAATGGGTATAGACGTGATGCAATCGACAAAACGTTGTTCCTTCTGGAACAACGTGGTGAGATTCTGGTCGTACAGGTGTATGTTGATGATATTGTATTTGGTTCCACTAACCCAGCTCTTGTAGAAAAATTCCAACCTCTTATGAGTAGCGAGTTCGACATGAGTATGATAGGGGAACTATCATTTTTTCTTGGTCTTCAGTTTTCGCAGGAAAAGGAGGGAACAAGGATTCATCAACAGAAATACATCAAGGAAATGCTTAAGAAATATGGCATGGATAACACGAAACCTATTGATACACCTATTTCTACTAACACTCGTTTGGATGCAGATGAAGGTGGGATCAATGTTGATCAAAAGACGTATCAAGGAATGATTGGTTCCTTGTTATATCTAACGGCCAGTCGGCCAGATATTGTGTTTAGTGTTTGTCTATGTGCCAGGTTTCAAGCAAATCCCAAGGAATCTCATCTCAAGGAGGTGAAAAGGATCTTTCGATATCTGAAGGGATCTACCAATCTCTGCATGTGGTACCCTAGGATCTTCGAGTTTGATCTTCTCGCATACACAGATGCTAATTATGCTGGGCACATTGTGGATAGAAAGAGTACATCGGGGATGGCGCAATTCATAGGACCTTGTCTTGTTTCTTGGGGATCTAAGAAACAGAACACGGTTGCTTTGTCCACGGCCGAAGCAGAGTATGTTGCGGCTACAGCGTGTTGTTCCCAGGTACTATGGCTTAGACAGCAATTGGTGGACTATGGTATGTCTCTTGGAACTACTAGCATTCGATGTGATAACACAAGTGCAATAGATATTTCCAAAAACCCTGTTCATCACTCTCGTACTAAACATATTGAAATTCGTCATCATTTTTTACGAGAAAATGTTGATAATGGTTTGGTTAAGTTGGATCATTGCAGGACCGAAAACCAAGTGGCAGACATTTTCACCAAGGCATTGGATAGAAAACCCTTTGAGCATCTGAGGATACTCTTAGGCATGATCACCATGAACTAGTCAAGTCCCGGTCTCTATTCCCCCAATGACTGGCTAAAATAACTCTTTGATCCAAGGGGAACAACACTATTAAGTGCTATCTTCTTGACTATGTGCGTTCATGATGATTTACTTGTTTTGATTATTGATCCATGTTGCTTTCATTCCATTACTTGAACTATCATTTTTAAAGCATGAAAACCTTTTCTTTGATCCCAAAATGAATAACTTGATCTTGTTATCCCTAGTTATAAGCCGAAATGATAGTTAGTCATAGACCGTCCCAAGCCTTGATCCAGGTAAACGTTTCCTATGAGCATATCTTTCTTGATCCTTTCTTTTACGGGATTTACTTATCTGGATCAATCATTGTGGCCTGCTTGTGTGAAAATATTTGTTTTGGATATGCGTGTGAGTTTTCTTTGTTACCTATTTGCTATCCAAAACCTGCCCTTTTTATTCACTCAAGTATGTGTGTGGGATCAGTCCAAGGGATCATTCTGAGTTGTACAGTAGTTGGGATCAGTCTAAGGAGCATTGACATCAGGGGTAACGGCTAGTAAAAATTGAGGAGAAGCTTTGTTACCGTTACCGGGTGAATTTTGTGCAGATTCTAGCCGTTGGAAGGAACAATTATTGCGCAGATTTTGAAAACAGAATTTGCAAGGAGCTGTTGGTGAAAAATTTGTGAACGTTAGGGGATCGATCTGAATTGTGGCCGTTCCGAGATCCGTTAAGAGGTAAATCTTTCCATATCCATTCCATATCTTTTTCCTCTACCCTTTGCCCATATATATCTTGCCCATATCCCACCGAACCTCCTTCACTCTCTCTTGCTTAAAATCTCTCTTGCCTTAAACAAATCCCTGCGCCCTATAATTCTCTACTCTTGCCCAGATTCTCCAAACCCTAAATTGTCTTTCAAACCCCAAAGCTCCTCAAAATCATCCATGGCCTCCCAATCCCGTGATGAAAAGATCGCAGCCCTCCAGGCCCAAATTGCTGAACTCTCCGCTCAAAAGGAGAGTGAGTCCCAACCAGCCAAAGCTACGGAGGCCATTCCCATGACCTCCCTGGACTCCGTCGCCAACATCGGCAAGGAGGCAGTGGCCGTCAGTGGCGGCCAAGGATCAAGAAGGTACTCCTTCAGGGTCCGACAAGGAGAAAATAGAGGAGGAGGCCAAGAAGAAAGAGGCCAAAGCTGAGGCCTCCATGAAAGAGGTGGAGAAAGAACTGGCCTCTCCCTCCAAAAGCAAGTCTCTTTCCAAGAAAAGGGAGAGAGATGAAGAAGAAGACGAGGATGAAATTATGGAGGTGGCCTCGGATCTGAAAACTCCGGTGCCCAAACGGAAAACAAAGAAGCAAAAGGGCCAAACTTCCGCTCCTCGTTTCTCCAGCCGCACCACCCGTAGCAAAGCCAAAACCAAGGCAGAAAAGGGCAAGATGATCCTTGCCACAGTGGAGGAGTCCGCAGAGCCTGAGGAGCAGGCCTCTGAGGACCAAAAGGATAGAAAGATCGTCGCTCCACTGATCATCACCGAGGATCTTGCCAAGGAGCATGATCTTGAGAACCTCTGGGAGCTCATCAAGTTCCAAGGCTGGGAACATCTATCCGAGGAAAAGGTAACTATCGATCCTGAACTTGTCCGATCCTTCTACTCCTCCTTCCAGTGCTATCCCACTCCTGTCTGTCTCTCTGGTGCTGCCAAGATAGGATCAAAGTCTCTCGTCTTCTCTGCTGACGAGATAGCTGACTGGCTGAAGATCCCAGGTGGGGGGATCAGTGAGCTGCCCACAACTGGGGTCTGGCCTGCCGACAAGGAAAAAGATGAGCTCATGGAGACTGTGTTTGGGAGCTCTGAGGTGAGGATGGCCACAGCTGATATGCCATTCATGGTGAGGATTGCCTACCAATACTTGGCCAAGGTCCTTCTTCCTCGACAAGAGAAGCGCAACAACCCACCATAGCTGATGTTGTGCTTCTGGATCAATTTCTAAGGAAGGAGCCTCTCGACCTCTCTAAGCTGATCCTCCTCCACATGGACAAGTGTGCAGGAAAGATTCACTCTCTCCCATATCCAGGGCTCGTGAAGATCATCCTGGAAAAGCGAGGTCTCTACAAGCCTCAGGAGGAACAGTCTTTCGGGTTCCCACTAGCTAAGCACAATCTTGAGAGGATGGTTCATCAGGATCGACCTGCCCCCACTGTCAAGAAAACCCCCAAGAAGAAACCTGCTTCTGATGGCTACAGCTTACATGGTATTTGTGATGAGTTGACTAGGATCAGAGCGCTCTTCGAGACTTTTGTCAGTTTCTATGTCTCCAGGGCTCAGCTTCAAGATGGTTCCCCACTCCCTGAAGGCAAAGATGAATCCCCCTCCCATGCTTGAGTAAACCCCCATTATGATCCCTAGCCTACTATTATCTGATGTTTTTGAGTGTTTTTTTATCTGTTTTTGTGTTTTGATTGTGACAGTTCAGGATCCATCATTTTGTTCCTCCCGATTATGTAATCCAAAACGTTAAAAGTAATGAATGAATTGCTATTTTCCTGAAGTGTTATGTGCTTATGTGTTAAACTGTTTCATAAGGATCAAATTGAGTTATTTGATGATGCCAAAAGGGGGAAGTTAGGAAAATTGCAGAGATGCAACTGGTTCTTGGTACAGAGGGATCGACCATATGCTAAGGGGGAACTATGCTATCTTGTGAGTAAGTTCGGTGAAGATCCTACTCAGGGGGAACGTCTTACACTTTGTTATCATCTTTGTTAAATTTTCCCAAGTGTTTGTCATCATAAAAAAGGGGGAAATTGTTGGGATGGTGGTTAGTCCCGACAATCGATCCCATTAGGTTTTGATGATGATTGAACACTTGAGAAACATTTAATATGGTTTGCTACAAGTTTCAGGATCAAACAGGTTTGATTGAGCATGAAACAGAGCAGGAACATCCGATGGGATCAACCGGATCATCAAATAGCCGGCGCGCAAGCAGAAGCTATTTATGGAAGGTGGATCAACGCGCAAAGCTGGAAGCTATATATGGAAACGCGCGTGAAGGAATCGGATGCAACGACTTTCCTATCTTTGAAGGATCTCGAAGATTTGTTAGGTTGTTGAAGATATTGTCTTATTCCCTAAGTAAGATATATCTGATTTGGTGATCGATATATTCTAGATAGAATTTCCTTCTAGCCGATTAGTATATATAGATCATTGTATTAGGGTTGTCACCCACGCTTTTTCAAGAGAGTAGAGAGAGCTTTGTGCTTGAGTTAAGAACACACGAAGTACTCTGAGCCGAGTTGTGTACGAGGGTTAGAGGTGTGGGTCAAGTCCGTTGAGTCGATTTACAAGTGTGTCCGACGCTGAGGGATCTAGGTCTGGGTAAAAGGTTTTGTGTAAACCTTAAGATCAAGGATTCGCGTTTGTAAGTTCATGCTTGGTAATAACAAAAGGCTGGCTTGATTTGAATCGCTTTTGTGTGAACTTTAACTTGTTTGAACTGTTTGATATTTCCGCTGCCCGGTTTGTTGATCCCTCTGAAGGATCAACATCCGTATACTAACACACGTAGATCCTACATGTATAATTGCTCAAATCATAATGTATATTTATTTTAAGCTCTTGATCTTCTAGATATATTAATCTTTTGCTCTCTATCCTCTTTCATTGCATCCTTGGTTTTTGTCGTCTCTTGTTTGGCTTTAAACACAATTGTGATGTCGTTCGTGCATACTCAATCATGAGATTGTGCATACATACATAGGTATAAAATTATGCAAACTAGCATTTTGTATATCCAAATATCTACGGATCGATGATTAAGTATTATATATAGTTTAGTTTGATTTTTTTATTGGTCGGCAAGAAGGCATCGCCTTACAATTTAATTAAACACAAGACATTACGATTTACAAGCAGTTCCGGAACGTAGGGCGTCCGTACGTTCTCATCATCCTCAAGGATGGAAATAACATTATTTGGCGGAATAGAAAGATAGTGGCAACCTAACGGAAACGAAAAGGCCAGGTGTCGGCCACAAAGTTAGCCTCCCTAAAAACATGGTTTAAACGGACTTCCCAGTCACGTTTAATTAAGCCTTAAAACCTAAGAATCAGGCTAGAAAAGGGGTGGGATAGAGCACCGGTCTTCTGGACTAAATTGATTGCCAGGGCTAAGTCGGATTCGATGCAAATCCTCCTAATTATAGTTTAGTTTGATGACAGAACTATCGACCATTACAAACGAAGATTTTCTCTTAGTAAAGTATTGATTTGAGTGTTATTTATTGAAATTTGATGAACAACGTGCATTTTAAATTTTCTCTCGTGCTTATTCTCGTTATTATATCCTTTTCATATATTTATACTTAATTATTTTTTAATGTCAAATATATAGATAGGTCTTATGTGGCCCAACAAAAACTAATAATAAAACCTTATTTGAAATTACAATTTTTTTGCAAACGTAGTTATCCTAAATTGACTTTTGGGAATATGTAATGTAGTTTAAATGAAAAAGAATCCACCTAATCATAACTTTCTCCGACTTGAGTAATGTGCTTCCTTTGATTGAATTTTGGACAGTAAAATAGTAAACACTCCTCAATTGACATTTCTACCGCAATAGGAACATTCTTACTACATAAACTTCCAAAAAATTCTAACCATCTAAGCAGTAAAAACAAGAAAATCTGAATCAGATGGACCTTACTTTTGATACAATATATCATCTCCGGTAAAATGTGACATTTGACACACAAGGCCACCATTAGACTTTAAGGGAGATCTTGATAAAAAAACAAAGACTCTAAGAGAGATTAGGTTAGAAAAAGATCAGTTTTGGTTGATAACGCTATACACGGCTGGAGTCTTTTTCTCTAAAATATTGGTGAAAACCCCGAGTTATAAATCACTATCGTGCATTTATTTATCGTTATCGTGGAGATTGTGTGTCCATTTTAATCTTCTCAAGTTTTTGATGTACATTTTGACAATTTTGATTCATATTCAACTACTTTTGATGTAGTCACAATCAAGATGCATTTTTTCGACCCAAAAAAATTAATAAATCAAGATGCACATGAAACAAGTAGACTTGATGCATATATTTCTATGCATAAACATATACTAATGCAAACAATTTGGATGCACATTTAACTGTTTTTGATGGATAAATAAATGGTTTTGATGAAGAAAATCATAGCTTCGATGAAGAATTCTAGACACTATGGCCACAAAGTATGAATCATCACACTTTTTGACGCAGCAGGAAGATTGAAAGGCAAGCAAGCGCAAGCCTTGATGATCAAGGAATCGCAAGCGCGAAACCTAAAACGCAAGAAAACTGGAAATCCACCAGAAAATTCAGAGAAACTCTGTAATTGATAAAAATAATGAAAGTTCTCTTTTCAGGGCTACAATCGATCTATATATAAAGGAACTAAAAACCTAAAAGATAGAAAAGATAGAAAAGATAAAAGATATAAACTAAAAACCTAAAAGATAGAAAAGATAAAAGATATAAACTAAAAATTACGAAAATTCCAAAAATAACTAAAACCTAACTAGAAGCCATGAAAGGTGTTGTGCGCCCCAAACCGACATCGGATGGCCGAGATCACTTCTACCGGTTACGGCCTTTTCGACGAACGAGATCCTCTTCGAACCGGGCTGCCAATCTCCCTACATCACTCTCCTCCACCTCTGAAGAACTCGACCTCGAGTTCTCTTCTGGATATAAAGCCTCATTAACAAGAATATCTTCATCTAGCTCCTTTTCACTCCGTGTCATAACCAAAAAGTTAGACTTCCTTTTCCCAGTAGGCTGATCAAAGTGCATAACAGGCGCCATAGCAATTTTGTGTCCACCCCACTTAAACATCATCACATTATCTCGTCCCTTGTAGGTCACATCATTATCAAATAACCAAGGGCGGCCAAGCAAGACATGGCAGACATTCATGTCTATAACATCACACATCACCTCCTCTTTATAGTGTTTCCCAATAGACAATAATAACTTGCAAGTCAAGGAAACCGTACCTGAGGACCTTTGTTCACCCAACCTAACTCGTAGGACTTCTCCCGGGGTTGCGTTGATAAATTCAGATGGTTTACTAATTTTTGCGACACCAAGTTCTCTGTGCTACCATTGTCTACTATCAAATTGCACACTTTGCCCGCGACAGAACAATAGGTTTTGAACAAGTTCTTCCATTGTCCCTCTTCTGTAGAAGACAGTAGAATCCGATGAAGCACAATGTTCACCCTGTCATCAGATTCTTCTTCAGCAAACTCAACATCTGAATAGCCATCTTCTTCCTTGTCCTGATCCTCATCATCAAAATTATTCACGACAGCAGTGGTTCGCCTAGATGGGCAAATGTTTGATCTGTGTCCCTGACCTCCGCACCTAAAACACTTATCACCCGATGGCTTAGCGTAAGGATTAGGTTGTCTTTGGTTGGGGGCTCTGCCTGATGCTGAAGTACTCACACCCTTCTCCTTATCTGCTGCTGAATTTTTATCTTTTGAAGGTGGGATTATATCCTCATCATCAACCGCATCAAAACTATTCTGTTGTGGATATCTGGGAAAAGATGAGAAATTTCTAGGAGATTTCTCCATCAATTCCGCCTTCAATGCCAGACTTGAAGCTTCTGTTATGGTCCAGACAGTCTGTAATCCCATCTTCTCTTGTAGCGAACCTTTCAAGCCGCTAATAAAGCGAGCAACTTTCTGGCCCTCGGTTTCTCCCAATTCGTTCCGCTCACTCAACCTCAGGAATTCGGTTGTGTACTCTGAGACGCTCCTCTTGCCATGAACACACTCTATATACATCTTATATAGAATTTGTTCGTAATCATCGGGTAAGAACCTCTCCATCATCAGTTGTTTCATTCGCCTCCAAGTCTTGATTTGCGATCTCCTCTGCCTCTGCCTGAGACTAACGAGTTTGTCCCACCAGACTGCAGCCGTGCTTTTGAGACGGATCGCGACCATCTTGACCTGTTTACTTTCCGGAACTCCCATGACATCGAAGAATCTGTCAACTTCGATCTGCCAATCAAGGAACTCCTCGACTCCCATATATGGTTCCATAGAATAGAGGAATATCTGCCTTGACCCGATAGTCATGATGTTTTTGTTGATCGCCCTCAGCCGGATCTTCTTCTAGGACCTCCTCTTCGGAACTCGAATCCCCTCCATCGGGATCGCCTCTACCATGATCGCCTCCACCGCGTGGGGCCCGATTCACTCTTCCGCCTACCCGTGGATTGTTGTTGTTGTTGTTATTAGCAAGGACGGTATTCATCCGTGTTGTTAATGCAGCCATCTGCTTTGTCAACCAGTGAGGGATGCGGTGAAAGCCGCTGTAATCCCTTCCAGGTCTGCTCGGGTTACTGGTTCTCCCATGATGCTTCAGAATCGAAACGGAACAGGAGAAGCCTGCTCTGATACCAACTGACGCAGCAGGAAGATTGAAAGGCAAGCAAGCGCAAGCCTTGATGATCAAGGAATCGCAAGCGCGAAACCTAAAACGCAAGAAAACTGGAAATCCACCAGAAAATTCAGAGAAACTCTGTAATTGATAAAAATAATGAAAGTTCTCTTTTCAGGGCTACAATCGATCTATATATAAAGGAACTAAAAACCTAAAAGATAGAAAAGATAGAAAAGATAAAAGATATAAACTAAAAACCTAAAAGATAGAAAAGATAAAAGATATAAACTAAAAATTACGACAATTCCAAAAATAACTAAAACCTAACTAGAAGCCCTGAAAGGTGTTGTGCGCCCCAAACCGACATTGGATGGCTGAGATCACTTCTACCGGTTACGGCCTTTTCGACGAACGAGATCCTCTTCGAACCGGGCTGCCAATCTCCCTACATCACTTTTAATACAAAACTCACCACACACCTTCTTAGTACTCTGTTTATTTCTTTAATCTAAGGGTAGTAACAAGTTACCTCAATCATTTCTTTCATTCCGTTTCTAAATAAACACATTCATGCTACTAGTCCTTATGAATGCATGATCAGGGAATCCACAAAGGCCACGTGTATATATACACATTAAGAGGTTTAGCACATCATACATACATATATATCAACCTCAGTTCAATTACACATACCTTCATAAAGACTTGGCTTAAAACCAAGATAGCTAGCTTGCAATTATTAATGGAAAGGGAGTGTTTGCCATACACACTCCTTCCATTGTTCCTCTTCTTATTCTTCCTCTACAAATGGCTACCCACAAACCACTCCTCCAAAACCAAGAACTTACCACCATCCCCACCAAAGCTCCCCATCATAGGAAACCTCCATGCACCAACTAGGCCACAACACCCATCGCTCTCTTCAAGCCTTGTCCCGAAAACACGGCGCGCTCATGCTCATCCAGCTAGGGACCAAGCCCGCCGTAGTGATCTCGTCAGCCAAAGTCGCCTCCCGAATCTTCAAGGCCCACGATGCCTCGATCTCCGGGAGGCCTCATCTCGCCATATCTAGGCATTTCTTCTACGATTGCAAAGACATGATCTTCGCGCCCTATGGCGAGCACTGGAGGAAGCTTAGAAGCATGTGCATGGCCCAACTCTTCACGGCCAAAAGGGTCCAATCCTTCCGGAGGGTGAGGGGGGAGGAGCTTTCCTCGATGATCGACGCCATCAAGGAGTCCTCGACGTCGGTGAATCTTAGTAGTATGTTTTCGTCGCTAACCGATGACTTGATATGTAGGACCGCGTTCGGAAGGAAGTACAAGGTCGA
The DNA here is from genome assembly GCA_963924305.1 of Polygonum maritimum. Taxonomy (NCBI): domain Eukaryota; kingdom Viridiplantae; phylum Streptophyta; class Magnoliopsida; order Caryophyllales; family Polygonaceae; genus Polygonum; species Polygonum maritimum. Next base: position 9,336,494 of record OZ002729.1, on the reverse strand, counting down.
TGAAGACGGCGTCGATTTTGATAAGCTCTTGAAGGACTTCATAGAGTTTTTCGGGCGGAATAACGTCGAGGATGTTCTTCCATGGATGGCTTGGATCAACTCCATCAACGGGTATAACGCCAAGGCGGGCAAGATCAGGAGGGTTCTTGATTGCTTTGTGGAAAGAATAGTTCGAGATCATGCTGCTAGAATGGAGGAGAGGAGTCCCGATGTGGACGACGATGAGTCCATGAAAGACTTCGTCGACATTTTGCTTGAGTTCCAAAGGGATAACAATTCAAAGGCTGTGCCTATTGACCACGAAGTCATAAAAGGCGTCATACTGGTATGTGTACTACTACGTTCTCTAGACTTTTGTTTCACTTAAATAATTAAACAAGTACTCTTCTATCTATGTACGCAAAAAGCTTTATTAAGAACTAGAAACTAGAAACTTGCAATGTTATGTAGTATTTTACATGCCTACAATATCAATTGTTGAGACAAAAAGGAAAAAGTATAGACATTTTTTTTCTATTAGGAAAGAATTAGACGGGGCCACCTTGCGGGGGCCGATCTAGGGCATCCTGACGGATGAGTACATTGAGTTCTGGGTTAGCTGCAATATGTTCAATAGTAGGGTGGTCGTGGCCCAGATTCGCAATTTTATCGCCCACGGAGTTAGCTTCCCTATTCACATGTCGGATGCGTACCATCGAGAAAAGACAGAGTAACACCCAAATATCAGCAATAACCATATCAATTTCCAATGGGCTTTGTCGAAGACCTTGGGTAGCATTTTATGACTGTGAGGTTGTCACCCTCAATTTCTATTTTCTGGTACCCGGACTTTTTTGCTTCTAGAATCCCCTCTCTAAGCGCATGCGCCTCGATTTAGAGAACCTAGCAATACTTGCTTGTGGACATTGGAATATGAAAAACAATAATCTACTATAATACAGTATAAAGCAGAACCCATCTCTGTTGAAAAAATTGCGCCACCTCATCAACTCTGCATAAAAAAATGTTATTAATGCCACATAATCTAGGCTGAATAAAACAATGCATAAAAAATATTGAAAAATATGAATGATCCCGAAATTGCAGGAAAAAATACTGAAAAAAATATGAATGATCTCGAAATTGCTTCTATATGCACCAATTAGGTAGTTAAAATATTAGGTAGTTTATGAATGATCCCGAAATTACTGAAAAAAATATGAATGATCTTGAAATTGATTATATATACACCAATTAAGTAGTTAGAATATTACGTAGGACTTTTTTTCACAATCAAATCATTATTCCATTTTGAAATCAATTTTACATGTTTGGAGATATATATATATATACGTACATAATATGAATGATTCTAAAGGTTCCCATTTTTTCATTTTTCCATGTATTAGTGTGATATTATTTACAAACATATTTGACTTTTCAATTTTAAGTAGTTGTTTCAATGTTGGCTCGATAGAAATTTGTTCTTCGATTAAGTCAGATTTATATTGACATTACTCGTACATGGTACGGGTCTTCAACTAGTTAGTGTATAAAGTTTTAGATTATTTCTTGGGATGAAATTGGTTTCAGGATGAGAATTCATATTTTGACCGTTATGTCAAGCTCCCTATTATTTTGCCCTATCAGACTTAGAAGAGTGTACCAAAATTGTTAAAATTCATATTTGACTATATTTGCTTTCTGCAATTTATCTATTTTACTAATTGTTTAAGAGGGCTTTAATTCAATAGTTTTTTTTTTGAATTAAAAGGGTTAATTGTATTAAAACTACGGGACGATTACAAAAACGCTAGCATACTAGCTATTTACATCAACATCACTCTCAACTCTCTCCAAAAACTTCCTTAGCTCACATGAACGAGCTTTCCATCTAGCTTTGCAGTTATCTCTAATATGCTTAATACACATAAGGACACACTCATCACTGCTAACATTTTGTTGGTTGAACAGAGCTGAGTTTCTAGCTTTCCATATGAAGTAAATACACACACAGTGGCAATGATTCCACAGATTAAACTTGAATGTTGTTCTTCCCTGGAATCTTGAGGTTGCATCAATCCAATCATCAATGCTCTTACTTCTTCTTCCAAGCCGAGCCCAAGCCATAACTCAGGAAATTACTTTTGTAGAGTAACTGCACTCAAACCATAAGTGGGAAGAAGTTTCTAATGTATGCATGCTTTGTTTAAACAGGACGTCTTTGCAGCGGGGACTCATACAAGCAAAATCACATTGGAGTGGACGTTCACGGAGCTCCTAAGGAACCCGCGAGTCATGAACCGACTTCAAGAAGAAGTTAGACAGGTCGCGGGTGATAAGGAGGCGGTAGCCGAGGAAGATTTGGAGAAGTTGACGTACCTAAAAGCCGTGATCAAGGAGAGCTTTCGGTTCCATCCGGCCGTACCTCTTCCGGTCCCTCGACAATGCACGGAAGACATCAAGTTAAACGGGTACGACATTCCCAAAGACACGCTCGTGCTCCTTAATGTATGGGCCATAGGACGAGACCCCGAAATTTGGGAGGACGCGGACAAGTTCCTTCCAGAGCGGTTCTTGAACTCTCTTGTGGACTACAAAGGGCAGCATTTTGAGTTGCTTCCGTTTGGCTCCGGTAGAAGAAGCTGTCCCGCGGTGTCGTACGCCATTGCCAACATTGAGGTTGTGTTGGCCAATCTCGTTCACCGGTTCGATTGGTCGTTGCCGGTGGGAGGTGAAGAGGAATCGTTGGATGTCACCGAGTCCCCTGGAGGCATTCCACCTCTAATCGTGGTTGCTACCCCGAGAACTAAGTGATACCATAGAATGGAATAATATCGTTCATATACTAAGAAATAAAGCGTTAGGTTTGTTGGATGGTTCATGGTTGGAGTTGTGATATAAGTATTGTACTATGGAAATTGAAGAACTCTTGTGTGACTAGAGTTCAAGGCTCTCACCAGAATTTTGGAATAAAATTTTACCATAACTATATTATATGCTAGGCCTCATAAGTGATACTCGTACTTCGTGGTAATTAGCATTGGATAAGGATCTAGAAAAACAAGCTCTTAAGGAGAAACGGAAGAATCAATATAAAGCATTGGATTCAATTGAATCAATGGATAAAATTTAGTAAAAATAGGGTGCAATGCACGGAATTAGTTTTGTTTTGAAATTGAAGATTTTTCCCATTCAGAACTACATCTTCTCTCTTCAAATCAAATCACTCTTTTCTGTCTCAATACCATATCTAACCTTCGTTTCTCTCTCCATCGTAATCTTCATTGTTACTCCTCAAAACATCGTCATCATTTTCTTTCATCGAGTAGAGCCTTTCTCCATCTTCATATCTCCGTTATCGAGCGTCCTTCTCCATCATCGTTTTCTACATCCTTCTCCATCATCATTTTCGTCTTCCTTGTCCTTTGCATCGTCATCTCCGTCCATCGTCATCATTATCTATTCCTCTCCATCACCGCATCTCTGATCTGGTATGTTTGATGTCGATTTAGGGCTTAACATATTCATACTTTCGTTTTTTTAAATGTATATGAGAGCCACCGTGTTCGGAATTCCCAGGCAAAATTGAAATAGAATAAACTCAGTTCAAGCCCTTCAATATAAAATTGAATATAGACGATATAGTTTTAAATGTATTCATAGTTGTTGGTAGTTAATATATAAATCTAGGGTTTATTGTAGATGTTTCAATTTTTAACTTGAATTCATCTAAGAATTTTCGAATTTGTATTGGAAGGTTTCGGATTAGATTAAAATGGGGAACATAGAGACATGGATATATAATATGCAAGGTTGTAACTTTGAAGTTCAAATTTGTATTACACTGACATCTTTGAATTATGATTTTGGTGTGTTAGTATAATTGTCATATTCTTATTTAATTTTGTGCATTTTTGGGTATACGACTACTTAAACAATGTCTCCGAAAATGAAAGAGAGGAGTAAGAGGAAACTTGTAAAAGGTGAAATTTATAGGATCTCCGCATAATCAACTTGCGATTTTGAATATGAATATACTTTTACGTTTGTGCAATATAGTTCATATTTATATGAAAACACCTAATAAACTTTTGAATATGCATATCGTGTATATTTTCTTGAATATGCATTTTACACCTCATATTCAATTGCTATAACGTGTATTCAAGTAATCACAACGGATATTCAAAATTACATGACCTTGAATATGCATTTTGATACATTGAATATGCATTATTTACAATCAAATATGAGGTGAAAGTCCCGAACTACCGCATGTTTAAATCTATGAATGAAATATAAACAGGTTTGGATTCATAGTCATTTTACTCTGAATGTTTAATTACAATAATATGTTTAATATCCGGTTTTGAAGGTCGACAATATCGAGGGGGTTGAAGAACATAAGGAAAATTGTCAATGACGAAATCAAACCTAAAGAAGCGTCATTTTAATTTGAATGTGTATATGTTGTTTGTAGAATTCGTAAACATGAGTTGTGAATCAAATATTGTATCCTATGTAATATATTACAACTACATATTCATTGTTCACTACATTTATATTTTGCACATAGTTTTATTTCCATTAAACAAAACATAATACACATTCAACAAAGTGGACTATATATTCAAATCATGACAAATATGAAAAACTTTAGAAGAATATTCAAAAAACTTTAGAAGTATATTCAAAAAACTTTAAAGTATATTCACACGTGCACATAACAAGTTCGGATATATATACGATCGAATATTGAAGCAGGATTTTCGAATTTACAATGAGTAATGATGAACTTGTGCGAGATAAAAATTGATTTTATTCACAAATTTCTTCTAGGTGTTCACATATTTATGTATTTTGTTCACTTTTCCAGTTTACAGGATAGGACAAGTTTTCACCCGAATCAACCTCATATAAATATAACTAATAGAACATATTTTAATTGCTATGGTTTTTCTTCTAGAACGTCTATGTGATGCAATTGGTTAAATATATCATGGAATGTATAAAGCTCAATGTTCAAATTTTGTATTCCTTTCGTCTTTTGAAACTAAATTTCAGTTGCTTTGGCTTGACTTTGGAAATGCACACTCGTGGCATTTACATGTTTTTCCAGGTAGTTTTGTTTTTTTTTTTAATAAAATGGGTTATTTCATTCACAAGAACGTGTCACGGACAAAATTGCTAGCGCAAGGCTAGTTGATTACATCATCTCCTAGACCTAGCTTAGCTAGGACTCGTCTATCGACTCTCGACTTCGACTTCGAGCGAGCTCTTAGGCTATTCCTGACAAAAGAAATGCAAATTCTAATACATAAGTCCACCTCCACTAGCTCATTCTAAACACAAGTCTATTTCTAGCATTCCAAACGTAGTACATAACTGCGTTATGGCAAAGATTCCAAAGCTTGAATCTCAAGTTGTTTTTCCCCATAAAGCTGCCAGCTTGCATAATCCAGTCATCAACATTCTTCGATCTTCTTTCCAGATGCGCCCATTCAAGGACAGCGCGAAGCACCCTACAAGAGTAATCACATTTGAACCATAGGTGCCTCTCCATCTCCTGCTTCCCATCATTACACAACATGCAAAGGTCGTCGGCGATCACCCCATGAGAAAACAGTCGGGCTTTCATCATGGTACCGCCACTGCAAACCTTCCAGACGTTGAAAGCGACCCTAGGCGTATTAAGGCGATTAAAAACCGCCTCCTTCCAGCAAACCACTTCAGCTCTGGCTCTTATACAATACAATCATATAACGTGGCTACATCCAGCTTACCTCCCCTGGCCACCAAAACCGCAGGCAGATTCCTGGCTTCATGGGAAGTAACCAAGTCGTCTCTCACCTTCAATACCGCTTTCCAAGTAGCGCTTACTGAACTTTTACAAGAGATATTCCAAAAATCAACATTCCTGGTGTAGTCCTTCTCTACCCATTTATGCCAAATGGAGTCCGCTTCAACACCTTCCACTATATCATAGATCAGTTCGGCAAAGATAGCCCTATTCCAAGCTTTCAAGTCTTTTATGCCAAGGCCCCCTTCCTCCTTAGGTTTACAGAGTTTCTTCCAGGCAATCGGGGCCTTCTTGCCGTCGCTCCTTCCACTCCATAAGAAGTTGCGGAGAAGCCTCGTAATCCCCAGTAATAGCTTACACCAGTAATTCAGGATCCCATACACAACAGCTTTCATAACCTCCAATCGGCCAGCGTAGGACAACTTCCTACTAGCCAAGGAATTCACTTTACCGTTTATCTTTCTCAACAAATTACCCTCATAATCCTTTGAGTAGCTCTTGTCTCTATGTAGTTTTGTTTCGTTATATCTAAACTTTATGTTTTAGCCCTTGTTTAGTTCATCGTAGCAACTTAAATTTATTTAGGATCTCTTTGATATCTAACAACAAAAACGTAAATGAAACAGAAACGAATCTATATTAGTGTCATGATAGTATGATACTATGGTCACAAAGTATGAATCATCTCAATTCTCATACAAAACTCATAACACACCTTACAATGCTCTATTTATTTCTTTAATCTAAGGGTGGGGTAACAAGCTACCTCAATTATTTCTTTCATCCCTTTTCTAAAAATACAAATTACAAAATTTATAATTCGTATGTTCTTCTAATTAATGTATAGTGAAACATATATAATTGGATTAGATTATTTTTTGTTACTAGCCAGCCGTGCCCGTCCGATGGACGGGCCTTGACCGATGGTTGACGTTGTGTTAGTTTGTAATGTGCGGTTGTTATTCGTGAGAGTTTTGTTGTTGCGATTATAGTTTTTAGTATAGCACAGCAACAAAAAGAATAACAATTATAATACATTGATGAATAATGGCATCACCATACCCAATGCTTGAATAAACTCAAAACAAGTTCGAGGATGAAGTAAACAATATATTGTACGTGAAGTCATTAGTAGCATTCATTTTGGGAATTCAAATCTCCAACTCTTGAGTACTGGGTAAATTAAAAGCCAGAAATCTGAGCTAAAAGCTCCTGGGCTTTCTTAAGCACAAATGGTTAGTTTGGAAACATGCAAAAAAGAATGTCAATCTAAAGCTTAGGCTAATTAAGTGCTATGCAATCACATTTAGGTAGGCTAATTAAGTGCTAGATTAGAATTAGTAACGAACCTGAAGCAAATTGGAATTAAAGGGCAAAGAAAAACAAGTGGTACCACATAATAAACAGATCGGAATAATCAACTTTTAATGGAAAGGCCAAACGATACACGTAATTGGACCTCTAGTGATGAACACAACATTATAATTCTCACACACAAAAGGAAAAAAACAGTATCATAGAAAAGAACAAAACCATCCATCTGAAAGAAAAAGAATCCAATTTCACTAATGAATACTACACTACAGATCCGCCATGTACTAGCAATCAGTGGCGGCCGGGAATTCTCAGTCAGGCGCAAACGGCACAAAACAAAGTGAAAATTTGGATCTTTAGAGAACACATTAAGAGTCATTAGAAAGAAGCAGAGATGTGAACAAAAGTGTTAAATTTTTGTTTAATTTAATACAGAAACAGACTAAGTATTTGGAGATTGAGATTCATTACCGCAATGCAAGGAGCAAAGGCATATGGAATATTGGAATGCATGTAGCTCTAACTTCTAGTGCAATTGCAACTCCAATCCTTTTGACAAGATCAGGATCCCTATAACACAATGACAATATCCAACAAATTTTTAGATAAAGTCATAAGTTAATGCTCGGTTTCAGCTTAGTAAGAGCCAAAATCCACAATGCAACCCCACGAAACAAATGAAGCTAGATCATAATAGCAACTTAGCTAATAATAAGCAAGTATATGTTCCCTATTACAGTGTCCTAATTACTTCAGCAATATCACTACACATACATATTACATGATTAGATGTTAATTGAAGCTAAAACAAACAGCATTCTTGAGTTTGTGACTTGCCTGGTGACATCAAGCCCCACGTTGTGAGGGAAGAAGTGGCATTATAGATGTTGTGTCCATGACCTGCATCGGGATCCCAAGCCTGGTAGCCATGGCTTCCTTTTGGAATTCATTCACCATGTTAACCCATGCTTCAACATGCACCTTTGGATCTGGCACACTCCCACCACCACTCAGCACACACCTTGTTAACCAACACCAAAAGGCCAACAAACTCATCACTTCAGCTCACATACTAAAAGTCTAAAACCCCTAAATCGATAAATTTTCGTAAACAGCAACACAAATATCCAAATTAGCAACACCAAACAAACATTGCTTTATATGAACCTATGAGATTGTTCTTCATGACATCAGTAGAGGCTTATTTGCGCTCAATTTGGACAAGAGCAATAATGTCATCTTGCTGAAATTGTGTGAGGCCCGACAGAAAATATGGACTTGGCCAAGTCAAAGAAAGCACTATGCAGGTCTTTATACTTCACTTTTGTTGACTTGAATTGGAAACTCTTAGAATATATCCTATGGATCTCATCACACCAACAAAAATCCAAACAAAACCTGAATATCAGGAAGTTTGATCATCCAATAAGAAATTGATTTTACAAAACTGAAAAGCCAAAGCAACATATCCCCTAATTCCAGCAACCACTCAAGCAATTTCAAAATTCTTTTATCAAAGTGAAATTGAAACAATCAATATTCAATACCAAACTATCCTAATTTCAGCAAGTTCATTCTAAACAAGATGCATAAACCCTAGCTTTCTATGGAGGATATTTCATCCAGAAATTGCAGTCATCCAAACATCTATAGAAGCAAAATTAAGAAGCAATTTGTAAGAATCCATACCCAAAATCATCGGAAACGACTCTGGAAATCTTCATCTTCCTCTTGGATCCCTTATACAACTCCTCCGGGCTACAAGCCACCATCGTCTCGATCGCGGCCGCCTTCTTCCCCCCGCCGGCGCCACTTCCTCCAGTGAGCATGTAAAGCTGAGATTCAACGAAAACAACCACACAGAAACCATGAATCAGGCATTCGAAAATTCCATCATATTTCAATGAGAGCGAAGAAGGAAACCTCGAGAGAAATGCCATCCGGTTTCCTCTGAGGCTCCTTGGGAGGTCTCGACTTCTTTTTAAACGCAGAGAGCTTCGTGTCGGGCTTGTTAAACGCAGAATAGCGGAAGTACAAGGGCACAAATTGCAGAGCACTATATATACAGGAAAACGGTGAAGAGGGTGTACCTGAGGAGGCGAGGAACAGAAATCCCCCAATAATGGAGGAACAGCAAGGGACGTTTCGGAACGGAAGGTGAACAACCAGACGGGAGACACGAAAGGGGTGAAGGAGGAACCCACATCTCAGAAGAACAATGAATGAGGGAAACAATGGGGCGCAAAAGAAGAGGAGAACGACCGGCGAAACGCGCTAAAGAGGGTGGAGACCAATCAAGGGAAGGAACTAATTGAAATACCTAATATTAAAAACAACATTAAACCAATTTGCACATTTGTCTTATTCTATAGATACTAGCCAGCCAAGGCCCGTCCGACATTGTGTTGGTTTGTAATGTGCGGTTGTTATTCGTCAGAGTTTTGTTGATGCGATTGAAATATGTTGTGTTGGTTTGTAATGGGTCGTTGTTATTCATTTGGAGTTTTTGTTGCGATTGAAGTATGTTTTGATAGAGCATTGCCTCATACTTCGTAGTAGTAATTTTTTTTTTATTGATAGCGTTCTTTAATAAATATGAAAAGTACATTGAGTTGATGAATAAGGTAACAAGTGTTTAGACGTTGTGTATAAAGTTAGCAATATTAGGACTATGGCCATGGAATGTTAGGACGGATGCGATAGTTGCAGTCCCCTTTCTACTCGGTCATCATCAAGTATTGTGTTTGTTCGTATATTTAGGCTTGAAAGGGGGCTATGCTTTATTGGTTGGACTGAATTGTTTTGCTAAATTAAAAGTACAAGTTGGAAGAGATTGAAACGATTAAAGAAGATTAATTTAGATAAATGGGCAAGCCTACAAGTAAGAAACCAGACAACCCTTATAACTATTCGACATGTCAAGTGGAATTATTCCATTATCAACTTAAAATTGTTAAAAAAGTAGAGTTATGCCATTATCAACTTGAAATTGTTAAAACTCGACCAGAACTTTTATTCTTTAGAGCACACATCTTTCCATCTTGATTTACCACCTGTTGCTTTACATATGATCTTGTGAATCCTGTTCATCATGCTATATACACTTGTATTGTGTGAAAAACAAGGTCACAGGCGGGTAGTTTTACAGGTCAGAATAGATAAACTGGACAAGGTTTCAAGTCTTTTGACACGAATTGAGAAGGAAATCCAGCACAAACTTAATAATATTATAAAATTTTCAATATTGGTATTACACAGCAACAGATGAATACAATCTATGCCTATAGCCTTTTTGGCAGCTATACAAATGAAGAAGGGAAGGTAAAATCTGATCTCTACCACCTTCAATACCAATTAATAAAAAATGTTGCGAATTTTCAAATGAATCCTTTTAATCCTCATTTTCCATCCCCCAGTTCAACCAAAAAGAAATGTAATAAAAAATGTTGCGATAAGAAGGGAAAAATATACTTCTTACAATTCCATCAAGCTCCCAACCTTCAAGATGCACCGAAGGCCAATTATCGAGCATCAGATGTGCAACAGTTCCTCCCCCCTGAAAGTTCAAAGAGGTGATCCTGCTTTTAGAAAGCCACAGATGTCTCTGAAGACCTTGAGAAAAATGGAACTTACTAAACCAAGTATTGCAATGGGACCAGGTGGAATGACAGCCAGCAAGCTGGCAAACTCATCCTGTACTAAGAAGAAAAGCCTTCATATGAGACGTGTATATACTCTTCCAATGCAAATAAGAATTATAGCAAAGACAAAAAAGAGAAAAAAAAAAGAGTAAATTCTGTGTTGTGTAAGACTGTAAGATGTTCTTTAGGCCTGGTCGATGAAAATATTTTGTGTAGGTCTGATTCAAGCGTGAACTATTTCAGTGAAATCAGGCTGTAGCTGAACTTCTCAACACATGAAGGACACTCTCAAAATTAATCTATTTAGTGACCATGAAGAACAAATTAAGTAAATTCAAGTACCCAGTATGAACCGGTTCATTTCTGCCCCTTGAGTATAACGCTGTGAGCATTGTCTGCATCATCGACATCAAGAACACAAATTCAGAATCATCAACTTCAACATCAAGTCAGGGAAATCCAACCAGGACATGGTCCATTTTTGAACATGTAAAGGCAGTATGAAGTCCATATTGTAGAACCAAAATTCTAAGCCAGTTATAGTGTGAAACAAATAAAACAACAAATTCGCTTGTTCTCTTCTAGAAGACATTGCTTGAGCCACATTGCTTTGCAACCTAACCATGTCATACTAAGCACAACACAGGTTAAACTTGAAGTTCATGTTGCATAGCCATTACAGCATAATGGAAACATCAGAAAATTACAGCATAAACATAAGTCAGTTATACTTGACAAGTCAAAAACAGATTAGACATTATTGCACATGCTCTGCTGGGAGACAAATTGCCACTTAGTATCAAAATCTACAACTCTTGGGATACCTATGCAGAGTGCAAACCTCTCAACTAACTGATTCAAGTGCTAGCAATGCAACACTACAAATTTCATGCCAATGAGTTTCTTATCTTTCCTGTCTAAGTCTACCATTTCAAAATCGGATTCAGATTTCGCATCATCAAGCAACAAACAAAAGTATACCAGTCGGACAAATCCTCCTTCCAAGTCCAAACGAAAATCAAAACAGACAAATCCAAATGAAAGTATACCAGTCGAAAATCAAAACAAAAGTATTCCTCTTCTTCTTCCTCCTTCTGACCTGTAACCTCCATTAAATCGGCAGTGGAAAGGTAATCAAGAACGAAGATAGACGGAACTACAAGTACGACAAGGGGATATATAGGACATCGAAGAAGGGGGGTGTACCTCAGGAGGCGGCCTACAGGAATTGGGCAATAGTAGAGAAACACGAATGGCCGAATCCTAACGGAAGGAGAGCGCAACACCAAGAGCCGGAAAGAGGGGGAAGCCAGCCGAAGCGCTATGCGAAACGCTATGCCCTTGTCGTACCAAAGGCAGAGAGAAAGACGACCAAAAGCAACCCAAACGCTATGGGCGAAGACCAATAGAAAGAATAACCTAATTGAAAAACCTAATTTTAAAAACGACATTAAAACAATTGGCAGATTCGTATTATTCTATATCTATAGATAGATGTTTATGACCATGGAAACCAAACATCCTCTTAACTATTTTCTAGGGATCTACAAATGATGTGAGTATACGTTTATGTTTAAATCAAAATTATCTATTTTATATAAGCAAAAAATGAGTTTTTTTTTTAAAAAAATTAAGCTTAATTACTAGAAATAGATCTTACCTATCCATGTAAGATATAAGTACAATTCTTGTGGTTTGGAAAAGTTATACCTTCCTGAGAAATAAAATTTAAGTACAATTCTTGTGGTTTGGAAAAGTTATACCTTCCTGAGAAATAAAATTCTTAGAAGTTTACAGAAACACCTAAAATAAAATAAATTTCTAAGATATTTATATTTTTTGGAAAGTGAATTGTGAAACAAATGAACGCTCAAAATTTGTAGCATATCATTATAAATAGGATTTCTAGTCTTACTTTTAGGGTGTCTTATTTTCAATATCAAACAAGATTTCTTTATTACAAAATAGTTTCTTCTAGAACAAATCATTTCTTTTTTTTTTTTCTTTTTTTTTTTTGAACAGGTGAAAATTAGGATCTCGCTCTATGGCGGGATTCCTAGTGCATCCTTACGGATGAGAGCAAGAAGCTCGTGATGGTTCCAAATAGTTTCCCATGAGAGGTTGTGGCCCAAGAAAGCAATTTTATCGGCCACAGAATTACAAATTCGACTCCTATGAAATATGCGTACTGACTCGAAACCCCTAAGGGTGACGAGAATATCTGTAATAATTCTTTCAATTTCCCAAGGGCAGTGATTCAGTCATGTTATTGCTTTGATAACTGTCATGTTATCCCCCTCCACCTCGAGTTTCCTAATGCCCAATTGTTTGGCCTTCCTTACACCATCCCATAATGCCATTGCTTCCTCCAATAATACCGACACTTTTCCATATATTCTAGCTGTTCCGTTGACTGGTTTTCCATCTCCATCCCGTATAATCGAGCCTCCTGAGGCATTTCCATTGCCGAGTTTGGATCCATCAAAATTCAGTTTTACATACCCATGAGATGGTTTCTTCCATTTGTCCATTTTGATTTGTGATCGGTGTCTTGATTTAGTGCTTTTGTTCACATCTTTTTCTTCATCCTCATTCCATTGCTTCGCTTGTTTCCATTGTGTCAATTGGTTCCGGATGTATAGACTAAGGTCTTATATGGGGTCATTTGTTGTTTGCTGAAAAAGTATCTTATTTCTTTGGTGCCATATGCCCCACCAGGTCATTGCTAGCTCAGTAAGCTCTTCCTTCCGTAATTTGCTATTCAGTTCGCATAGGATGTTTCGTGGGTTCATTTGTAACGGAATGTATTCTTTGATGATATGCTCCGTCTTTGCATTTATGCTCTTTATTATCGCCAACGTATGCGGACATTGGGTCAGTAAATGAGCCGTGTCCTCGTGAGTAGCGTTGCACATGAGGCAACCTTGGGGCACCACAACCTGTTTTTCACTAAGTCTTTGTTTGGTGGGCAGACCGTTCGTGTCAATTTTCCAAAGGAAGTTCCTCACTTTGGGGTATGTATCCAGCTTCCAGATCCAGGCGTTGGGACTTGGTGTCATAGTTTCTTCCTTCGTTATAAGTTTTATTGCTGATTCTGTGGAAGACCACCCATTTCTGCTAGGAGCCCATATTAGTTTATCGTCAATTCCATTTTCAGGGATCGGTACTCTCAATATTTCATCCACCAATTCGCCAGGAAGAACTTGTTGTAGTTCATTTGTTTTCCAATTTTTATCCCTAGATATGAATTGTTGGACTTTGGTTTCCATATTAAAAACTTCATTAGATACCGCCCATTCGGCAAGCGGTCTGTTTGTAAGCCATCTGTCCTTCCAAAACCTGATCGTCCGACCATTCCCTATTTGCCATCTCAAGCCTCCCTCAAATTCTGGTTTTAATTTCACCAGTTGTTTCCACTGCCATGAACTGTTTGACTTCGTTTTATATTCTGATAGCGAGTTTTCTCTTAAGTACTTTTCCTTAACAACCCGCACCCAAACATTGTCTTGCTCTGTGAGTATTTTCCATAACAATTTCATTTGGAGTGCTTTGTTCATATCTTCTGCTTTCCTTATACCTAGACCCCCATAAGCCTTCGGTTTGCATATTCGATCCCACCCAACAAGGGGCTTATATTGCCTGTCTTTATTCCAGAGAAATGTTCTATTTATGGCATCTAGTTCATCATTTACATGTTTTGGAAGCATAAAGCTTTGCATGATGTAGTTTGGTTTTGCAGAAAGGTTCGATCGGATTAACACTGCTCGACCTTCTTGAGATAGCGCATTAGCTTTCCACTTTGTTAGCTGCTTTTGGGCTTTCCCAATTGTGTCCTGAAAACATTCTTTGTTCATTCTGCCGTTAATAATTGGACATCCTAGGTATTTTTCTAGGTTCTCCATAGAGCTTATCCCCATTGTTTGTTTGATACTTTGTTTCTGCTGGTTCCCCACTTTCTTTGAGGTATGGAATGCTGATTTGTGATAGTTTACTTTTTGTCCTGTGGCTGCACAATAGTCTTCGATAATTTGCTTCATTTGATTACATGCATTTTGGTTGCCTTTTGCAAATATGATAATATCATCTGCGAATGCTAAAACGGTACCCTCATACCCCCTCTAGATATCGGGAATCCTATAAGTGACTTCGGCCCCTCACTTACCTTCTGGAGTTTACGGGCCAACAATTCTGCTACAATGACAAACAGATAAGGGGACAAAGGATCTCCTTGTCTAATTCCTCGTTCCGGTGCAAATGGCAAAGTAGGTCCACTATTAACCAAGACTGAAAAAGACACCGTGCTTATGCATTCCTTAATCCATCCTATGAATTTATTGTCAAAACCAAATTTGTGTAAGATACAAAGGAGAGATTCCCAATCGACTCTGTCATACGTTTTTTCCATATCTAGTTTTACTGCCATCCATCCTTCCTTTGCTTGACTTCCTCTAAAGGAGTGGAAGATTTCATGTGCAATAAGCACGTTGTCTTGAATTGTTCTTCCGACTACAAAGGCTCCTTGAAGCGGGTGGATGATTTTAGGCATAAAATTTTTTAATCTTTCTGTTAGAATCTTAGCTATGATTTTGTATATCGTTGTGCATAAGCTAATAGGCCTATAATGGTTAGTTGTCGATGGGCTATCATTTTTCGGGAGTAGCGATATGAATGTATGGTTGCTTTGATTTAAAATCCTTCCAAAGTGGAAAAATCCTTTGACTGCTTTTATTACTGATGGGCCAACAATGTCCCAATACTTCTTATAGAATTCTACTGTCATGCCATCTGGTCCAGGAGATTTATCTGAACCAATTCGGAAGACACTACTTTTGATTTCTTCATTCGTTACTGGCCTAGTCAGACTACGATTATCTTCATCTGTTATTTCTTTGTCAATAAGTGTCAGGTACTCCTCTAATGTTGACGTGTTTATCTGTTGCTTCTTATATCGCTTGTAAAAATCGTTTCTGATTTCGCGACAAATATTTTCTTCACCTGCTATTTGCGTACCATCGCCCATGGTGATTGTCTTGATAGTTTTATGGTTTCGCCTCCCCGATGCTATTTTGTGGAAATATCCCGAGTTTGAATCAGACAATTTTACATGCTTTGTCTTTGCCCTTTGTTTCCAGTACGCTTTATGGAACTGAAGAATGCATTCCTTTTTTCGTAGGAACCGAGTTTGTTTTTGGACGAGCGCTGGTTGTGGAGATTCAATAATCTTTTGTTGCAGATCCAGAAGGGTGTCCTCAATCTCTCGTAGTTGCTAAAATGTATTTCCAAATGTCTTCCTTTTCCATTGTTTTGTGTGTGCTTTAAGCAGTTGAGTTTTCTTCATTAGCTGGAACATGAATGACCCTTGGAAGCAAGTTCTCCAAGTTTGTTTGACCACATTTCGGTAGTCTTTTCTCATTAGCCACATCTTTTCCATCTTAAACGGTGCCGCTTTCCTTGTATTGTCGTTCGTAATGTCAACCGATATTTTACAGTGATCAGATGCTGTGAATGCATGATTGTGGGTTCGGATTCCTGGGAACTATTGTAGCATGCTATCACTAACCATTACTCGATCCAACTTTTCATAAATGTTTTCTATTTCCGTTTTATTTTTTCGCCAAGTGTATTTGTTTCCTGTGGTGGGAATGTCATGTAGGTTACAGGTGTCTTTTAAATGCCGAAGTCGTTCAAATCTATTGGTTGTCGGAATACAACCTCCTTTTTTATCGCCAATTTCTTGTATTTCGTTTAAATCGCCTATGACGACCAAGGGAATGTTAATTCCGAGAGCACAATTAATAAATTATGCCCAAAAGCTATCTTTTTGGGCCTCATTCGGAGGCGCGTACAAAAAACATAAGGCAAAAACCCACCCTGTTAGAAGGTTAACATGCTTCATTATAATGTATCTCGGCTTATGAATCATAATTTCAATAGTTTCACTTGTGAGTTGGTGTTCTTTCCACATTACACATATACCTCCGGCCCTACCATCAGCCGGTGACCATACTAGGTTATCAAACCCTGCGCGTCTCCATACCTGGTCGCTTGGAAGCTTGCCTGTTTTTTTGTCTCAACAACAGCCATAACTTGTATTTGCTCAATTTTACAAAATGAATCAATCTCAGGCCAGAAAGATTTCCTACCCATACCTCTTCTATTCCATAGGGCAACTTTCATTTATATCTTGTTTTATAAGGGTGGCGAACAACTCCCTTGAGTTGATTACAGAACATGCTTATTATGTTGGACCTTATTTGTATCTGTTTCCACACTTTTCCTTTACTCACTCGCTTATAAAATTTTCCTGTCATGAAGCTATAATATGATACTTTACTCACTCGCTTATAAAATTTTCCTGTCAAGACACATTCATTCATCCTGCATAAACAGTCTCTTATATACATTCTCCTATTCAAGTTTCCTTTATTTAGGGGACTTGATTTACAATAGTAGGCACACTTAACATGATTTTTACAAATATTGGCAAAGCCATTTAACAACTCAAGAATAAAGCTTGATATAGTGCCCAACTGATCATAGTAACTTGGCTTTTCCATTTCTTTTCCTTTCTTCTCATTAGCTGTTAAGCTGATTGCCACATTCCTCTTTTGAAATTGGTCCCATCTTTCTCTCAAAGAGCCAATTATATATCTAGATGATGCATAATGATCATACACGTGCCCAAGCACCCTGCAATTCCATCTATGCACTAATTCGCCTCCACTTCTTTTATACAACCAGCTCGTTTTCTGGTTCCCATGCATATATATGGTCTTCAGTTGAGAACACCTGATCCAATAGTAGCAAATCATGATAATAAGCACAATTTTATGATCATCAAATAGAAGGTACTCTTACAATAGTTTCCACATAAAACCTTGTAGCAATTAGAGTTTTTGAGGGCTTTTCCCCGATCCTTTTTATTTGATTACAGATACAACAACTGCAAATATTTTTCCTATCCTCGAGTTCTAGGCCAGAATTTTCAGCACAACAATTCAAAACCAAATCATCATTTGTACAACCTGGTTGCCAATTAACATCATTAAACTCAACACAACGTAGGCCAATCACCCACTGAAAATCATCGATGCTCACATGCCTAGCTCTAATTATTACGAAGATCTGAAGTATGGGTTTATCAACAACAATGATTGGTTTCCAAATAGTACCACTCAACCATGGATAAGCCAAGCTCAGGTTTAAGATATGCAGAAACATGCTACTAATTTCATAATAATGGAGCCTCAAATGGCATGATTCAAGACGGTTCCTTTCACCTTTTTCTAAATTTGACCCCAAAAGGCCAGCCTCTAAAGGCTTTTTAAGAACTCTACCCTTTAAGGTCTTGACGACCATGGCAGAGATTGGTTCAGATTGAGCAATAAGTTTCACCATTCCAGATTGTTCTTTAACGAGTTCTTTATCGAAGTGGAAACCAAGTCCCGCATACCAAGCATAAACCAAGTCAAGCATTTCATCCAATATATCCAAGAAGAGAGAGATCGTGTACAACCTGTTTTGAGTCGGGGTTTGTCGCCTCTTAATGCTATTCCAAAGAAAAGAACGCATCTCATCCCAATTTCCTTTGACATGGTTGTTATCCTGTGAATTGTCCATCACCTGGAGCATGCTGGGCTTGGCTTCTTCCATCTTACTGTCTGCTATACTTTGGCATGATCTCCCAGTTTCCTTTACCATGGTATTAGCATTAGAGCTATCAACACATACAGTAATAGACGTTTCAAAACCAAAATCCATAAGCTCAAACCCAGAATCGAACAACAAACCAGCAATAGCAAACAGAATCGACCTAAAGCAAGTCAACATAAGCTCAAAACGTTCGGCAATTTGATCTACAATAAAGCTCCTCCATAAGAGAGAGCAGAGCCCATTCAGCCAAGTGAAACGACCATCGGTATAGGCAAACATAGCACACAGAATCAGATAATCATGCCGAATAACAAACACGCACACACATACTGGAGAATCATGCCAATTAGAGACCATACAGACTCGAAAGGAAGGAAACGACCTGGCTATGGTGATTAGGCGAGAAGTTCTGGAAACCTTCGGACGGGGAGAGTAACGTACTCTCCATCGTTCTGTTTGTGAAGTGGAACTCCAGCGATTCCGGTGATGAAGTCGGCGCCTCTCAGCCTCCAACATCCCCCAACCGTAAAGAACACCACCGAACTCCAATCTCCCTAGCCCTTGTTTCTTCTTTGCTTTTGGCTTTTTTATGTACATCCCAACCTTCAAAGGGAAAGAGCCCCTATGCGCCGGAGAACAGATCACGACATCAGTAATCCTCCATAGGAACGACGAATCCGTCAGATCTCCGTGTTTGCCGTTTTCGATACAAAGCGTTGAACCCGGGATTTGGCGAGTGGAAACACCAATTCCAAGCTTTGGGGATCTTTTCTGATCAATAGTCACTATTTCAAAAAGGATTGAGCAAAGGGTTAAGCCAAATTTTGCTTGGGATCGAAGGCTAGGGTTTCGATTTTTTGGGCAGAGGCAGCGTTTGTCGTGGGGGAGGGGAGGGTCTAAAGAGAGCGTTTTCTACTTTTCTTCATTTTTCTCTATTCACGCATGCACTTTATGGGTGGAACCATTATGGAACTAGAAGGGGCCATGGACCTATATATTGAGGGTCATGGCCCCTTGGGAGAGTTGCTTTGCGATAGTTTCAATATTTAATTTGTCCAATCTATTTCAGTATAATATGATATTTGGTAATGAAAAGATATATAAGTATTTAATGATTGGACTCATTATCTTTCACTAAAACTTAAAATGAGTTTAAGAGTTTAATTAGAAACAATAAGCTTTACTCCAATTATACATTTATAATTCTGAAGGGTTTTTATTAAGGGAGAGTTTGCTGCTTCCGCCTCTTAATGCTCAAGCTAGTGGAAGTCTAGAAGTATGCATGATAGTCTTTTTTCTTTTTTTCTGTTAGAAAGTAGGTATGATATAGTCTCTATCACGTGTGAATCAATGACTTGTATGGGCTTTCGACCAAAAAAAATGACTTGTATGGGCTACTACTATATGCAACATTGCAGGGCCAGCCACAACTATATATACATGCGACATATACCTTCTAAAACCAAATCATATATAACCAATCACAATGATGATTCCAAGTATGATAGAGTTCTTGGAAGTAACAATGAGCATGCTCTTAACCTACCCATTTGCTCTTGTCATACCTTCCTTGATCTTTATGTTCTTGCTATACAATTTTCTATTCGCAACACTTTCTTCCAAAGGCAAGAACCTACCTCCTTCGCCTCGAAAGCTCCCTATCATCGGAAACCTACACCAAATAGGCGTGAGTCCTCATCACACCTTCCAAAAACTATCCCGAAAATATGGAAACCTCATACTTTTGCATCTCAGTAGCAAGCCAACCCTAGTGATAGGCTCCAAAGAGCTAGCCTCGCAAGCCCTCAAAGCCCATGACTCGTCCTTCAGCGGAAGGCCTGATCTTGCAATCGCAAAGTCGCCGGTGTTTTATAATTGCAAGGATGTACTCTTTGCTCCATACGGGGAGCGGTGGAGGCAACTGAGAAGTATATGCATGCTCCACCTCTTGACCAACAAAAGGGTCAAGTCGTTCCGAGGAGTGAGGGAAGAAGAGGTGGTGCTCATTGTCGAAAAGATCAAGAAGTCGTCGGTTGTGAACCTAACCGAGATGCTATTTACTTATACCAATAACATCGTATGCAAGGCGGCATTTGGAAGGGACTATGCTAATGGAGAAGAAGGCGAGCGCGAGTTCCATAAGTTGGTAGGCGGGGCGGTAAGCTTCTTGGCAAGTAATAACATTAAGGACGTTATTCCTTGGATGGGTTGGATCAACCGGTTCAATGGGGTTAATGCTAAGATCAATGAGATTAGCAAGGGTTTGGATGATGTTTTTGAAAGAATAGTTAAAGAGCATGTAGATCGCTCCAAGGAAGCTAGAGAAAACGAGACTTTCACGGACTTTGTTGACATTTTGCTTGAAGTTCAAAGAAACGCCATCCCGAGCAATCTCAGTCTTGACAAAGAGGACATTAAAGCCTGCATATTTGTAAGTAAACATTTCATTTACTTTTACATATGATCGATAATACATGATGTGCTTTATTCAATGATTTCTTAATTCTTAATTTTTATTTTCCATGTTGCTTTGGGGTTCGTATATATTGTGTGATTTGGGTTAATTATAGGCACAATAAGTAAGCTATGATTATCCGTTAAATTCGGCTGGATCAACATATATTTTTTTCTTGGTGAAGATACACATTCGTATATAGACTTAACACATGAAGTAAGCGTGATTTTATTCTAAAATCTAGAAATAACTCATTGATTAACAGACTTATGGACATTTCTCACATTCTCTTACGTGGGATAAAATATCTCCCCTCGCAGCTAATTGATATATGCTTTGTTTTTTGGTGTTGATTTGATGAAATATATTATAGATTAAAATGGCTTTAGAATATATACTGAGATGGACGACATAACTATATTATCATTTTTCCTTCATACAGTCGTCAATTATGATATTTTTTGGTCGAAAGTCGCAAAATATATTTCACCTATACAATAATAGAAGTTTACATATTTTTTTGGTGGGACTTATGTAAATTATATATAGAGGCTGATTCCGATGAAAATTTTTCTTATCCTATAAGCTAAAAACGTGAACAAAATACATAAATATGTGAACAATAGGAAGAAATATGTGAACAAAATCATGTTTTTATTATGAATCATATTAATTTATGTAATAACAAAAATTATTGAAATCATGCATTATGGATTAGATTACTACACATAATAACATAATAACACAAAATCACAAATATTTTTGAAGTTCACATATTTCATGTTTTGTGTTCACGTATATCTAGTTCATGTTCACATATTTCTATTTTATGTTCATAGTTTTTAGTTTATAGGTTAAGAAAAGTTTTCATCTGATTCAAATCCTTATATATTTAAAGCGTTTGTTCATTGGCATGGCATGTAGGACATGTTTGTAGCCGGGACTCACACAAACCATGTGACGTTAGAATGGACGTTCACAGAGCTCATAAGGAACCCAAGAGTCATGAAACGACTACAAGAAGAAGTACGAGGAATCATAGGAGCTAAGGAGTTTGTAACCGAGGAGGACCTGGAGAAGGCAACATACTTGAAAGCGGTGATCAAGGAAAGCTTTAGGTTCCATCCCGCGGTGCCATTGCCAATACCTCGAGAATGCATCGAGGACATCAAGTTTAATGGCTACGACATTGCGGCTGGAACCCAAGTGTTCTTCAACGTGTGGACCATAGCGAGAGATCCAGCGTATTGGGATGAGCCGGAGAAGTTCATGCCGGAGAGGTTCTTGGATTCTTCAATTGATTTCAGAGGCCAACATTTTGAGCTTATTCCATTCGGAGGAGGTAGAAGGGGGTGCCCTGGAATATCATTTTCCATAGCCGGGATTGACCTTGCGATAGCAAATCTCGTGTATCGGTTCGATTGGGCGATGCTTAATGGCGAGAGATGTGAATCTGTTGATGTTAGTGAGACCGCGGGCTCGATCCCTCACAAGAAAAATCCTCTAATTGTTGTTCCTACTCCGTGGGTGGCCAAGTAGGAAGTTGGTTCTTGGGTTCGAAGCCAACTAAAATAATAGAAAGAACATACTTTTGTGTGTGTATGCACTTTGAATAAGGTAAAAGATTTTGATATTGACCAGCCATGCTAGTCTTGTTGGGTTGGGGATAACATCCTTATCACTAAGTTATGGGTTTGAAGTTATGAGTTTGCAGTCTTTGTTTTGTTATAACGACCTAGTCTAGGTTGTAATAAAAGACATCTAGGTCACCTAGATGTCTTTTAATAGACAAAAAAAAATCGATGTTTTGTGAGTATAGAAGGATTAAAAAAGTGGGTAATAAGTATTAGCCACGCAAAATGCCACGCGATATATAGGCGGCTTCATCATATTATGTTACTAGTTTTCAACGTTATTTTTATACGGACTTCATGTAATTTGATTTAAATGTAGAAAAGTGAATTTTATTTCACATCATATTTATTTAATTATACAGGAATATGTTTTTTCTTCGAATATAAGCTTGTACGGAGAAACACTACCATTTGGTAACTCATAGATATTATCATTAAATTTATTATTTTTTTCAATTGTACGAATGGAAAGATACATGACATAAATTGGGAAACTAATCCACTATATTACAACTATTCATTAACTCGTAAATTCATCAAGACTTAACTCGTTCTTTTCTTTGCATAGTATACAATGACCTTATTCATTTCCTAAAAATTGGCATCATAGTCAGAACAAATCTTGATAATTTATTTGTCAAATATGGACTCGATTTCAATATACAATGCATTTGACTACATAGACGGTATTAAATTAATGGTGGAATATGGCATATGGATTGCAGATTATATGACCACACCAGTATATGTGGCCAGTTGATATGTTTTGATTGTAAAGAAAAAATATAATTGAAACAGATATAGTTTTTTTATAGCTTGATTTTTGATGTCATAGATTCATATTCTTATAACTCATCTATTACATGTAGTTTCAATTTTATTTACTATGAAAAAAACCGGATAGTTATAAATTTTGTTATTTACTATGAAAAAAACAGATATAGTTTCAATTTCATTCTAGTGTAATTCAATTAGTTCTTGAATTTTATTATGGGTATTTTGTTATGTATTTTTCGAATTTAAGTATGTAAACTAATTTATCTATGTTAAACTCACTTATATGTTACATTCTTTGAAATTTGAAGAGTGGAGCAATTACAATGAATGAATTAAAGGTGAATTTATCCCTTAATTATCTAATAGTTCAGTTACAAATGAATTTAAGGGCATGTTTATTTTCCTTTAATTAGCAATTTTACTCAATATTGTAATATCAAAGTTTTCCGGATAGTTATAAATTAGTTGTACAGGTAGATTTTAAATATATAACTATCAAGCACAAAGGAAAGGTGGGTGCTTAGTAATACGGCAGTATCCTTTAGAAACTTTACCTACAAAGTTTCTATCACCCTAATAAAAATAGTTAAGGTGTAAAGTTAAATCCAGATTCCACTATAATTTCACCTATAGAGTTAAGTTACAACTCTACAGGAGCATAAGACACAAAACAAACATATTACAAAATGGATTATGTATCATAGATATACATACCAACTATGTTACAATTTGTAACATACGTCCCAAATAAAATTTCCCAGATATCACTTTTCAACACCAATTGACAAAAAAAATGACTAATTCGTAACTCAAAAGATTTGGAACTCAAAAAACAGTACATATCAGAATTGTAAACTTCCAATAATCTTGCACTTATTCAGAAATGGTCAACCACATACGCATCTCTTTACAACTAAAATAACATATACAACAACCATTCAGCATGTATAGCTTTCTTCCTGGCAGCTCATAATTACTCCATTATAGTTGACTCTTGAACTTTAGAGCTTTCCTGAACATGGTTTTTACTGGTGAAATAAGACAGTGAAGCCTAAAAGATGAAGGTGTTTAATCATGACTATAAACATATATGTTAAGGTTCTGTTATGTTTGTTAGAAGTCTGTTAGATGACAGTTATATGCCGTGTGATGTAAGTCATGGTTAGTAGTTAGTTAACTGTCAATATGAGCAGTTAATAACAGTTTATGTATTTAGTATATATATTAGCAGATGACCCGCACCTTGTACGGGGTGTTATTTATTTATTTATTATTTTGTATATGAATTTATTTTAATATTATCATGTGTCTTCTTTAGGATTATAAATTAACATAATTGTTATATAACAAATATTAATATTAAATTATATTTTATTTATATTAACTTTTTACACATACGTAAACATATATTTATATGATTGATGAAGAATTATATAATATAAGAATGCATTATCAAATTGAGATAAGATTGAGATATACATATATATATATGATGATAACTCAAAATCTAAGATTATATAATGTAAAACGAAGGTGTAATAAGATAAATTTTTAATGAGTGACGATGTGACACGATATGGAGGCAGAATTTGCGGATAATAGACGAAGAATGACATAAGATAAGATGCATTATCACATTTTATTAAAAATTGATAAAAAATCTGTTGACATTTAAATTAAATTGCATAAACTAACTTATATAATCAAATCAATAATCTTAAATAAAAAATTGGATTAATATATTATTATAGTAAATATATATATAATATTTAATAAGATAAAAATGAAAACCAAGTTATCTCGCATATATGTTATTATTTTCTAAAAAAATAATTAAATGAGAAATATATGAATATTTGGTCAAAAATATCTTAATTAAGAAATCTATCTTTTTTATCTAAAGCCTAATCAATATGTAATGTTAAAGATATAGTTATGTTAAATATAAAATCTAATTTTTTATTGAGATTTGGGTAATATATTATGATTATGATTTATGCATTATGACTAAATAAAGATATTTTTTAAAAATAAAAAGTTATGATAGATCTATGTATTAATTAAATGGGTATAATGATAAGATTGAGATTTATATATTTGGATAGAATTTTTAATTAAGCAACTCAAATTATAAGATAAAACTAATATTTTAATTAAGTATGTATAAGATTATGATAAAATCAAGATTTAATAAGATAAATTTTTAAATAAGAGGGGGGGTGATGTGGCGCAATATGGTGGCAGAATTTGCTTCCGCTTTAGTATATAGTAATAGATGTAAACAAGTAACACAAATGATGTTACTCAATCGTGTAATCTGTAAAGACCACATTCATAATAATAGAATGGTGATGAATTGCAGTTGAGTATTGTTGTCTAAATTACAGTTGTATTGCCAATAGACTTTCATTTGGTATCAGAGCATTCATGAAAATCATGGCAAAAGACAATGAAAAGAACGATTCATTGACAAATAAGGGAGATTCGAGTCTTGATGCACAGAATGAGAAAAACCATGGAGAAAGACACATCACTTTTCAATACCCCATGCTCACAAAGACGAACTATGGAGCGTGGGCTATTAAAATGAAATTTTTTATGTCTGCACAAGGAGTATATGAGGCCGTTGAAGAAGATGGCATTGCAAACAGCAAGAAGGATAAACTTGCACTTGCAGCCATATACCAAGCAATTAGTGAAGAACTAATGTTACAACTTGGTGCGGATAGATGTGCCAAACAAGTTTGGCACATGATAAAGATGATGCATGAAGGAGCAGATAGGATCAAGGAGGTAAGAACACAGACTCTCTTAAGAGAATTTGAGGGCCTAAGAATGAAAGAAAATGAATCAATTGATGATTTTTCTGGAAAATTAACAACTGTTGTGAGTAAGTTGAGAGGCTTAGGCAATTCTTTGGATGAAGAGAGAGTAATAAAGAAGTTCTTAAGATCCATATCATCCAGATTTATCCAACTTGCATCTACCATGGAAGAATTCTGTGATCTTAAAACCAAAACTGTGGACGAGATCATTGGATCTATGAAGGCTCATGAAGAGAGAATCCAAGAATGTGGTGATAAGAGCCTTAAGACTGCACTCCTTACCAGGGCTGAATGGAAAGCCCGAGAGAAAAAGAAGGGAAAGGAGAAGAAGTCTCAAGGAGAGTGCAGTAAAGGTTCTGAAGTTTCAAAAGGAAAAGGCAAGGGGGAATCACACGACAGGAAGGATGGATATCAAAAATCAAGAAAGAAATTTGATAAATCCAAGGTGAAATGCTACTCATGTGGTGAAATGGGGCATCTGTCATATGAGTGTGAATCCAAAGAAAAGGAAGAGAAGGCAAACCTCATAATGAAACAAGGAGAAGAGGAGCCAACCTTACTTGTCTTGGAAGAAGAAATTCAGAATAAGGTAATGCACTATAACTTGATGAGTTCTGAGGATGTTAAAGAGAATGAGTTTAGCAAATGGTATTTAGGCACAAGGGCGAGTAATCATATGACAGGCAATGTGAACTACTTTACTGAACTAGATAGCAGTCTAGGAGGAAGGGTCAGGTTTGGAGATGGCTCAATCACTACTATTTCAGGGAGAGGGTCTGTTATATTTCCAAGCAAAAATGGAGAGCACATACCTCTGACTGATGTCTACTATATACCTGAGTTGAAATCAAACATCATCAGTGTAGGTCAATTGGACCAAATTGGCAGCAAAACAATAATAAGTGAGGGTGTGCTTAGGCTATATTCAAAGTAAGGTAAGTTGGTTGCAAAAGTAAAGATGCAGTCCAATAAGTTGTACACTTTGGAACTTAAAATTGCCAAGAAAACATGCTTGCCGTCTAAGATGGGAGTTGGTTGTGGCATGCTAGATATGGTCATTTACACTTCAATGCACTAAGCAAGTTAGCAAAGAAGGATATGGTGAAGGGACTGCCACACATTGAAGAGATTAATCAACTCCGTGATGGATGTGCAGTGGGAAAACATCATAGAACACCCTTCCCACACACAGCAACTTATAGAGCACAAAAACCTTTGGATCTTGTGCACGCAGACCTTTGTGGTCCCATCTCACCTACATCTATTGGAGGTAACAAGTACGTTTTACTTCTTGTTGATGATTTCTCTAGATACATGTGGGTGAAGTCTCTCAAAAGCAAAGATATTGGATTATCTGAAATCAAGAAGTTCAAAGTGGCCATAGAAGTTGAAAAAGAGGTGAAACTAAAGGCACTTAGAACAGACAGAGGTGGAGAGTTTACCTCAAATGCATTTAAAGAGTTTGCTGAGAAAGAGGGATTGAAAAGGTTTCTTACTGCACCATATAAACCACAACAAAATGGTGTGGTAGAGAGGAGAAACCAAATGGTTGTAGAGATGGCAAGATGTATGATGAAATTCAGGGGAGTGCCAAATGAGTTCTGGGCAGAGGCTGTTCAGACGATTGTATATTTGCTAAATAGATCACCTACAAAAGGAAATGTAGATGGTACACCCTATGGAGAATGGAATGGGAGGCCACCTGTCATACATCATCTCAAGGTGTTTGGAAGTGTTGCTTTTGTCAAGAATGTGACTCCACACCTGTCCAAGTTAGAGGACAGAAGCAAGAAGGTTATGTTCATTGGCTATGAAGATGGCTCCAAGGCATACAGATTTTATGATCATGGGAGTGGAAAGGTTATTGTAAGCAGAGATGTAAAATTTGATGAGTCTGCTGTAGCAAACTGGATTTGTGATAACTATCTAAGTAATAGAGAGGGTGATTTCCAAGTGGTTTCCTTGCCAGAAGAAGAAATGGAGAATGGAATGCCTCAGTTTGATGCAAGTGAGTGTGATGATCAAGAAGATTGTCAAACACCCTCTACTCCAGTAATGCAGAAGATGCCACTCGAGGAGCAAGAGAAGGAGGACTCACCAAAATCAACAGGAAGTGGCATATACATGACAGACTATGATCATACACCAAGGGGTTTCAGGAAGATCCAAGACATCTACAATGAAACTCAAGAGATAGAAGAAGAAGTTGGACTTTGTTTTCTGTCAAGTGAGGAACCAACTAAGTATGAAGATGCAGCTACAGAAATAGAATGGAAGAAAGCTATAGAGGCAGAACTGGCATCCATAAATAAGAACAAGACTTGGGAACTGACAAGTCTCCCTAAGAAGCATAAAGCCATAGGATTAAGGTGGATCTTTAAGGTGAAAAAGGATCCTGAAGGGAAAATCCTAAAGCACAAGGCTAGGCTAGTTGCTAAAGGGTATGTTCAGAAGTTTGGTGTTGACTATGAGGAAGTTTATGCGCCAGTTGCAAGGCTTGAAACCATTAGGACTCTTCTGGCTTTTGCTGCAACAAAGAAATATGAGGTCCATCACATGGATGTAAAAACAGCCTTCTTGAATGGTGATATACAGGAAGAGGTTTATGTCAAACAACCAGAAGGTTTCATTGACAAGAGGCATCCAGAAAATGTATTAAGGCTGAGAAAGGCCTTGTATGGACTAAAGCAGGCACGTGGTGCCTGGAACTCAAAACTGGATGTGAGTTTAAAGAAGATGGGTTTTGTTAGATGCAAAATTGAGCATGCTTTATACACAAGGAAAGGAAACAAGAAACTCATGATTGTAGGAGTTTATGTTGATGATCTTGTGATTACAGGCTCGAGTACTGAAGCAATCCTGTCCTTTAAGTCAGAGATGAAGAAGGAATTTGATATGAGTGACTTGGGATTGTTAAGCTATTATCTTGGCATAGAAGTGATGCAAACTGAATTGGAAGTGCATTTGAAGCAGGAAAGCTTTGCCAAGAAAATATTGCAGATGGTTAACATGGAAGATTGTAATCCATGTGCTATTCCTATGGAACCTAGGATCAAGTTGAGCAAACATGATCCGGGAGAAAAACTGGTTGATGCAACACTATATAGAAGCATCATTGGCAGTTTGAGGTATCTTGTGAACACTAGACCAGATCTGTGCTATAGTGTTGGTGTGTTAAGCAGATTTCTGGAAAATCCTAGAGAATCTCACATGGAGGCTCTCAAGAAAGTTCTCAGGTACATAAAGGGCACATTGAAACTAGGATGTGCATACAAGAAAGGGAGTGTTGATGCAGTACTTGTAGGGTATTGTGACAGTGACTTAGCAGGAGACATTGATGACAGATAGAGCACAAGTGGCATTGTTTATTTCTATGGGAAGAATGCCATTTCTTGGACCTCAAAGAAGCAACGTGTAGTAACTTTGAGTTCATGTGAAGCAGAGTATATGGCAGCCACTGCAGCCGCCTGTCAAGGGATATGGCTAAAGACTTTGGTGGAAACTTTGGAGGATAAGAGATGGAGTGAGGTTGAATTGAAGATAGACAATATTTCAGCCATTGCACTATCTAAAAATCCAGTGTTTCATGATAGAAGTAACACATAGATACAAGGTTTCATTTTATTAGGGACTGTGTGGATCAAGGCAAGATCAAAGTGGAGTATGTCCACACAGGAGATCAACTTGTAGATATCTTAACAAAGCCCTTGGCAAGACAGAAATCCGTGGAGCTGAGAGGAAAGCTTGGCATGAAGTTTATAGCTCATGCTTAAGGGGGTGAATGAAGGTGTTTAATCATGACTACAAACATATATGTTAAGGTTCTGTTATGTTTGTTAGAAGTCTGTTAGATGACAGTTATATGCCGTGTGATGTAAGTTATATAACTGTCATGGTTAGTAGTTAGTTAACTGTCAATATGAGCAGTTAGTAACAGTTTATGTATTTAGTATATATATGTAAACAAGTAACACAAATGATGTTACTCAATCGTGTAATCTGTAAAGACCACATTCATAATAATAGAATGGTGATGAATTGCAGTTGAGTATTGTAGTCTAAATTACAGTTGTATTGCCAATAGACTTTCAAAAGAAAGTATGTGGAATCAACACTGTTTTAAAGAGATGAAGATGATGATAATTGGCATTTTAATATATACATTCTGGTTTGGATCCTTTTTATTGTGGTTTGTGGTTAATGGGGTCAAAGCATGCTCCAAAGGAATATGCTTTTGATACCCTACTGAAAATTCTCAACTCCTAATCACCTCCTAATTTGATGAACAATTGATTTATCCTCTTGACCACAAAAGGGAGCGTTCGTCTTGTGCAATTATTTAAAGCTCAAGATCCCTTGATTGTATAAATTAGAGGACCATGGATATGGATCAGGACCATGTATAAATTAGATGGAGCTCTTACCTTGTACAAATTCTTCTATCACGATAGTTATAAATTCTTTTAAAAGAGTATCAAATGCAGCCGTCCTTTAGACTTTATGTGTCCACCGGCCTGTAAACAAAAACACATGAGAAGAGTTCCATATGTCACATGAAAAATACCAAATAAATCCATACCCAAAATAGAAGAGGCAGTAGAATCAAGCTGGGACTACCAAGAACAACAAAGCAGGAAAAAATGGAGAAAGGCTATTAGGTGTGTTATTAAAGCCAGAGATTCCATCAACATCGACCCGAAGAGTCGAGTTATGATGGCAAGCATGAGTCTTGCTTCAACAAAAGTGCATACAGAAAACAAAATAACTATGCATTTCAAAAATGGTCCTACCAGAATTGTTAGTTCATTTCTACTAATAAACCGGTCAATATGAGCTTAGGCAGACAAAATTCAGTTCTCTATGAGGCTGAATGCTCACTCCCATAGATAACTCTAACTCTAAAGGTAAAATTGAAAGATGGCAAATTGCAAATGAACAGTTGTGAGACCTCGGGTCTTGTAATCTCGTGTAAATCCGATTTGTGGTTCTAGTCCTTCATTTGAGTAAGTTTCGTCCCGAATCTTATCTTAAGGGGGGTGGTATGTAATACTCGAGCCTAGCCGATCCCATTTCCGTTTCGTTACTCCGTCTCGTTCCTTGAACCAAAAGCCCAAATTAAACCGTTTAGCTGATTCAATTGGATCCATTTACCCCACTAGTCAAATGAACAGTGAAATTCTATCTCATCCAATTTATAATTATCAAATTAATTGATCTTATAGCCGGGTAGTTAGCAGATTGGGTGGGACTTAGTTAATCTTCCCCGTAATCTTTACCCTAAGCGTATATATGTACGCAAGAAGCCATTAGCTAATTAACGAAGCTGTCAAGCGCTGTCTTTTCCTTTTCAACTTCGATCGAACCCCTGCCACGGCAGTCCATCATCGTTCTCTCGCGTTCGACTCCGTACCAAACTCCGGTGAGTTTCCTCGTCGGATTCCATTTCTCTCGGTGCAAACCAAGCGGTACCATATCCTTTTCTCGTAATTGCTTCCGTTTTCCGCTCATAGACCTCCTCTGTTCATACTAGAGTACCGAAGTTGTTCCCTGGTTGGCCACGTCTTCAGATCGCCGGCGGTGAACTCCGAACGTATCGGTGAGTCCTCCGATCCCTCCCTTCGCGTCTTCGTTCGGTCCAGGGAGTAAGACCATCGGCGCCGGAGTCGAGTTGGGGGTTTTAGAGTCGGGTGTCCGAGTCAGTAGCGGGTCCGGTGTCGGCGAAGGAGGCTAGGCTTAGATCTGGGTTCCGTCGGGAAGACTGGCGAGCGGGTGCAGGGCCAGGCTTGGGTGAAGGAGCGTAGAGGAGAGTCCGAGCAAGGGGCTGGGTCGCCGTCGGAATCGGCCGGCGAAGTCGAGTGTCCAGATCTGGGGTTAGGTGCGAGGGGTCGGTTAGGCGGGGCGGAGAGAGAGCAGGAGGGCGAGTGAGCGAGGGCGTGGTCGGACTAGTGTGAGGGCGTGGTCGAGAGAGGTTAGTCGAGAGGGTGAGAGGGAGATGGAGCCGCCGTCGGGGAGTGAGGGCTTCTCAAATCTGGATTTTGAGTTAAGGCTTAGCGTAGGTAAGGTTGAAGAAAGCCGGTGGGACCCGCATGTGTCAAAGTAAAGATGGAATTGTGAGTTTGTGGGATTTGTAAAATTGGAGTACCCTCTTAATTAGAAAAATTGAGGTGTCCGGGTTCGGATAATGGGATTTGGAGTATTCAAATTAATTAGGTGAGTTTTAATGGTGGGTCACAAAATTAGTTCCTCGGGCTAGTTAGTGTTAGGTCGGGTTCGGTTTCAAGATTCTCTTTCGGATTCTTTATGGATTTTCTTCGTCTTTATCTAAGAACCCGTTAATTATCATTTTAGGTGTGATTGATTTTTCGAGACCGTTTCATCCTCATTCGTAGCAGAATCTCTTCGTCTTGCAGGTAAGTCGATTTTCGACTTGCTCAGTCCTGTTCTAGCCTGTTAGGGTTGCGTGGTTGTTATAGGATTGGTTTTGGGAACTCGTCCCGATCGATCTTTGAAAATGTTTTGGATATGTGTGCTATGTGTAAATCGTTTTGGAAATTGGTTTTTGAAAGTTGTTATATATATATATATACGCCTATTTTTGTCGTCGTTTTCTCTATGTTGGGCAGCGCTCCAGTGGAGGCTGATTGTGGATGGTTGTGATGGTATGGACGGTTGGAATGAGGATGGATGGTTTATTGTGGATGGTTGTGATGGATGGACGGTTGTCGCTTGCAGTGTTGATGCAGAGCTGCAGCA
Organism: Polygonum maritimum; assembly: GCA_963924305.1. NCBI lineage: Eukaryota > Viridiplantae > Streptophyta > Magnoliopsida > Caryophyllales > Polygonaceae > Polygonum > Polygonum maritimum. The sequence goes on along the minus strand of OZ002729.1, from coordinate 9,303,660 downwards.
TAGGTAGAGTAAGGTATGTGGTGTTGATGCAGTGCCCATACCATAGGTAGAGCCTCTGATTGCGTGTTTTGTGTGGAAGTGATTGAGTGACTAACTGGACCTAGGACTGGACTAGAGATATGTGTGTGATTGCGGACTTGTTTGCTGACCTTAGAAAAACGGTTTTGAAACGTCTTGTAACCTCCATGTTGATTCTGACTTGATAGGATAGGATCTGACCCCTCGGGGAACTATTTTTCATTCCAGGTAATCAAGATCCCGTGACCGAGCCTCGGCGCAATGGTGGTACGGAGCAGTAGCGCGTGTCATAGTGTTGGGGTTGGGTGTTAATATTGTTGCTAGCTCTATCGTTATTCGACTTTGGATTATATTGAATGAACTTGCAGATGTTTGTCTTTTAGGATGGGTTTTGGAATTTGCGTATTTGAATTTGGACTTGTCTGGGGATTAGTGCATGTTAACTTGTTTAAAATTATATTTGTTATTTTATTCAAATACAAGTTGGATGTTTTCTACGTTTTTCTCGCCGTGCCCGCGTTGCAAGATCCGAATGTCTGTTGTCGAACCAGCTTGGTAGTGCCTCGTGAGGTCTACTACTGAGTAATGCCTTGTCAAAAGACGGGGTGGTACAACAGTAATTTGTCAAAGCACACTTTTTTAACTTTAGGGGGACCGGGGAAATTTTTTCTAGGGCTGACCGACATGCATATATATCTTAAAATTGAAATCACCAGAATCATGTATCTCAAAATGAACAAATCAGTATTCAAGCAAACAAATGTCCGGACTACCTGTTTTATTCGAGCTCGGAATCCAAAGACAATGATTCTCATATCCTTGCCTGCAGAAGACAATTGTAATTTGTAAGAGATAATTCACTGAAGTCATTACATCAAGTACGACATTAAGCCAAACTCTTCATCGCCGTCCAATGCTGCCAAAGCTCTACGATTCAGGCAAATCCGATCTTCTCCTTGTATATCTCTGATCATCGATTCCGCCAAACTCAATTCATGTTTTCTTGCAGAGAATCAGCCAACTGTTTCTTCAAATTGCTCAAATGAATGAAATGATATCAGCAAGGTGTGTACAACGCATTGAATCCAAAATACATGCATATACTACAAAAAAAATGAAACCTATTGGCAGACTTATAGGGAAAAAAAGAGATGTTTTTACTTGTTCTTGCTGTCTTAGGGGGATGAGTAATGCATATTTGCTTTCTTCCAGAGCTTTGTTATGCCTACTCTTCATCCTTGCATATGCCAATGTAAAAGCCATTGTTGTCATCAATGCAGTTACTGAATTCAATGTCCATATATTTGCTCTACATGCTGAACATGGCCAAATAGCTGAAACAATCCTTCTGCTCTAGACCGAAACACTAACCCATTTGATGAACCGAAACACTAACCCATGAACCTGGCTCTGGACTCTGCTGCAAATCTCCATCCTCAGACTCAGAGCATGCTGAAAATGAAGAAGAAGAAGATGATGGACTTATTTCAAATAATTCCTCTTTGGAACCTTCAAGACCTCGTAAGGTGCAGTTCATGGAGGCCATCTGGGTGGCGACACCGGTCGCATCGGATCCGGAAGAGACAGTGAATCTCTCAAACTTGATGCTCTGCAGAGAGATCCCAATGAGAAAAGCGCAATTGAATAGGGATTCGATTTGGAAGAGCGAAATTAAGGTGAATTGTGCGTTTAGACGCCTTCTATGTTTAAGATAATTACCTCTTGTAAATTGACAAAGACCCAAGGAGTTCCAGGGGAGAGGCGGGGCTGGAGGATCAGGCGCGGTGAACGACCCGACCGAGTTGCATTTACAAACAAATGGGAGCTCTGAAGTGAAATTAACAGTGATTACTCTAATATTAAAGGTCATGGAAACACTATTTGATCAATACACCTTCGATATGCACCTGAGATCCCGGCCCTGCCATTTCTTCCAGTGGATCTGAATCGGCGGCCAGCCGACGACTCCCTCTCTTTCAACCCCATTCCTACACAGAATTTGAAAACGGAAATCAGATCTCGTTCATAACCCGGCGGGAATCTGAAATCAGAGTGGAAACCGTACCTGATTAGGAGCGGCGTTTGGGATCTACTGTCGTCCCCGACACGGCAACGCTCTTCGTCGGCGTCGAGCGGCGGTTCACATCTCGTTAGACTGCAGATCCTGTTGGCGTTAGGCCGATCATCGTTGTCCCAAGGCTGCTTGTTCCAGAGGATCAGACGGAGACTTTGCGCCGGAGTTTTTGCAGAAGCGGAATCGGAATCGGAATCGGAATCGGACTCGGACGAATCTTCGTCGAGCTCCGTTTCTTCTTCACCGAAGGTCGGAAGAGTTTAGCGGCGGCGTCCGATTCGCCGTCGTCGGAGTAGGAGGAGGAGGTGTTCAGATCGAGCAGCAGTATTCGATTGATTGTGAGTGGAAGAGCGAGGCCGAGCTGAAGCGCCACCGCCATGGATGTAAGCTCTGAAATTGAAACGGAGATTTGGGGAGGAATTGGAGGAATTACTTAATATTTTCGACTGTCTTCTCCTTCCACCAAGCCGCCGTCAGATAAGGTGCCGCAGTCCTCGACGCCGCTCAGTCCGTTACCCCCGAGATTGGAGTTGTTCTGCTGAGATCCGGCCGGCGGTGCAGAAGAGGAGTTTGTGATTTTGGGGGGGAGGGAGAGTTCGGGAGGAAGGGGGCGTGAAAAGAGCAGGTTGGGTTCTTATTTTTGCCCCAGCTAGGTTTTGGGGGAGGAGAGAGGTCGCCGTTATACACTAGTACACAAATGACATTTCATCCCTATCACCGGTGTAAATTATCAGGGATAAAAGGAGATAAAAACATATATTTCCTTTTCTTTTTAAACTAATAAATCAAATATCCCTGATAATTTTTGACAAGTCAGGGATAATTAATGTATAATACTTAAAAGATCAAAACTAAATATCTCCGATGGTAATAAACCTTAACACGCCAGGGATAAAAGGCTACATTAATATCTCGGATTTTATCCCTCGGGGATAAATTATCTATAAGATTAAAAAAAAAAAAAAAAAAAGCAAAAAGCATGCATCTGGTAAATCTTGTTTGCCCCAATAGTAAAACCCTAAGCGTTGAATCACCGCCTCCTCTCAAGCTCAATCCCGATAATCCACCTTCGGCCTCCTTCTCTCAAAATCCGTCCGGTCTCCGTATTGAAAACGAAGGCACTTCTGGACATGGTCGATCGCGAGGTCCAGGCGCGGGTGGTAGTCGAGGCCGGAGAGCCGGATCCCGAGGGAGGCATCTTGCACGGCGGTGCGCTTGGAGGTCGGGATTCCGACTATGTCAGTGAGCACGCCGGTGTTGAGGAGCTCGCCGATCCGAGCGACAGTGAAGGTGGCCGTGGATCCGGTTCCAAGGCGAGGGTCATCCCGGACTTGACGGAGTCGACTGCCTTCTCGGCGGCGAGCTTCTTCAGAGCGTACGTCTTGTGTTAGGGCTTCGGCGGGGAGGGACATGAATTTGATTGCGATGAGCTTTCTCTGGTGGTTGGGGACGAGGAGGAAGTTCTTGGAGGTGGAAACGGCGCCATGGCGACAGAGGAAGGTGGAGGATTTGGTGGTGGTGGAGGTGGCTGGAGAGAGGAGAGATAAGGAGGAAGCCATTGTTGAAGTAGGACTGAGGTTGAAAGATGAGATTTCTCCTCCTCAAATCCAGACCAAGAAATAAAGGTCGGAGGAGGAAGGCGACTACAAACTGAATCGTAAGCAATTCAAACCGGGCTAATTCATAAGTTAAACACTTTGAAGCTTTCAAGTTTATGCCGTGAACTTGTGTCAAATTATGTAGAAGTTGTTCTTGTTGTTGATGCCTTGCATAGGAGATATAATATAAAGCAAGTAGTAGTTTATAGTTCCGGGATATTTGGATTTTTTGTAGCAAGTGATTCGAAATGGGAATAGGTTAAGGACAAAATATAGAGAACTGAGGGTAAATGATCCTGCATTGCTCTCGTGGAAAATTCCATGTGCATAGAATATGTTATGGAACTGAAGAAGAGAACTGTTTGCTCTATTGGTGTTGTTTGTTCACATGGATTTTGACTTGGTTTCATGGTTATTTGCCTTGTTTTTACTGTGGTTTTGAGTGGGGTTAAGGTGAATTCAGGTAGATCCGGCCGAGGTGCAGTGTAAGAAGTGCCTTCGGGCTGCTTATGTCTCCATCCCGGGTCTCAAGGGAGAGTGGGTGCGGTGGAGCACAGTGTTCTACCCTGCCTGCCAGCTCAGGTACATATGTTGACATACAAGTATAGTTTGTGGCAAAACCAATTGTTGATTGTAATGTGTGGATGGTTCATAGATTCATGGTTTATATGTATATAGTTCAATGATTTTGCTGATTCATAGAATAATGTGAATATAGTTCAATGATTCACGGTGTTCTACCATTGAGGCTGCCACAAATGCTTTTCTCTGACTAACAAATTGGGTCAAGGTGGATGCGGTCTTGTATATAAGGTAATTTTCACCCTAATGCATAACACAAAATCTGGTAGCTAGCAAATGTATCTCGTTTGTAGATTTGTGCAGAAAATAAGGGCCTCTTAGCTTCAAATAAGTTTCACAGTATAAGTCTCTAATCTAGTAACTAGTAGTTTCTTAAAATAATCCATTTCTTTATTTGTTGAATTTTTTTACTCATGCTACGATGAACATGGATCACTTCATGTATATATTGAAGCATTTAGTACTTGTAAACATAATTAAGGTACATATATTATACAGAGCGGACATGAATGTATAGGTGATCAGAGATCGATTTATACATCATGAATATTAGTTCAACTAGGATTTACTTGTAATACTACTCCAAGATGGACTTTTTACTTTTTTTTCTATATTGATTTGTGAGTTATTCTTGTCCTAAAGATGAACTGATCATGAACATTGGATCTAAATGTGCAGATTTGAGTATGATACATTTGGCAAATCCGTGAAGGTCCTAAAGATGAACTTTTTTTTCTATATTGTTTACCTTGTAACAGCTTTAGTGAACTTTTCATTCATAAAAAAAAAAAACAGCTTTAGTGAAGGTCAGAATGTTTACTGTTCGGTGTAAAATAGTATTTCTGTTCCATGTAATATGCTATTTTTGAAGTATGTAGTGGTAGTTCTCAGAATTTTTCACTTATTAATATGTGGTGTATGTATCTTAAGATTTGGTGTAATCTTATACATAAAAGAATAAAATGTAATTTTTTATTCTATGTGTACAAAACGAATGCTGTTTTTTTCTTTTAAAAAAAAAATCTAATATCCCGGGTATAAAAATTCTAACAACGATATTAGGTTGGTTTTTTCATTGGAGGTAGCAGATCTAATATCTCTGGCTTATTTTTTTATATCAGGGATATTAGGTTGGTTCTTTCATTGGAGGAAGCAGATCTAATATCCCTGGCTTGTTTTTTTATATCAGGGATATTAGATCTATTATACCCTCAGTATTTATCCCGTGTCCAATTTTACCAATATCAGGGATATATTTAAAAAAACGCCAGGGATAAAATGCTATTTGTGTACTAGTGATAATTACTCAGAGGAGTAACTGGTGAGAAAGCGATTATTATCCGAGCGTTTTTGTTCACACCTCAATAACACCATTCTTTATGATAGACGTTACATTACAATCAAATGTTTGACATTCAATTTCGGCAGCAATCTATACACCCAAAAACTATAGAGATTTATATAAAATGTGGGTCATTAATTGCTCTAAAAACCTTTCTTTATAGGTTTATAGAGGTTTATAGATTATACATATTAAACTCTCGACGGTAGGGTTTCATCTTGATACTAATGGCAACATGAAGAATAGTTATATGCTAGAATATTTTGTGTTCAATTTTAGACGCGTGGAATAGATAGCCCATCCCCATCACCTTATACATTACGTTACGTTGTGCCCATATTTAGATGCGAGATAAGTTTTATTTTGTTTCTCAACCATACATATAAGTGATTATAATTAGTTTGTTTCAGTTAAGTGAAACATATGTTATTCTTTTTTTTGTCAAGAAACGGGGATCCACTGTGATTAAATAAGAAAGCGACTGGTTCTCCCCAACGTTGCTAGAGAGGTGTCATCTATATAATATAATACATTAAAAAGTTGTGTACGAAACGCATTTAATGCACAGGACAAATCTTATACTCATATTGTAGTAGATATATAATTTGTCAACATCACCACCATAGCATAGCGGTTAAGACCATTTCATTTGTCATATGGATCCTTGGTTTGAATCCAATTGCCATCCATTTTAAAATTTATGAACGTTTTTTTTTTTTGAGCGAAATTTTGTAAAATTTATGAGCGTTGCACCTTATGACCACTACAATATACTAAGATGTAAATTAATATTCATATATATCGGGAGAAGCATTATATCTAGCTAATTTGTTCTTAGCATTAATAAATAAAATCTGTATATAATATGATGATAACTTAGACTTATACCACACATAAGAGTATTCTTAGAATGCTTGTAATACCATAAACTTATACGAATGTGTGAAATAAATACTCTACATTCTATACAAATATTAAAGTTATCATGGCATTATCATACATAATGTTATAATATTATTATTATTGGATATGGATGTACATGGATAAGCTTAAAACCCTAGATTTGATCTTATCCCAACTCTTGTACTCTCTATATAAAGACCCTTATGGGTGACCTAATAATATAGATCTGATCTCTCTTCCTCTCCCAATTCTCTCTGTTTGTTTATTAGTTTCTCTTATTTTATAATACTTTATCAGCACGATTTGTTCTGTGATAATATTTTCTCGCGTTCCAAATTTTGCAGAAGATCTGAACTTGTTCACTCAGTGATATATATGAACAAGTTCTATCAATGTGCACGATCTCTTTGATTAAACTACTATTCAATTATTGTATTGCCCTGTCATGCACGTATATACTGGTGTTGTGCTATAATCCGATTAGTTTGATTCAATCAAATCATATTACTTGCAGTAAATAAAGTCTAATACCTAGTTCTTTATTTTTGCCCCTCTCTCTGTACGTGCATCGTGCAAATTTCAAATTGGGTCTCAGTTGTTTTTGATGATTTGTCTCTCAATTTGGTTTGATTGATTGAGTTTACACATGTGCGATTAATACTTATTTTCGATCGGCTTATGTTTGATGCTTGGTATCATATCTCTGAGTTTCATGCTTGCTTTTACTAAATCAGGTACATGTTCAGATTTTGTTCGTGGTTGGATATATAATTTGCTCAGTCATGTATCATTATTGTATGATCAGTTGTTCTCGATTGGTTTCATGCTCCGTGTTTAATTATTTGCATGACATGATGAATCGCACACACCATTCTTAAAATTTATTGTGTATAATTCTTACGATCGAGTACATGTATACTCTATTATATAAATGCATTCATGGTGAAGCATCGATTTGCTCTAGGTTTGAATTTGATGATTTAAATTTGAGCCTCTCGGTTGCTACATATTTGATTTCTTTCGATACATATACATATATGGCTCTCGCCTCTCGGTGCCATGGATCTTACGTATTAAAGTCGGGTACTATCAATTGTGTTTCCCTAGATGCGTATACATGTGGCTCTTGATTGATGATTATTTACATGGTCTGTTATCAATATGTGCTACTGATACGCACTTGATTTATGAACTTTCAGTGCAATTTAATTGTATATTATATTATACACTCTTAAGTTCATTATCATTCCATTTTGATCGATTGTCCTCAGAGGACAAACTATAATCATATGATATATTCCCTATTCTCTGAAGTGAATGTATTCATAAATAAATTTGTCCCTGAAGCGACAAATTATAAGCATAATTTCATCTCTTGAAGAGATGTACAATTTGATTCAACTCCTGAAGAGTTGGAAAGACAAGGATTATATTACCCCTGAAGTGGTAATTATCATTCCTAGAAAGGATTAAATATCAATATGTAATCCCTGAAGTGATTACTAAATATGATTATCCTTGAAGCGATAATCAATATACTATACTATATCCTAAGTGATAATTCTCATCCCCCGAAGTGGATGAAACAAATAAAACCATCCCCAGAAGTGGATGCGATAACAAAAGATTATACACATCTACTGATAGTTCTCATCCCCCGAAGTGGATGAAACAAATGAATCCATCCCCAGAAGTGGATGAGATAATAAAAGTTTATACTAAGTCATCTCTTGAAGTAGATGACAAATGTTCTATGACAAATATTATCTCTTGGAGTAGATAATAAAAGACCACAAGTATTATCTCTTGGAATAGATAATAAAAAATCACATCTTGAAGTATGTGATTAAGCAATCTTATTAAGTCTTATATATCACATCCTGAAGCATGTGATCGATTAAGTGGTCTTATATATCACATCCCGAAGTATGTGATTGAAAGGTCTCGAGGTCTAGAAGACTTCACATTCAATCTCATGTCACTAGAAGTTGACAATCTTTTATTATATTATATTTCTTTATTTATGCTTCTCAATTTAATTATTCATGTTATTGTTTACATGTAATTTTATGTGTTTTTAAAGTTGAAACATATCATCCCCTGAAGCGGATGGATATATGACATTGTCCTCGTAGAGACAATTTTGCAATCATCCCCGAAGAGATGAAATAATAAAGCATATTACTCCCTGAAGTGAGTAATGATAGAAAACATCACTTCCTGAAGAAAGTGATAAGAGTACCATCTCTTGAAGTAGATGAACATATCATCTCCCGAAGTAGATGATAAATGGTTCAAGATATATTCTATTTTTGTCACTTGGAGTTGACAAATGGAATATTTGTGAAAATTCATTCTTGAACATAATAATGATAAATTATTCATTGTCACTTGAAGTTGACAAATGAGATGTTTGGGAGAATTATGCAGCACTTGAAATTCTAGGAGAATTGTGCTAAACTATCAACTCCATACGAGCCTGAAGACTCGATTTTTTTTTGGATAAGAAGAGATCATTGTAAACTCTTGGGGAGCTAGGAGATCTCATACAAGTTATGTACTCCAGAAGTAGTACAAGAAACAATGAGTTTATGTTAATATTCAGAACTAGTCCTAAATAACCCCGTACCTAGCATGAACTAGGAGTTCAAGGTCATGATTGACCAACCTCTTGCATGCCTGAAGCATGCCTCCTCCGGAAGAGGGTGTGAAAGAGGTCACAATATATTACGCATGCGGTCGCTAGTCATGGTTATGACTTATAGCTAGGACGTTAAGGGTAAATTTGATGTCGAGAAGGACATCTGAGATAAGGGATATCCCATAAGTGATAAGAACCAAACCTTATGAGTATAAGTGTGGAGACCGGTCTATTCTAAAACAAAGTTCTGAATGTCATCATTTTTGAGGCATCTAATATTACTATCAAGATAATGGTTTATCTGTTTTTAGTTGATGAGCTCCCAAACTATTGTATAGATCACCGACATGTTCAATGGTAGAGAACCATATTTGTCAATGGTGTTGTAACACCTACTATTTGAAAACCAGAAGTTTTCAAAATCATGTGCATGACAAATTTGGTGTGAAGGTTCAAATGACTCTTAAAGAGTATATCCCATTGAACAAGGTAGTATCACTAACCAGAAGTTAGTTGATAATAAAGTATCCTTGTGGCATGATTAACTTTGTCACTCAAGAAAAATAATGGTCCGCATGATTGGTGTAGGACCACAAGAACATGAGACCTGAAGTCTCTTCAAGATCGAGTGACCTTGTATCTATGAAAGGCTTGTGCTCTTGGTAAATTAGTAGCAAAGCCAGTATAAATAAAGGGATTTAAAGTCTCCTACGCTCCTTGATTGGGTTCAAGTGATATATGAGGACTTGATAAATCGCCATGTGAGCCATTGTGAATTATCATAATGTTGAAAGATGCCTCAACCCATTGGTTCCATTGAATATTGAGGAGAATCAAATCAGTGTAGTGGTTGAGCATTGCATAGCTCTCACACAAATTCACAAAACGACTCAAGTAGAGTCGCCAATAATGCAGTCATAATTGATACCTAGGCAAGGGCTTATGCATAACATACACGACTTGGAAGAGTCATTGATCCATTAGGGTCATGAAGTCGTTAATTCAATGTGGAGAGACTGCTTATAGAAAATTCTCCTACTTGAAGCTTATCTCTAGAAGAGATTAACTGCTTCAGATGTCCTCCATCTCCCTAGATAATTTTGAAGTAATGCCACACAAAAGGAAAGTTGGGATTAAACGAGAGGATTGAGTCCTTGTCGTTTAACGAATACCTTGAGCTTATCAGCGGTGATCAATATTTTGCTCAGTATTAAGATTATCACTTATGGCGAGGTGAAAATCCCAACTTTAGGGGGAGAATATAAGTGAGACTAAAAGTTAAAGCGATTGCATGGGATGCAATTTGCTATTTTAGATCCAAAGATAACTAAACTAGAAGTTTAGTCGTATAGCTAGCATGCTACCAAGTATATGTGATGATATAAATGAAAGTGACAAAGTCAAGTCACATACACCAGCCTAGGCTGCACCACCTCGTTTGGAGATTCTAGAAGTAACTCCAAGCAGAACAAATAATTTCTCAATCACACTGGAAGTGTGAAAAGACAATTAGGCTCTAAAGATATCATTCCTCGAAAAAGAAAAGAGCCGATAACATCACAAAAGGGGTGATGATATGTCGACTACACACAAACATGAAGATAGATTTCCTGAAGAAATTCTATCTAAAGACTTTGAAAGCAAAGAGAATAATATTGGCGACAATCTGGGATTGTTGATGACTAATCTAAGTATTGGTATTAGGTGGTACCAAGAAGATGTAATCATTGATATCTTTGCTTGTTCAGTTCGAATCAAATTCGAGCGATAATGATCCTTGAATAAAGGAGGAACGTCGACATTGAATTGGTTAAGAATACTGGACAGAAGCTATTCAAGCATAGCTACAATTGCTAAATAAACAAGGTGTTTTTGGGCCTGAAGTTCCAACACCACAGAGTATAAAACCAGTCAACTATATATTGGTGGTTATTCATAAGAAAATGAAATGAACACAATGCAGTGTTCGGATTCAAAGTTTGACTGATTGCACGAGATTTATAAAGTCTCGAGTGAAGTACATAGAAATGTGCTCACACATTACGGATGCAATCACGCTCAAATTCTTGTTGCTTAAGTCGATGGACGACTTAAGATGCAACTTATGAATGTGGTAATGACTCGTCAATGTAGGTCATTAAGTACCAACATATACATGAAAAATCCCACAGGGATTAAAGTTGGCTGAAGCATGTGAATCAAAACCACATGATGAGCATTCGGTTAAGCTCAAATGATCCATATATGGACCGAAGCAATCGGATACAATATGGTAAAAATCGCCTTAGTGAATATGGTGAAAGGAATAATGAGTGATTAAATGAGTCCTATGTTCATGTAGTCATTTATGTTGATGACCTGATCTCCGGAAGAGGTCCGATTTAACCGATTACATGAAAAGAGGATTTGATATGTAGGACTTATGAACTACCAAGTATTGTCTCGGCCTGCAGTTCGAGCATACATAAAATAGGGTAAATGACCCTTTGGATTGGTTGAAGCACAAATGGAAAGTCCATATATAGTAGTAAGATCACTAAGTATGGAAAAGGATTATCTTCTTCTCTTAGTGAAAAATTGAAGAGATATTAGGTCCTGAAGTACTGATTCGGCCTATTTCGTATAGGTTAACTCTTGTATTTTAGAGCTATATTGAGAGTGTTTAGGTTAGTTTTGAGCGTTATTGTAATATCAAGACCGAAGACACAGAGTATGAAGAATCAAGAGTTAAAGAGCTTAAAGACGAAGATTCACCACTGCATGGATACCGCGGCCGCATTGTCTATGACGCGGGCGCGGTGGCGTGAAGGAGCGAGCCAACCAAGGCCATGAAGGCCGCGGTCGCGCTGTCTGTGGCGCGGTCGCGGTAGAAGCTGACCCGGAGTTGACCACTTGAAGGCCGCCGCGGGCGCGGTTATGGTGCCGCGGGCGCGGTGGTAGCCGACCTTGGAACGGACGAAATCTTGGCGTTTCTATCTTATTTCCTTTCTTATCTTTCGGTTTCTTATCTTATTTGGTCCGAAAAGGTTGATCCTTGGGGCTATATAAGGGGGACCTTTTCTAGGTTTTTAGGATATCCAATACTTGTCAATCAATTGTCTTTCAAATAAAGATTAGAGTTTTCTTTGTAATGGAGAACTAACTCTCCTCTGGAGTTTATTCAATCAAGGAAGCTTTATTATGAAGTTGTGAAATTCTGGTAACCTTTTTATCCCTAGGTCTTTATTGATACTCTTGTGCTTCATCCCATGATCTATGTTTGATTTTATGAGCCTGATCAACTTGTTTGATTGACTTAGATCTATTGTTTGAATTAGGATTGGTTGTTGTCTATGCATCTTTCCTATTCTCGAAACAACTCTATTCTAGGACCGTGGACTAGTTTAGGGAAGAGTATTCAATGGTTAAGTTGTGCATGATTGCATGATTCTAGGTTAAGCGTCCTTGCCTCGGGTTATAGAATTGCTTGGACCGTGGACTTGCGATTTCTAATGATTGGGATTGGAATTGACCTAGGCATATAAAGAGGTGGATGAATTCATGATCAACGGATTAATAAAGTGGAATTGATTGGATAAACTCTGCTCGATAACTTTGATTGAAATCAACTTTCAAAACCCCCCTTGATTACTTGCATGAAAACCACTAAAATCTGAATAAGAACTGATTCCTTTGGGTTCGACCCCTTACTTGCCTAACTATACTTTGTTTGCATGTTTGGGATTTATTTTTGATAAGGGAACAACGACTTTGCCCGAGTCAAGTACCTTATCTCAAAGCAATATGGACATTGATGTATCTTGCTTCATTGCCTCAGTAAAGTCATTTGAAGTGGCAATGAATTGTTTGTCTCCCTAAACATACAATAAAGATTGTTGGTCCAGAAGTACCAAATCTTCAATGAAGACACATCAGGGTATATATGTGTCGAATGAAGAATGTATGTTTAATTGAGGGGGAGCATCATTATACGACTGTACTCTTTTTCCCTTGACTTTGGTTTTTATCCCACTGAGTTTTTCCAAGCAAGGTTTTTAACGAGGCAGTTCGTCATACAAGGTCCATAATGAGACAATCTCGACCTAAAGCTCGAGATACACGAAAGAAATGAGATCTTATATTTGTCATCGAATCAGGTTGAAGAAAATCCAACGGAGGTATATGAAGATAATGAAGCTTGTATTGCTCAAGTCAGAAAATGATCATTGAAGGAGATACGACACAACATATGTCATTGACAAGTTTCTTCAATTTCAAGATTCAACTCAAAGGCTGGATGGATGCTCAATTCAATCAAGCATGGAAGATAAACTTCAAGTTAAGAGAGACACCAACACTGCACTCTTTTTCCCTTCGTCTTGGTTTTGTCCCATTGGGTTTTCCAGACAAGGTTTTTAACGAGGCAGTTAGGGATGTACATCCAAGGGGGAGTGTTATAATATTATTATTATTGGATATGGATGTACATGGATAAGCTTAAAACCCTAGATTTGATCTTATCCCATCTCTTGTACTCTCTATATAAAGACCCTTATGGGTGACCTAATAATATAGATCTGATCTCTCTTCCTCTCCCAATTCTCTCTGTTTGTTTATTGGTTTCTCTTATTTTATAACACATAACACGATATATGTATAGTAATAAATTTACATGCAATCAATAAGGAATTTTTCTTTAAATAGAAAAATATATTATATCATATTTGTATTTCTTATGGAATATTTATTAATATTCAACTTTATATTATTATTATACATTGGTCAATTTTTAACATCCCTATAATTTAGTTAAAAACCAAAGTCCAAATAATATACTCTAAAATCTAATAGCATTGTAAAAGTATATATTAGCATTTTAATTGTAATTATCCCTATTTTTTCATAAGGGCAAAAACGAAAACTTTCTCTTATGATTTAACTAGTATTTCCGTAGGCAGCGTTCTTTTTATACGGCCTTCATGTAATTTGATTTAAATGTAGCAAAACATTTGATAGAGTTATAGTGCGTCTGAACTCTTAAGCCTTTGTTATTACGGTACATTATATGTATGTATGGAAGACCGAGCTCTTAGGAGTAGAAAGAAATCAAAGATATTGATTGTGTATATCATAAAAATATGATCATGTTTTAATGACCGAATTGTTTACAAAATTTTCATACATGATATATGCGTAGTAGAAGTTAGATCAAGGAGTTTCATCATCTTATGATATTATAGTAGAACCTTCATATATTAATACGCGATAAATTAATAAACACGGTAAGCTAATATTCTTCTTCGGTCCCGACTTGGGCCAGTGTAAAATTTGACAATTTTCGATAAGATAATAAGATAATAATTTATCGAAAAATCACTATAGAAATATAAGATCACAATAAAAGTATAAATTAATATAATGTGAAAAATTACATAATTATACCTAAGAGAACTTTCGAAACTTAGTAAAATATGATCTTATTGTTGATTGTTTGTTCTTACAACTTAAATCTACTTAAAGTATATCTCTAACCTATATATAAGGAACGTACAATAATACTAATAATCCAAAATATGGCTAGAAAATTGTCCGTGTTTTATTTTTAGTGAACATGTTAAAGTTAATAGCTTGGCTATGCTTTTACGATTTTTGCAATTGGAATTATTTTTGGTTCAATGACAATAACTGGTATTATTTTAAGTTAATAAGTTTAATTTAGTCACATTGTAATTTATGGAATTCTCAAATTTCTAATAATGTAACATAAAATTAGTTTAAAATATATTAATTAAATTCGAAAAATACATAACAAATTAACTCTATTAAAAATCCTTTGAGTAATTTTGTAAATCCACAACCGATGTTTTTCGTTGTAAGGAAAATAGAAATTAATACAATACATCAATTATATGAATCGTATCATATATGACATCAAAAGATAAAAATAAGTAAATAATATGTATAAGATTCTATAAAACAATTGAATACAATTAGAGTAATATACTTTTTTGGTCAAAATACCAATATACTTTTTTGTACTATTATGTTAACTAATAAGTATAGAGTTTATGTTAGTGTGTAGTAAGAGAATAAGAATATCAAAAGATGAAAATAAAGTAAATGTGCTACATAAATGATTTATAACCGACCTAATAAATTATTTATAAAATTAATTCTTTCTTAACTCATTCATCTTAATTGTTTGACTATTCAAAGCTTTAATAATGTGCATTTATTGTCAACTTTCTTATAAGTTTGTGTTTATAGATTTTGATTAGGGAAAAAAGAAAATGGACAAAATCTTCTTCTATTAAGTATCAGACTCTCAGTTGAGGAATAAATCAAATCGATTTCTCTTTACTTATAATGTGATCCTTCTCCAACTTTTTCATCTTTTTTATAACTTTCGTAAGATGATAGTGTTCATTCTCACTATATTGAAAGGAGCTTTCAGAAAACTAAGAAAATGAAATTGTAAGGTCATGCGGTATAACTGTATATGACAAAGCAATCAAAATACATAATTATGGACTTTTTTTGAGTGATCAATTGATTTAAGAGTAACCGAAATCAATAAAGACAATGTTGAGGTTCCGGCAAAGAACGTTTGATCGAGTTGAACACACTCAATGTTGAGGTTCCTTTGTGTAAGCGTATGATATAAGTGAGATTTTGCTTTGGCGGTTGGTTCAAAGACAATGTCTAGGAAAAGAGTGTATGTGTATCTATCTACAATATTATTAAAGATTTGCGTATAACATACCTATTTTTATATGATATGTTTGAGATAAAATGATAAAGAAGCTTAATTAATTGTATGAGAATTCTTTGTTCAAGAACCTAGTGAGCTGATCGTTGTTAAAACCTGCATTCATTACGCTCCAGAAAATTCAAGTGCAGAAGACCTCACAAGCAATACGTACTATACTTCATTCCAAAATTCACATTTATTGTCATTCTTTTACAATTGAACTTGCACTTGATCTCATACTCTTTTCTTTTGTCTGAAACTCTACACCATATATGCACATATATTTCTTACAATCAGTCCAAACTTACACTACAAACTTGAATGACATCTTAGTTATGATCTACCCTTACAAACACCTACTAACATAACAACAGACAATATCTATATAACCAGTAGTAGTTTGGTGATGTGTCAGAGCAAGAAGTCCATGAGCCTGGTCAAAGGAAACAGGTTCTTAGCTGTCTTCTTCATCAGCTCAACAGAGCAACAATTTGTTGCCTAAGCAAGCCGGCCTCCAGCAAAGAAAAAAGTTCCTCGATCCCAAATTTATCAGTTTCTCTCCTGGCTTTATACGTGGGAACAAAAACCCATATATCAATAAAGATTGATTCTTTATGCACCAAAACACAATAAAGATTGAGTCTTTATGTACTTACTCTCAAGGCTGAATTGGGAGTAATGAAGCCGAAAGCAACCAGGATCCTTGTGAGCCTGCAACGGCCGGCGTCTCTCTCTCACATAAGCCTCTAACGCCGCCTTGATCAGTTCTCCGACGGTGTTTTCTGGCGACATGACGACCTGAACAGGCCCAAGACTCCCTTGCACGTTCACATTCAGTAGGAAAATCCTTCCATCCGAGCTTTTCCGGAGTTTGATGGGCCTATTTCCAACATATTTACCTGCACATCAACGCAAAAATGAAAATCACTGAGAACCAATCAAAATCAATAAAATCCTAAACACATGACATGATTCCATACCATTCATTTCTTTTAGAGCTGCAGCAAGATCAGATAAATTAGCAAAGTTAACAAATCCATAGCCCTTTGTTTTCCCTGTTCTCTTGTCTCTCACAACCTATAAAATATAAAGACAAACTAAGCAGATGCTTCATAAACTGTACAATTACAGGACTGAACGTTCTTAAACTATTTCAGTGCATAAATCAAGGAGTGAAGATGTTCTGAAACTATTTTATGCTGTTCAGTGCATAAATCAACAAAATTAAGAGGTCAAAGTAAGTAATTAATAAATACAGCAGATTATCTCAAAGTGCATGTAGCAAGACCAAGTGTTGCTGATCCATCATCATATTTTTTGCTTCTCTACTGAGGCTCCCAAATCAAACAACATATTATATTTTTAAAGAAAAGATGATGTGCATTACACGGCAATTCCCAAATCCATGTGGATCGATCGGTGTGTATATTTATATTAGATACCTAATGATCCTGTCAAAAGCAAAAATGTCAATTAGATTAGATATTGAGGAAAAATTGGTTG
The DNA here is from genome assembly GCA_963924305.1 of Polygonum maritimum. Classification (NCBI taxonomy): domain Eukaryota; kingdom Viridiplantae; phylum Streptophyta; class Magnoliopsida; order Caryophyllales; family Polygonaceae; genus Polygonum; species Polygonum maritimum. The sequence goes on along the minus strand of OZ002729.1, from coordinate 9,286,269 downwards.
GTATAGCAAACTCAACAATAGTCGGGAACCTTCAAAGCACCTACGTTGAAACAAACAGCAATATACTAAAACAATTTACAATTCTAAAGCCCTAGAAATCGCCCGGAAACAACTGTGTAGCCAACACATTTCAAAACTCAAAACAGTTGAAGAATCCAACCGACCACATATTGACTCACAAAACTCAATTACAATTCATGGATTCAAATTATAACAGGTATGGAAACAAAATCGATTTTGAGAAACAGATAGACACTAACATTCAAGTGAATGGGAGGGAGATCGATACCAATGGAGCGGATAGACATCTTGGCGATCTCGGTGACAGCGGCCTCTCTCACGCCAGGCACATCGCTGGTCATATCCTCGTTGGCAGCCTCGAACGCCTCCTGCCCAAAGCAAATGCACAGATGCGATTCCCTCCGGCGGCAGTGAAATGGCAGCCGTAACAACAGCAATGCACAGATGATCCAGAACTACCACCCCTGTCTTCTCCTCCAATGGATCGCCTGCCGAAACGGTGAGGGATCGCCTGCCGAAACGGCGCCCTCGTCGCCATCAACATCTCCGGGTTCAGGCGTACCAGATTCGCCGCCGAGAACCCGCAATTCTCTGTTGACCCCCTCGCCAATTTGACCAGCTTGGAGTCCTTCAACGCCTCCTTCTTCCCCCTTCTTCTCCCTCTCCTCCATTTCCTGCATTCTCATCAAACAAACCAAAACAGTTTCAAACCCTCAGATTCGGGATGGTAGGCTATTAGAGAAATCGACACAATTGGGGGGACCAAGACATCGAGATCGTCCCTGAGAGGGCTCTCGATCCCATCGGAGAGGTGGTTGAGCGACGATCCTCAGTTTGGAGGCGATGTCGGCGGGGGCAGTTCATGTTGTAGAGTTGCGCCGGCGACACTCTCGGGATAGACTCTCGGGGAGTGGAAGAGGCGAGAACCGCCTCTCGGGGAGTGTTTGGAGAGTGTAAGAGAAGCGGACTCTAGGGATAGCACAAACCAGATTTGGGGTTTTTTTCCGTAAGAGTAATGCAATTGAAGAGCCTGGTTAATTGGGTGTAACTGATGGCTAAAAGAAACGGTTTTTGGAGAGTATTTTCAAGGGTTAAGTGCCCATTGATGGCCCATTGAGCCTCCATTATCCCCCACTTTTAGTAACTGCCACAGAAGTGAAGGCCTGTACCGACCAGCACATTTAATTGTGTAAAGCCTTTTTAACAGTTGAATACAGTCAACACCCGTTACACAATCATGATAACATCTGACTTTATGGGCTAATTTAAACGGTGAGGTGGCCGGCAGTTTTACCACCATTGTAATTCGAACGTTTGAAACAGAATAATGCACACAAATCTTGCTCATTGAATACACATCCAAAGGGAAAAATTCAGGGTTCAAAACTATAGGGATTTGTATAATATACGCAGCATTAATTACGTCCAAAACCTTTCTTTATAGGTTTATTGATGATGTAGAGTATGTAACTTGCTCTCAATTCCACTCATTAGTTCCTATTTAATTTCTTAAATGACAGAAGTTACAGTAGATGGACGTTACAATGAGAAAAAAGAAGAAGAGAATACAAAAGATGTTGACATCCACTCATTAATTCCTATTTAATTTCTGTTACAATAAAAAAATTAAATTGAAAAATATAGGCCATATATAATATATAAATACAATTTCACCTTCTTTCTGCCCTCTCACTCCAAGAAATATACTCTTCTCTTCTTCTTCTTTTTTTTTATTGCGGAGCTACTAGCTCGAACAAGCCAAAATTAGGCCACCTTTTAGTTACAAAGATAACCTAAATCATCGCGACGGATGATCTTTAAGAATTCAAATAGCGAGGGATGTTGACTCAACAAACACCTCGACTGCGTTACAGACAAATGAGAAAAGGGAACGGCCGAAGAATGAAAAGGACTGGATGCAGAGAGACTCTGAAGATTGACGTTTCTTCTTGCCAGGAAATCAGCAGCAGCATTAGATTCCCTGAAACAATGATAAAAAATAACAGAGGGGATAACCGAAATAATATTTCTAATGTCTTCTATAATAGAGTAAAGTTCCCAAGGGACTTTCCAAAGGCGTTTTAAAGAATTTATAACAATCAAATTGTCACCTTCAATTATAAGATTCTGAATGTGAGAATAGTCAATGTTCCGAAGAGAATGTAGTAAGGCTGATGTTTCTGCTTGCACTATTGTCATGGAAGGTAGTTGTTGTCGTCCAATAGATCGAATGAATCCGTTATGGTCTCGTAAGACGAAACCCGCATGAGTTGTTCTTGTTTTGAGTCTGGATGCATCAAAATTAGGCTTGTACCATTGTGGAGGCGGTTTTTTCCAAACTGTGTGATTTTTCCTTATGGGCTTGTTTGGTACTAGTGGCGTAGTTGTCCCACAACCTTCCCAAGCAAGTGCCCGGAAGAAGGCCAAATCAGACGGCAGTTTTTTGGGGTTAATTCTTGATGGGTCAAAATTTTTGCATTCCTATGAGCCCAAAGAAACCACCATAGGAACGCAAGGGGTGTGCTGTTTTTGTTTTTCGTAAGTGTTTCTTGAATATTTTGTTGGAAAGTATAAGAAGTAGTTATGTTGAACGAGTAATTTATTTATTTTTGCAATCGAAAAATCATAGCTTTCGTAAATGGACATTTGAAAAAGAAATGATTTAGGCTTTCATCTCACTCGCAAAGGGAACATAGGTTTGGAACTGAGTTATAGAAACGATTAATTCTATCTGTCGTAGGGAGACATAGCACATGATTTCCATAGGAAATTCATCATTTTAGGCGGTAATTTACATTTCCATATCCAGTCAAAATTAGCAATCCTATGATCAACTGGGGCAGATAGGAGTGATGTTGCAAAATGAACGGAAAAGACCCCATCCGTTGCAGGCAACCAGACGAGTCTATCCGGAGTATTTGTTAATGGGATTCTAATATCAATAATGATATTAACAATATGTGGTGGGAGAATTTGGGTGAGAAGTGTAGTATTCCAGGATCTATTTGGAAGAATAAATTCAACAACCCTTAGGTTCGGATCCAAAGAGTCAATAAAAGGTGATAAGTCTACATTTGGCAGCCATGGGTCATTCCAAAATTTTATAGTTTTTCCATTGCCTAAAAGCCACCTAAGGCCTTTGAAAAAAATGCATCTAATATTCATTAACCTGCCAAACTGCCATGAGCAGTTATTTTTATGGTAGTCAAATAAAGAGTCATTGCTTAGATACTTTTCTGTTATGACTTTTACACGAACATTTTGAGGTTGCGTGCAAATTTTTCATAGAAGCTTCATTTGTAATGAGATATTAATATTTTCCGCAGATCGAAAGCCAAGGCCCCCACTCTCTTTTGGAGAGGAGATACGTTCCCAACTAATGAGAGGATGATGATTCAGGATGAATTTGTTCCAAAAGAAAGATTTGCAAACAAAGTCGATCTGTTTAAGGACACCTTGAGGTAACATGAAACTTTGCATGAGGTAGTGGACTTTGCTTAGGAGACATGATTGGATAAGAACAACCCTGCATGCCTGCGATATGGAATTGGCTTTCCACTGGGACAGTTGTTTTTTAAGATTAGAGACTGCATCTGAGAACATAGAAATTTGAACTCTTCCTTTGAGGATTGGTATTTCAAGATATTTTTCCATAGAAGAAGTAATCTGAATATTAAGAATACTAGCTAGGGCAATAGACGTTGGTTGGGTGACATTAGCAGATGTTTGAAGAGAACTCTTGTGATAGTTGATAGATAATCCAGAGATCTGAGAAAATCTATGGAGTATGTTTTTAATAAATTCCATGTTTGTGACATTTGCGTTTGCAAAGATAATAGTGTCGTCAACAAAACTGAGGAAAGGTAATAACGAACCATTCTTCGTTAGTTGGATACCAACATGGTTTGGGGTATTAGATGATTCACGTTGTAGAGTTTGAGATAAGTATTCCATACATAAAACAAAGATAAAAGGTGACATTGGGTCGCCTTGACGGATTCCACACGAAGGTATGAATTCCGAACCAGGTTCATTATTGATTAAGACTGATGAAGACGATGAGGTGATACAAGTCATAACCAGGTGAATCCATTTTTGATGGAACCCGAATTTAGTCAGAACTAGACCAATGAAATTCCAGTTGATCTTATCATAAGCTTTCTCTAGGTCTAATTTGATGGCCATCCAACCAACGCGTCCTTTTTTCCTTTTATGGAATGAGTGGAAGATTTCATGAGCAATAAGAACGTTATCTTGAATCAGACACCCTTTAACAAAAGCACTCTGAAAAGGGTGTATAATTGTCGGCAAAATATGTTGAATTCTGTTTGACAAAACCTTGGTAATTGCCTTGTAAATGGTATTACATAAACTAATAGGTCTATAGTGATTTATTGAGCTTGGAGTATCAATTTTGAGAATCAACGTAATAAATGTTTTGTTTGCAGTGGTTAACATATACTCTTCTCTTCTTGAATTCTCCTTGCACTTGCCAAAGTCATGACAGACCAATTTGCATGTCCGTGACATAGGTATATCGAACGAAATATGCCTCATCACACAAATCTGGTACGTACTCAATTCTATCACAATTACATGATGTCATTTTCAAATACTCAATTATATTGTCGCTCCTCTTCCGCCTCTTTTCATTCCTCTTACGGGCAAATCAGGTAAAAAGGTTTGTGTTTTCTCTTTTGCTTATGTTTCACTTTCTTCAGCCATTACTTCAATGCAGTGTTGTTATATTTATATTATGCAGTGTTAAAACAATTGTTATATACAGGTTATTGCTCCCTCAAAGAACGTGTTCCTTGGGATTGGTGGAGGTGTCGCCTTCGGAGGCCGAGATGAATGAGATCAAGGTGCAAGAAAGTAGGAGTTCATGTGTGGATCTGAATGAGATTCCTGATCATGATGATGTTGAATGATTTGCTCTATAATTTGGGTTTTGATACCAATGTAATTTGATTGAGCTTGGAACTTCTTAATATGTTCATTTCTCTTAGGGTCGGATCGTACATACTAGCCCCATGAGTTGAGATTGAGATTTGACTTTCTCTTTTGTGGTACTAACACCCTCCAAAGCCTCTCCTCTTTGTCTGTTCTGTCATTTTCTCTTTTCCAATATACACTTCTGGTGGGAGTTCTAAAGTTGTTGCCTTCTATCTACTTAATTTTTTCATTTCAAAACATTCAAATTTGTTATCCCATGTTGTATTGTACTCGATCATCAGGGTTAGTTTTTTGTATCCGTAGCTCTTTTCTCTCTATTTTATTTTTTCATTTAAATTATCCTCCATGTTTATATATATATACATATACATTTTTTTGATTGGTTTTCTTTAGAAAGAAGTCAAAAATATTGATTGTGAATATCTTTGATTAAAAAACAGATTTAAAATAATCGAAATCATGTAATTTAGTGAGTACCATCGATCATAATACATATATGTATGTGTGCTTAAGATTTAAGATCACTTACTGTGCTCTAAGATACATGCGTTCCTAAAATGATTTAAGGCCATGTACAATAGTGAAATAAACAACTCTACAATTGTGGAGAATTTTATGTATGTTTGACTTCTTAAGTTGGGACGGGGAAATCAAGGGGCTATTATTCATCCTTTTGTAAATTTCTCAATTTGGGACGGAGAAAAATTATTGGTTATTTCTAACTATTGTTTGTATGTACTTTAGACCTTTTAGTCACTGGTATACTACTTATTACATCAACAATCTCCGAATGGATTAACGTATCTTAATTCAAGCATGTCTTAATATAACATATAAAACTCATGCCCCGTGCGATAGCACGGGCCTATTATCCTTAGTTCACCAAAAAATTAAGTTAGGAGTTGTAATTAATGTAACCTGCTAGCTAAGTTGGCAATCTCATTATAATGTCACTTTTTTGTGAATAAAATTACCCCTTTTGTCAAAAAAAATTAAGTATGTCATCAAATGATTGAGCTAATGAAGGTTTGCATAAGCTCAATTAACTAATAGGCTAAAAAGACATGAAAAATGAGATCAAGAAACACATTCTGTTAGGGAGAAATGCAATCCAAATTTCATATTCATCCTATTATATATATATATTAAAGTTCAATAGAGAACATGTAAGTATTAGAGAACAAGATAACAATTGTGGGCCTTTGGATGATAATCAAATGAATGGCTCAGATTACCTATACAAATTTGACACAATTTCAAAATTAAACCAATCCTTTAATTATAGGAAGTGATGATTAATTTTAGAATTAAACCAATCCCTTAATTATAGGAAGTGATGATTAATTTTAGAATTTTAGAAAAATAACAAAATCTGGTGATTTGCTCGGGTGTGTTTTTTTTTTGGTAAAAATTATAGCAATTGATTTTATTTTTATCCTACTCCCAATTTCTACCCTAAATTATAGCAATAGTCGTCCTCCACAAAATCGCATGTATATGGACATACATACGGTGTATACAAAGGTCAATTACATATGTTGATCGACGTAATCCATATATCATATACCCTAATAAAGATGGTTTATACATTTCTCAAGTTGTCATATACATTATTACTGTACATATATACATCTTGATTTGTAGGAATAGGTCACACAAACAATTTAGCCACAACAAATTGTAATACATATATTATAATTTATGATGATATAAACGAATTGTTATTTAAAGAAGATTAAACTCTTATTCGCATGGAAATTGTATTTATAAACTTTTTATTAAATGTTTAAATACTTGCGAATTTGATTTTTGCATAAAATTTGAATATACTTTTATTATTAAAAATTAAAAAACTAGGCTTAACCTAGAATAACATTTTTAATGAATACACAAGTGTGTTTTGCATGCAAATTTGATTATTTTCATGAAATTGTATCAAAATGACAATTTTTTTGTTTTTTTAATAGTCAAATGTCCACTTTTCTGTTTTGTAATACTCATTTGTCTAAACATGTTTTTTAAATACCCAAATATCCAAAAGTGCCACTTTTTAATACTAATTTGGCATTTTGACCGAACTAATACTAGTATTCAAACTAATTCATAGGTATATTCGAACATTTTATATTTGTATAATATGTTTTCGTATATTTAAAACCCTATGCATTCGTATTTAGTATTCAATACTGAATTAACATTCAAAATTTCGACAAAAAAATTAACATTCAAAATTTTGGTTATTATGTTTTAAATAACTAATAGCAATATTTATTTACATTTGTATAATGTTTTTCATACATTTAAAATCCTATATACATTCATATTTGTTACTCAAAACTAAATATTCGAATACACATACGAAATTTAATTTAAATTTAAATTTGAATACACATACTATTTGAATACTCACAGAGTAGATAACATTATAGGACCTCCATGCAATATTATAACTATATGTTTGTTTGCTATTATCATTCTCGGAGTGATATTGATATTGGTTTTCCACATTACACTTTTAAGCTCTTTCCCGGTGACTCAAATGTTGCATCGTCGCTTCTCCATGTATGCTTAGAAGTTAGAAGTCGCCTTAAACTCCTATCATTATAAGAACTCTCCTCACTTGAAACAAAATCTCAATAAAAAACAACATTATGTATACATGTCTTTGGAAATTTGATACATTTTCCCTGTTTCATATGAAAAGTTTTCTAAACATGATTACAGGAAAAATGAGAGAAAAAGTATATCACAGGTTCTTTCCGGTGTGTATTTTGCAACTAACCTTAATTAGGGTGAACCACAACCTTAAGGGATTGGTCTAGTGGAGCAAGACATAATATCGGTCTAACATATTGCAAGCTTGATCCTCCACTAGTCTTTCTGAGTTAAGATATACATGTAAATCTCTTTGTATGAGCTCTATGAGGTCTTACATGCTCTCGAACTAGGATACATCTCATCACCTTAAATTTTTTGACAAAAAAAAAAAAGGGTGAACCACGTTTATCCTAATTGTGGTGATTAGTCTAACTATAGGTTATTATCCTTTTTATACTACGCTTAGTCAATTGAACGAGAGCTTGGTCCATTGTTGCATATTTGACTATATGGGTGTGTAATATATGTAAGAATTGCCCAATCGAATCGATGCTACCTTGCACGAGATAGTCAATCAGATGTTTCGAATATGGACTATTTTATCCGATTGAAAAAATATCCAATCTGTGATTTTTTAGCTCCCTTCCCTCTACGCTTCTCTCGTTGGTTCATATTTTAAGGGCCCATTCCATGTAGTCAAACAGCGGACTGCCCACTTTCTTTGAGTTTAGTTTTTAGAAAGACACTCAAGTTGAAAATTACCGCTAATGAAATTAATTATTGTAATATGAACAAGAAACGATTTGGAATTATTTTTTAATGAGTTTTCTGGTTGAATCGATGACATAGCGATTGAAATAATGTTTTTTGGTCAAATGTGAAGTATTAAATTGTTACGTAGGATTTACAATCAATAGATTCAATACATCATTGATTCCACTGGAAACTCGTCGAAAAGTGATTGCGGATCGTTCTTGGTTAATATTGAAATGTTCGTATCATTGGTAATAATTCGCAAATTTCGGATTATATTTTGTTGAAAGTTGATACTTGAGAATATTTTAAGTCATTTTTTACTTGTTTTTATTTAAGTGTATGCATTATTTAATATATCAGACTATTATTTGTTTGCTTTTTAATAATATTAAGAGTAGGTTTATTGAATTTTGATGTCCCCTTGAGGGGTCAAGTACTATCATCTCCTTCTAAACAAACTACTTTTCTTTCTCATTGAATTTTGATGGATACCATTTTTAGCCTTGAAAAGAAAATAGTTTTTTTGGTACAGTATGATGTTTTAGATTTGTTTATTCTTGTTATAAAATTTAATTAATCAAATAGTTATTTAAAATAATGTTTTTATTATATATGTCCATAAAATATAAGTTAGAAAACTCGATATTGTTATTTCATTTCCCTTTTGGATAAATTAGACCGTACCACTTATCACTCATAGAGTTTGTACTTTTCTTTTTAATCTAAGAACCAACTTTTCTAAAGAGTGGTTGATCTAAGGGATGACATGGGTGGGCGACCAGTCTCCCATCGGGCCAAAATAGTAGCGAGAAGTACTGGGAGAGGGGCAACACGGCTGGGCAGATCGGAGAGTGGAATGAGACAGAATTGTAGCCAGGAGTAGTGGGAGAGCGAGGCAATGGCCGATGAGTACGGAATTACAGAATTGCAGGTCAACCCTTGCTAGGCAGCCAACGACGGGTTCAATTGACCGAAGAGGGAAGAAGAAGTTGTGGTTCATTCTCTACAAGAATCTCCAATCCCACAAAACTACCCGAAAATATGAGAATCTAGCCTTCCACTATGAATAAAATGATATTCTTCTCATTTTTCACGTTTTCTATTTTCGAGATTGAATACATACATATATCAAGTTCGATTCTTGAGCTATATAAATGTATTGGTATGTGGAGAACACAAATAAATATTAAAATTGCATCGTAAAGTATCAAAAATCCATTAAAAATTAACACGTAATTCTGATTTAGGATGCACATTTGATGCATTGTAAGGGTCAATTGGATGTGTGGCCACACGAGGATGGATAGGATCAAGAATGACGAGATCAAAGGCAAGTTGGGGGTGGCAAGTATAGGAGACAAGCTTCGGGAGTCCAGACTTCGATGGTTCGGTCATGTTCAAAGGCGTAGCCCTGACGCCACAGTTAGGAGGTGTGAGCGCTTGGACTTTGGGGTTTGTAGGAGAGACAGGGGTCGGCCGAAGAAGCGATGGATGGACAACATTAAGCAAGATATCAGCCTGTTAGAGATTTCAGTGGACCTGGCTCAGTGCAGAAAGAGCTGGAAGGAGAAGATTTGAGTGGTAGACAGCGAGGCAGCCAATTGAGGGAGTTTGTCTTCAGTTGTGTATTTCTGGTTATTTATTTATTTATTTATTTTTGTCTCTTGTATTTCTATAAAGTTGGTTATTTCGCGACTCTTGGGTTTTCTCGGGCGCATTCCATCTAGGTCTGGAATGCGCCCATCTTGACCCCCCAGACCCTGCACGCGCGGGATTCACTGGGTAGTGTTGTTGTTGTTGTTGTTGTTGTTGTATTATTGTAGGATCTGGGTTAGTACTTCAGAGGTCGTCGACACCTACGATGTCGTCGACCAAAGTTAACAACTAGTGTTATGCAGCGGAATAAAGACACAAGAAAGATGGATACGTTACCACTTTAAACACAAGGAGTTATAGTGGAAAACTCTCTACAAACTAACTAGTTTGTATAGAGAAAAACCACTTGCCTTCTAAGCTTCAACTTAGAAGGACTTGAAGAGCACTTCGCTCGCTTGTATTGCTTTCTCGGATTACAAAGGTGTTCCTACTCCTAGATGTGAATCTCACACACTCTAGCAAGTACTCTTGCCTTATCCCAATCCTCACTCAATACAATCTCGCTCAACACTCAACCTCCTAAGATAGAATCTCACGATCTCACTCACCAAACACTAACAATTACAATGTTCGCTCTTGCTCCTTAGTTCTACCAATAAACTCACGAAACTATATAAAGAGAACTAAGAATAATGCCACTCGATTCAGCCCAAACGACTAAGGCATGAATCGTGCACAATCTACACAAGATCTTTCTTAAAATGTAATCCTAAGCCATGATAAAATCATCTTCAATATCTTCTTTGATCTCTTGATGATTTTCCATCTTTATGATCTTGTCCTTACCTTAAACAAACTGCTGAATATGCTGGACGTGATTTACATACAAGAAAAACACGTTGTTTCCTTTTCTGAATTTCCGCACGCGCTTCACTTCTGGAAACTGAGGTCGGTGACCTCTCGGCAACCTCTTCGGTTTGGAACCATCAAAACACGAACTCGGTTTTCTAATAATTATTGATTCAATTATATATTTATTTAGAGTAGGTATATGATGTTTCGTATTACTGCATTAAATTAACATTTGAATTAATATATAGTAAAATTAATTATATTAAAGAAAATATTATAGATAAAATTTAACGATATATCCTTTCATATTATATATATATATGAGGTGTTTCTAATCAAATTTCAATCAACTAGAATATTTTAATAAAATTTAATGATTTGATACAGTATGAAGTTAATTAGCACATATCACTTTCAATTACGGAGTATTATTTAATCGTCCTCTTTGAATAAGTAAGTTACCATGTTGTATAAACTTATAACCCGATCTTACAAGAAAAACTCTTTGTTAGGTGTAGCCGTGTGGTAAGAGAATTGACACCTGAATTAAACGTGTGCAGGCTGCAGCACACTTCATTTGATTTTTCAAGCCTTCCCGTACAGACCAATATTATTATAACGTACGACTTGGCGACGTAGAATAAAATAATATATATTTTTTAACTCATGCCATGGACATCTTAAATAAAAATATTTTATTAATATTTTATTTGTTTAAAGGATTTTATCAATTTCTTTAAGGACTTTTGAAGCAGCCAAAACCTGAATTCGATAGCCAAAAAGCATATTTATACATATCGGTCATAGAAGATCTATTACACACCAGTCAATGTCATCGCCTGCCAACCATCACCAACTATCCGGTAGAACTGTGAAACGGGTCCGTTCTGTCGCTTTCAGATGGTTTAGCCATTAATGGTTTGGATTGACCTACGGGCTAAGTGGATCGGGTTGAGTCATGATAAATTATCATGCGGTTTGGACCGGTCTAGTAGATCCAGACTATAGATTTTTATTTATTTATTTCAGTAATATTACAAATAAAGAATAATATATTTAGTAAAATATCATCACTATTTTTATAACTAAATATTATATGATATGTAAAATAAATTTTTTGTTTATTTTACATATAAAATAAATCAAGTCAATAAATGGGTTCAGATTACCGGTTCAGGCTAAGCGAATTCCTTTTTTTTTTCCTTGATCCACCGATTTCTTAGTCGGGTTTGAAGTCTAAAATTCTCGTCCTATTGGATCGGGGTAAGTTTTGACCGGAAGACACGTAAGTTTTTTGCATTCAACTGTCCAATAAACGGGCCGTATTAGTCTGTTAGCTTAAGTAAGCAGCTAATCGGGGGTATTTACTAATTTATAATCAAAGACTGAAAAGAGTCGTACGTGTGCTCTAATTTTTCTGCGTATGTGTGCTAATTGTCAAATTTAGCCTACTTATTCTAAGTTCCAAGACCCCTGTCATGTTCAAGAAATCCAAATAGCCAAATTTGTATATATACATGTAAGCTTACACAGCCTAAGCATCTGCTCTAAGGAAGTAGAGTTCTTGAAGCCTCCTATAGATCAACTCACAAAAGCCAAAACATGGCAATTTTCTTATCCACACTCATTCCTTTGTTCCTCTTCTTGTTCTTCCTCTACAAATGGCTATCCTCAAAGCCGCAAAACCTGCCGCCATCGCCACCAAAGCTCCCGATCCTTGGAAACCTCCACCAATTGGGCACGCACACTCACCGCGCCCTTCAAGCCTTATCCCTAAAATACGGCGGGCTCATGTTCATTCAGCTAGGAATAAAGCCCGCCGTAGTCATTTCGACTGCAAAAATGGCCAACCAAATCTTCAAGTCCCATGATGCCACGATCTCGGGGAGGCCTAATCTTGCGATAGCGAGGCATCTCGTGTACGATTGCAAGGACATGATCTTTGCTCCCTATGGTGAGCATTGGAGGAAGCTAAGGAGCATGTGCATGCTTCAACTCTTGACCAACAAAAGAGTCCAATCTTACCGAGGAGTGCGCGAAGAAGAGCTGGCCTTGATGGTTCAAACCATCAAGGAATCGCCGGTGGTGAATCTTAGCAACTTGTTCGCATCCCTAACGAATGATATAGTTTGTAGGACAGCGTTTGGAAGGAAGTACAGAGTCGACGAAGACGGAGTTGATTTCGAAGAGCTTTTAAAGGATTTCATAGACTTAATGGCGCGCAATAATGTCGAGGATGTACTTCCTTGGTTGAGTTGGATTAATGCGTTCAACGGGTTAAACGCCAAAGCGAGGAAGATCAAGAGGGTTCTTCACCCTTTTGTCGACAGAATCGTTCGCGAGCATAAATCGAAGATGAATGAAAGAAGTTCCGATGCAAATGATGATGAGAAGATGAAGGATTTTGTGGACATTTTGCTGGATTTCCAAAGGGACAACAGTTCAAAAGCTGTGCCTATTGACGACGAAGTCATCAAAGGCGTCATAGTGGTACGTACAACGGCCTTTATTGTTCAATTTCGTAATTGGTACAATCACATAATCATACGCACTTGTTTCAAAATCGGTTGTTTTGTATCAAATGTCAATACAGGACAGTACTAATAATGCATCCCTTAATTGGTTGAAACAGGACATCTTTATAGCAGGCACACACACAAACAACATAACAATGGAGTGGACATTCACAGAGATCTTAAGGCACCCAAGAGTCCTCCAAAAGCTACAAGAAGAAGTGCGAGGCGTTGCAGGCGACAAGGAGGTGGTAGCCGAGGAGGATTTAGAGAAGCTGCCATACCTAAGAGCCGTGATCAAGGAAGGCTTCAGATTCCACCCGGCCGTGCCCATGCCATTGCCAAGGAAATGCGACCAAGACATAAAACTAGAGGGCTACGACATCCCTGCCGAGACGCTCGTGCTCCTCAACGTCTGGGCAATCGGTAGAGACCCGGCTTGCTGGAAGGATGCGGACGAGTTCGTCCCAGAGCGGTTCTTGAATTCGCCGATAGACTATAGAGGACAGAGCTACGAGCTGATTCCGTTCGGGTCCGGAAGAAGAGGCTGCCCAGCCATAGCGTTCGCGACTGCCAACATCGAGACCGTGTTGGCGAATCTTGTTCATCAGTTCGATTGGTCGGTGCCTGCTGGACTAGCGAGCGAGTCGTTGGACGTGACCGAGTCCCCGGGAGGCATCCCGCATAAGAAAACTCCTCTCATTGCAGCTGCCACCCCAAGGACCAAGTGAGCCACAATCTGGAGGCATATTTTAATTTGTTTGTAACTTGAAAGCCATTGATAAGGCATTATCTTGGTAGGCCTCCTGGAATAAGTACTCTTTTGTGCCTCTTGTTGTACGTTGATCAAGGTAACCGCGCACTTTGTATTTGTTGTATCAGTGGTGTTTGTTTCTATGATGAGAGCTAAATGAATTGCCAAGTTGTTTTCTGTTATGGCTCAAAAAATGAGGGTTGAGCACGGTTTAATCGGAACCGAAAAATTTGACTGAACCAAAACTGAAACCGACGGAGTTTGGTTCAGTCCTCGGTTTAATATATTTTAGGATTTTGGTTTTGGTTAATTTTTGATTCGGTTCAATTTTTTAAAAGAAAAACCTTATATTTGTCAAAATAAAAAAAAAACCGAACCGAACCGAACCGAAAAAATTTGATTCAGTTTTTGGTTCACCAAATTCACGAATTTCAGTTTTGGTTTTAAACCGATGCTCACCCTTACGAAAAATGTGGTCCCTACTAGGAAATCCATGAATTAAGTAGCTGATACTTATATTTTCTATTCCCTAACAAATCACCGAAAAGAAAACCACACAAAATCCATATATAGGATAAGATTGTGTAGGGTTTTAGTGAATTCAGGCCACGGAACAATGTTTCACGGTAGATAATACAGAGTAACTCTTTAACCTTTACCAAAAAGATAACTCAGTATGGTAAGAAGATAAGAAAGATCAACCAGCTCAGGTTGTCTGCACTCGGATTTCGGACAATTGAAACAGAGGTATCCCAACCCATGTGATTTTTTGGTACCCAGTACAAATATTAAGAGTTTGGATCTAGTTCCGTGGGGGCCTGTGGTAAAAAAAAATACATTGTGTACATTCATAGAGTATCAAAGGTACGTTCATAAATATAATTATTATAGTGTATTCTAAAGGATCAAAAACATTTAATCTTGACTATAGAGATAGTGCATCCATCGACTATATCTCATATCTTACATACCTATTGTAGTTGTACCTATATGACCCACACTCTAAATACTAATGTGCTCCATTTACACTTCCATCTGTCATAACTCATAACTATTCAATCAAACTTATAGCATTAATATATCCAAATACACATCTATTAGAAGATATTATTAACGTAAATTAGGATTCATATCTAGTAATCTTATCTTGTATACTAAGATAGATATAATACCTTGAATTATATCCAAAAGAGTTGTATATACATTACGGATTTTCTAACCGATAAAGCATCCTATTTTAGAAGTTTTGTTGTTCTTATTGATTTAATGATTTAAATCATTTTTGTGACAGATTTATATATTTCTTTTTATGATTTTAATTTCTAAATCTAGTTGCTTATCTCAAACCCTTAGGCCTTAGGACATAGGTTAGAGGTTAGAAAAGACCGATAAACGGATTCCCATACAAGATAATGCACATTCATTTGGCATCAGAGCCTACGATTCTTCTAAACTAAGTCTTTCATAGTCATCATCACAAACTTCACCTTTATTTTCCGAAGGAAAAGGGTAGCTAACCCTTACGAGCTTCTTTCTATAGCACTTAGCTCATAAGGAAAAATAATGTGTTAACTAGCCCTTTTTCCAAAAATGCCCCTGGTAAAAAAAAACAATTACACCCATGCCACCGCGTCCCACCTCCCTTCCTATCACACAAAACCTGTCATACAAAAACCTGTCACACAAAACCTGCGACCGCGTCCCACCTCCCTTCTTGTCACACAAAACCTGTCACACACAACCTGTCACCGCGTCTCACCCCCAATTTTCGTCCATTATCCACATACAATAGACTTGTCACCACAAAACCTGTCACACAAAGCCTATGCGGGATTTGAACCCACATTACCGTGCATTTAGCACGTTGCTTTACCATTTGAGCTAATAGGCTATGATTATAATTAATATATAAACAAAACCAAATCTGTCACACACAAAATCCATAACAAAAAACCTGTCACTCACAAAACCCATAACAAAAAACCTATCACCACTAAAACCCATAAACACAAAAGCTGTCACACGAACAAAACAATCTGTCACACACAAAATCCATAACAAAAAACCTGTCACCAGAAAACCTATAACAAAAAACCTGTCACACACAAACCTATTAACACAAACCCTGTCATACGAACAAAAAAACAGCTGTCACACACAAAACCCATAACAAAAAGCTTGTCACCACTAAAACTCATAAACACAAAACCTGTCACACGAACAAAACAATCTGTCACACACAAATCCATAACAAAAAGTTGTCACACACAAAATCCATAACAAAAACCTGTCACACACAAAAACCATAACAAAAAACCTGTCACACACACATACTCATAAACACAAAACCTGTCACACGAATAAAAAACCTGTCACGCAACAAAAAACCTGTCACACACAAAATCCATAACAAAAAACTTGTCACCACTAAAACACATAAACACAAAACCTGTCACACGAGCAAAATAATCTGTCACACACAAAACCCATAACAACAACCCTGTCACACACAAAACCCATAACAACAACCCTGTCACACACAAAACCCATTCCAAAAAACCTGTCATCACTAAAACCCATAAACACAAACCTGTCACACAAAACAATTTGCTTCACCCAAAACCAAAAAACTTGTCACACAAAAGCTGTCACCACTAAAACCCATAAACACAAACCCATAAACTTGTCATACGAAGCGATTTGCTTGGTTACCCGCGGTGGTGGACGGTGGAACGACGGTGTCGACGGTAGAAGGGTCGTGTCGACGCTCACTTTTCTAGTTATAGGGTTTCTAGATCTATTTCTAGATCTAGATCTAGAACCCTAGATCTATCCCACCAACGCCGACCACCTTGGCTGATTCCCACCGACACCGTTGCCCGTCGTCGTCTCTGGGCGTTGTCGACCGACACCGCTGTCCGTCGTTGTCTCTGGGCGTCGTCGTCTCTGGCCGTCGCCGTCTCCGCCGACCGGATCTGGATGAAAAAAACAAGAGAGGGAGAGGGGGGAGCCGCCACCGCTTGCCGCTACACCTCGGTGGCCATCGTCGCCGCCATAACCGCCTACTGGATCTGGTGGAAGAAAAAAAGAGGGGGAGAGGGGAGAGAAGAGAGAGGGAGAGAGTGAAATGGAGGAAGAGAGAGAAGAGAAATGAAGAAAGAAAGAGAAGGGTTTTATTAAGGGGATCTTTATAATACATATATTTTTAAGGAGGGTTAGACACTATCCAAATGTGGCCAAGGTGGCCTGACCGGCCACTTCCCTCTTTTTTTCCTCCGCACTTTGATCAATGGCCTTTGTCGTCTCGACATACAATGGCAGCCTTTGATTTCGATTCTGATAGTCTCAACCCTACTTCTCCAGACGTTGTCACTCAAGCACCTCCAAAACATCTCATCCTTTCCCCTAGCCCCATTGTACGTACTATCTTCATTCTTTTAATTGCCTTGGCCCTCACACGCCTGTCTCCAAACACAGTCTAATACTTCTTCCCTTGATATAGTTCCTTTTGTATTACTTTGTTTTAGTTGATTAGAAGACATATTTTACTATTAAAATTTCTTTTATGATTTCTTTTGGAATTTCAAGGACCAATCACATGGTAAGAGAGTATAAAAGGGCGTTTATTTAGAAAGTAAGAAATTGATTACTCCAAACGAATCAGGGGTGCCCAACTGTCTGGTCAACCGGCAACTCGTAAAAAAATTAACGGAAATTTCACACGGTAACCCTGATGTTTAGCGTTATTCATAGGGTGTACGAAAGTTTCTCATATTTCACACGGTACCCTTGAGGTTTATATAAAATTCACGTAATAACCCTATGTTATATACATAATTTATCATATATCCAAAAAAGTCAATATTAATTTTAAATATTAAACTTGTGAAAAACGGTTTTAAAAAAAAAAAATCTTAAGGTTGTACTTGTATAATTTTAAATTTCTTATTTGAGTTATTATTTAAAATAAAAATTTATTGATCAAAATAATATAACCTCTTTATTTAACAAAGAATGATCAAATAATTTAAATTTATATTGAAAACTTTGATGATATAAGTAATTAAAATTCAAAAATCCTATTGTTTTAGTTAAGGAAAGTTTTGTACAAATAACTTATAATGTAAATATTTTAGTATTTTGATATTTTACTTTATTTCCTTTATGAGGTAAATTAATTTTGGTAATGTGAATAATTAAAACAAAATCATTATTTATATTATAAAAATTTTCATCAATGACCAATTGACCATTGAAAATTTTTCAGTATTTATATTATAAAAATTTTCTTTTCTAATAAAAGAAATAATGTAAAGTATCAAAATTTGAAGTTTATTTACAATCGAAATTATTTATGTAAAAAACAATTAAGTAATGTAATGAAATGTTTAGTTTTTTAACTATTTATTTCAATACTTTCAATTTAAAAATAAAATATCTGATTAATTTTTTATTAATAAATTTATAAGATAATAATATGAATAGGAAAAATAAATTTATTTTATTATAATATTTATTATCTAATAATTATACTTGAAAAATCGTCAAACCCTTTTCAATTTTCTTTTTATTTTCACAAACTTTAAGATTAATAGAAATTCTAACCTTTTGGGCATGTGACAAATTTTGTATATATTGTAGGGTTATTCCATGAATTTCGTATAAATCTCAAGGTTACCACATGATATATGTCAAACTTTGGTACACTTCATAAATAATGTTAAACCTTGGGGTTACCACGTGAAATTTCCGAAAAATTAAAAAGTGACCTGGCCGTGGTTGTGACCTGACCCGTGGGTTTGCAAGTTTTGCGGGTCGGGTCGCGGATCAACCCATTGGCCCGTTTGACTTGGTCAAACCGATGTGTTTTATGCAATATGAAAATAAATTCTGTACTGACTCCAAATACGGTGAATTTTTCAAAATATATATATATATGTTTTAATACTAATAAAATTATTCAAAAATATTTTTTTCTTAAAAACAAATTTAATACTAATAAAAAATTAAAAAAATATTTTTTTTTGAATGCAACGGGTCACGGGTCGACCCGCATACCCACAGGTTTATCCCGATCCAAGTCACGACCCGTAAACTTAAAAACAATCGACCCACAACCCAACTAGCATATAACGACGACCCGCCCCGTTGAACACCCTTGAACGAATTGTATAATATTGTAAGAAACAACCCGTGCCGTCCAAATGTCGGACCATACACAAAACTTGCAAAATGACAAACTCATGGACCAATCACGTCTCACACTCTCGTCTCACCCTTCTAGTTTCATCCTTCTGATCACCCTGGCCCTAATAATGGACCATGTCTTGAAAGATGACAAACTAAATGATTGAGGATACAGCTACGAGCTACCCATACAATTTTATATGTTAGATATCTTTACACGTGAAACATTTAATCAAATAGATCGAGCAATCCACTAGCTTCATACCGGGGCCAGATAAAAATCTTTGGAGATCAATATATAGCTTACAAGTTACAACTAAAGAAACAATGACAAAAACCTTCCATGCAAATTCATGAGAAAATGGCTTCCTCCATATCTCAAATTTTGGAGAAAGACCAAAATAATATACAACACGACATAGGTTAATTCCACGCTAAACCACATCACCATGTTTATTACAATCAATTTGGTAAGTTGAAATCTAATTGTGCTATTTTTTATTAGTTAAAAGTGTGATTGCATTCTTTTTATTTTAGAAGAATATAAAACTTGTAATCATAACTATATAATAAGACAGATGTTGAAATAATAACTAAAACAACATGTGTCAACTTCACGCTTAATCACATCGCTCATCATTATTAAAACAATTTGATTGATTGAAATTTAACTGTGCGCGCACTTCACAAGTATGTATTAAAATGATATTTGTAAGATTTTTAAATGTATAACTAACCTTATTTTACTATATGCTATACAGAGTTTAAAATAATACATCAAATTGACACATGTGAATATGTCTAACTGGTTGAAATTAAAATTGATTTTTTATTAATTTACATATAGGTGTGTTAAATTCATGTATGTAAAATATTCCGTATAATGATTTGAATTTTTGAAAATATAACTAATTTCTATGTACGATTGAAATATTATAATGTAATATATCCAATTAAAATATTGTATTATAAGATATGTAAACATGGATTATACATAGATGATCAAAGGCTATTGGTTCTTGTAGAATATATTTTTTTTAAATTAAAACTAGTAAAATGAAGTTAGATATGCGCAAAACTATGCAAAGATAAAAAACGATAGCAACGATCAACGAAGAATAGTATAGTTATTAATACAAGTCATGCCCTAGGGCACGGGTACTATCACGGGTATATATCTATAAATATAGTATTACAATATTTAATTATCCATCTCATTGAAAATAATCTAATCAAAATATGTAAAATATATCGTTCAAATAATATAATTTGAAAATGCAAATATTAGTAGAATAATATACATGTTATAAAGCAGAATGGTTTATGATGCAAGCGAAACTTCTCTGCATTGGGTAAATAAATCATGTGCCCGTAGTATCACCCTACTTTAATGATCGGGATGATGCTAGTTTAGAAATTATCAGAATTGACAAGGACTAGAGAGGCAAATGACGCCTCTTTCATATTCACACCAAAGAGTTAAAAATACAAAAAAAAAAAAAAAAAAAAAAAAAACAAATCGAGAATAGATCGACTAGCTCAATTATTTGTTACCAGCCAGCTACCATTCATTTTGGAGCTTTTTGACTGATTAGTTATCCACTCTTGATAATTTGTCGTGTATCAATGAGTGAACCACTTTCTCCAACTAAGGGAGCCAATTTCTTGAACTAGCTATATACAGAATTCTTAAACGGAAGTGATCAAAGTATGCAAACTTGGAGAGATCAAAAAATGCCTGCCGACATTGCTCAAAACCTTCAAGAAAGACTCATCTTTCAATTCATGCATCCTTTGTCACTCCTTCCTCTCCTGTTTTTCCTCTTCTTCCTCTACAAATGGATACCTTCAAATCTAACTCCCAAGAAAAACTTGCCTCCTTCGCCACCAAGACTACCAATTATAGGGAACCTACATCAATTAGGCGTCCTACCGTTTCGCTCTCTTCAAGCCTTATCTCGAAAATACGGAGATCTCATATTGCTACAGCTCGGAAGTAAACCAACAATTGTTGTCTCGTCTGCAGAAGTAGCTTCCCATGTTTTAAAAACCCATGATGTCATTTTTGCAGGCAGGCCGAACATGAAAATCTTTAGGAAAATTCTTGGAAATGGAAAGGACATGGCTTCAGCACCATATGGTGAGTATTTTAGGCAAATGAGAAGCATTTGTATGCTACAACTCTTGAGCAACAAGAAAGTTCGGTCCTATCGAAAGGTTCGGGAAGAAGAAGTTGGTTTGATGATAAGGAATATTGAAGGGAAGCAAAAGGTGAATATGAGTGATGTGTTTATGTCATTAAGCGTTGATTTGATGTGTAGGGCGGCGTTTGGAAATAAATATAGAGGGGAGTTTGAGGAAGGTGGATACGATTTTCGAAAGATGTTGGATGAGTGGATGGGGCTTTTGGCAGGTTACTATATTGGAGATTTCATAAGTTGGCTGGGATGGATTAATAAGATTAATGGGGTTGAAGCTAGGGTGTATAGTATTACTAGTATGTTTGATCGTTTTCTAGAGAGAATATTGGAAGATCATTCGAATCGTGCGAGAGAAAGGAACGAAGACGGAAGAGAAAACGATTGTTCTGTGAAGGATTTTGTGGATATCTTGCTTGAAGTTCAAAGAGACGAGACAAGCGAATATCCGCTCCTTGATAGGGAGAGTATCAAAGGTCTCATATTGGTAAGCTTCATTTCATATATATACAATATAAGAAAATCCTTTTTTAGCACTTAAGTACTAGGAGCCTTATTGAAATTTGTTCTTCTTTAATAAACTAAAAGCTTGCTTAATTAGGAGTCTGGAAAATGAAAGGTATATATAACATGTACTTTGCACAAGTAGGAAGGACAAAAGAAAAAAAGAAGAATAATTCATGGCAATATCAATTGGCTGTCGCTTAAACTTTATGGCAAAGTATAATACTATGAAAAAAAACTTGTATGCTCTGATCTAGTGTAGTAATGATATATGTATATATGCAAACTTTCATTTAATATTGATGTAGTTTGGAGCATCATTTGATGTGTAGTACCTTACATGAAGATGATTCTTTTGCCATTAATCCTGAAAAATATGCTCTTGACGTACTTTTGCAAAATGTATTATGAGACCCTTTATCCATGTTTACAAAAAAATTCATTTTCATTTAGGATGTATTTGCAGCTGCATCCGATACGACCGCCGTACATCTAGAATGGACCATGACAGAGTTATTAAGGAATCCTCGAGTGATGCAAGAATTGCAGAAAGAAGTGTCGAGTATCATGAAAGATAAAGAGATCGTAACAGAGGACGACTTAGAGAATATGAACTACTTGAAAGCGGTACTCAAGGAGGGTCTACGTCTACATTCGCCCGGTCCATTAATGCTTCCTCATGAATCCACAAAAGATGTTAAAATCAATGGCTACGACATTTCAGCCGGAACACGAGTTGTTATCAATACTTGGGCGATTAGCAAAAACCCAAGACATTGGGAAGATCCAGAGAGTTTTTACCCTGAGAGGTTCTTGAACTCTACAATTGACTTTAAAGGACAGGATCTACGGTTTATCCCATTTGGATCAGGTAGAAGGATTTGTCCAGGAATGGCATTTGCAACAGTCAATAGTGAACTTGTGATGGCTAATCTTGTGCACCGATTTGATTGGTCATTGCCAGAAGGTATTACTAGCGAGTCTTTGGACATGACGGAAACACCTGGTGTTACCATGCACAAGAAGATTCCTCTTATTGTTGTTGCAACTCCAAGAACTCGCTAAATGACCACATAGCATCAAAGAATCAAGCTTTTTCGTAAAAATAAAATAAAAGGGTGATCATGTCCTAGAGTTCTTTCTCAAGGAGATTTGTATTATATACCTTTCCCATGAAAAAAGACTTGTCTTTAATTGTACTACGTAGATTTCATAGCTCTGTTTAAGTTCTCCTATCCTTATCCTTATATATTTACCTCATGCTACTAAACTTAGGGAGTAAGCCAACAATTGTCATCTCATCTACAAAAGTAGCTTCTCAAGTGTCATGAACACCCATGACAACATTTTTACCAATAGGCCTACCATGAGCAATACCGTTAGAAGAGTTTTTGCCGATGGAAAGGACGTGTCCTCATCCAGAGGCGGATTCAATGATGGGTTAGGGTTTGATTGTAGCCCACCTTAAAAAATAAATAGATTAACGATTTTTAGGGCACACAATAAGCAGCTAATAATGGAAATATTTGGTAAATTTTAGATTTTTTATTTTTTAATCTTTTTTGTGATGGGTTCACTCTTTTCCTTTTAGGGTTTTAGTTTCTGTTTTTGGTATACTTATTATGTGCCCTAACCGATATATTAATAGTAGTAGGACTTTACTCACAAACTCTATATAACACAAGTGACATTCTGACTTTATTTCCGTTAGTATGGCATCCCAATCCCTTGCTCGAATCTCATTGCTCACATAGCTTTTTACATACATGTCCTAGTTTTTAGCGATTTTTACCGTATTTTTGTTATCAATTGCAATTTTTACCCTATGTTTTTATAATTTCAAAATTTACCCCAAATTATAGCCTACCCAAAAAACATTTCCTAGGTCCGTCAATGGCCTCATCACCATATGCCAAATATTGGCAGAAAATTAAATGAGGACATTTTGTGTGTTGCAACTCCTAAGCAATACGAAAGTTCGTTCACACCGAAATGTGAGGGAAGACGAAGTTGGTTTGACGATGAAGAGTTGACCTGTCAAAAACTGACCCGACCCGTAAATCCGACCCGACTCGACTCGAAATTTCTGGGTTTCAATCCGAAAATTTGAACCCGAAACCCAGTTTGAACCCGAACCCGATAAACCCGAAAATTTTAGGGTTAGGGTCAGGGTCAACCCGTCGGGTCAAGAAATCTATAAGGCGGAAAAACTTATTTTAGAATACACTCTGTTATAATGAAATGACAGATTGACGGGTAATTGTGCACCCAAAGGTTTTAATTATATTACAATATATAAAATTTATTTGATAAAATTATGATAAATTTTATTATTAAAATATTTAAAAATAATATTTTGTTATTATATTTTATTATTTAAATAATATTTTATTTAAATTTTGGTCAAAAAATTGATACTCTTAACCCGTTGGGTTGACCCGACCCGACCCGAAAACCCGAAACGACCCGACCCAGTTTGACCTGTAACCCGATTGACCCGAACCCGAACTCAACCCAAACCCGGAACGACCCGACCCGAACCCGCCCGACCCGACCCGATTGACAGGTCTAATGAAGAGTATTCAAGGGCTACAAGTGGTGAATTTGAGTGATGCATGTGTTAATGTCCTTAGCAAATTATATGATATGTAGGATGGCTTTCGGAAAGAAGTATAGAGGCGAAGTTGATTTTTATTTTAGAGAGATGTTGGAGGGGTTCACCGAACTATTAGGAGGTTATTACATTGGATATTTCATCGGCTGATCGGGTTGGATTCAAAAGATTAATGGCGTTGATGCAAAGGTGAAGAAGGTTACCTGCACATGTTTGATCGCTTTCTGGACAGAGTATTGGAAGATCATTCGATCTAAGGCTGAGCATCGCTTCAAAACCGAACCGAAGAAAACCGAAACCGAAAATTGAGATTTTGGTGAGCCCAATGCAGTTCAGTTTTTTCGGTTTTCAATAAATATAAGGTTTTTCTTTGTAAAAGCCAAACCAAACCAAAAAAAATCCGGAACCGAACCAAACCGAAATTCTGAAATTTTATGAACCGAAAACCGAACCGAACTTTATCGGATTCGGTTCGGTCAAATTTTTCGGTTTCGGTTGAAAGATGCTCAGCCCTAATTCGATTCGTGGTAGAGAAAGGTATGTCGATGGAGAGAGATTAACGAGGAAAGGATAAAGATTTTATAGATGTTAAGCTAAAAGTTGCGAGAGATAAGAAGATGTTTGATGATTGATAGGGAGAGTATCAAAGGTTGGTTTCATGTTCGCGAGAAAAAATTGTTATTCAATGCAACTATTATTTTCTTTTTCTATTCTTAAATTACATTGAGCTATCATTAACTAGGGGTGGGCACAGACGGGTAACAGGAAGTTCGGTTAATCGGATATCGGTTAACCGGATATTCGGTTACTAAATTATGATAACCATTACCGAACCGTTAAGAACCGGTTAACCGATATTGGTTAACCATGAAAACCGGTCGTTTAGTCGGTTAACCACTATTTGAAAGTGAAATTATTCATTTTAAATTAATACATGCATTTTAACCGATAAATATCGACATATATAATCAAAACACGTAGTCGAATACATTGTTGAAATACATAATTGGATTACATATCAAAGCATCGATCAAATTACATAGAGTTTCACAAATAAAAAAAAAACAACTTTTTCAGTGGAATCACTAAGATCAAAATACATAACTCAATCCCAAAACACTAATACATATTTCTTCATTCTTCCATAGCCTCATCGATTTCAATCGACAGTTAATTCTTCCATAGCCTCATCGATTTCAATTAACGGTTGCTCTAACATCAGCTTTCTCATACCTAAAAGTTATAAACAGTAACACAACAAAATAGTGAGTTAGAACATATATGACTAAAAAAAAGCTAATACTATCAAATTAACTTATTTAAATTATTTTTTATTATAAAAATGTAGAATGTAGAATATATCTTTTATTAAAAAAGCCTAATACTATCAAATTAACTTATTTATATTATTTTTTTCAAAAAATATATATATTAATATTTTATTAAACGGTTTAACGGTTAACCGGTTGAAAATATATGACTAATCATTACCGAACTATTAACCCATTTAAAAAATCGGTCGGTTAACCATAACCGGTTTTCCGGTTATTCTCGTCACGGTTAACCGGAAAAAGCTTTCGGATACCGGTTAACCGAACCGTTTAACCGGTATCCGGTTATTTTTGCCCAGCCCTATCATTAACTAACATTCATTACTCCATAGTACTCCATCCGTCCCCGAAAGTTTGTCCACAAAACACATTTTACACGCGGATTAACGCAAAGTGAAAAAGTTTGATAAGTGATGAGAAAATGTGTTAAAGTTGATAAAAAAAAAAGGTATAAAAATGAGTAATAAAGTTATAGGATAAAGTTATAGGTCGGGTCGTTCCGGATTGGTTGAGGATAATTTTATAATTTTATAGGAAAAAGTAACAAAGTTAAGAGAAAAGTTGGGTGTAATATATGAAATTGTACGAGGGTCAGATTGTAAAAACATAATGATATAAATGGAAGGAAAATAGAATTGGACAATTATTTGGAATGACCGAAAAGGAAAGATGACGATTTAATACAAATACGGAGGGACCGGAGGGTAAGTGACCCTCGGGATCAGCCAACCATTTTCCCAGATCTAATGCTACCCGTCTCATTCGTTAACTACTCCTCATTCATTAATTAATTTGTTATCAAAGGCCAGCTACTATTCATTTTTGGAGCTTTCTGAGTCTTTAACAGATTAGTTGTTAATCAATCATCGTCCGAATACACCGGTAGAATAAAGTATGACTTTAAGGAATATATATGGGTCATTATAAACTAATTAAGTATGTTGATAAAAAAATGAACTAATTAGTTACGCTATGCCATATAGAAATAATGTTTCTATTTTTTATATAAAAATGAATTTACCTTACATGATACTAGAAGTTGATTTATGATTGAATGTTTTAGTTTCAATAATTTTGGATATAAAATTAACTATATGAAAAAGTAAATTCAAATAAGAATTTTAGGATGAAATCCGAGTACAATAACAATAGGTTAAAGAATTTTGACAAAAAAAAAAACAATAGGTTAAAGAATAAAATAAACCCAAGTGCACTGGACCCATTTGGATTTATTTTGTAAATAAAATAAAATTTATTTTGAATATTTATTGACCTGAATCAAATTGCTGTTGTTTTAACAATTAGTAATTGATAATAAGATTGCACCATATTTTAAATATTTAAATAAAATATTATTTTAATAATTTTGAAAAAATCAACACTTTTAAGCTGATTCGCTGACCCAAATTGTCTGAAAAATCGTAATGAAGATCCAATTAGTTTGCGACTTATTACAACTCAATCACGTAATGACGACTGTGCCCACATCCAAAATGACCTAACCCGACCTACCCAATTAAGAAATTGAGTAATAATAGATAAATGATTCCTATCAATATTTTTTCTTAATAGTAATACGTACATAGATATAACTTTTTTATCAATTTTTTTATTCATTTATCTCCTTATTTCCAACATTTGAGTTTGCATATACTATATGTACCTATTATTTTTGGAAAAGGAATCATACATAATTTTAGCCCAAAAAAAAATAAAAGTTTGACACCCGGTGCCCCCTAGACACCGAGTGTATTTAGCATTGACCAACTTATCGTGCTATTTGAAAAAAAAAATCGAGATTAGGTCGACCAGTTCAATTAGTATTTGTGTTGGAGCTTTCGGACAGATTAGTTGTTCATTCATTAATTAAGGCCTTAATTAATTTATATTCGTAGTTGTTATCAACAGTCAGCTACCATTCATTTCGGAGCTTTCTGACAGATTAGCTGTCCACTCGTAATAATTAAGTTGTTATCACGAGCTAATCACGTACGTTGTCCACTAGCTAAATACGAAATTCAATAACGCAAGTGGTCAAGATATGCAAACTTGGAGAGATCAAAAAATGCCTGCCCACTTTGCTCAAAACCTTCAAGAGAGATTAATCTTTCAATCCTTGCATCCTTTGTCACTCGTCCCTCCCCTGTTGTTCCTCTTCTTCCTCTACAAATGGATATCTTCAAATCTAATTCCCAAGAAAAACTTGCCTCCTTCGCCACCGAGGCTACCAATCATCGGAAACTTACATCAATTAGGCGTCTTACCATTTCGCTCTCTTCAAACCTTATCCCGAAAATACGGAGATCTCATGTTGTTACAGCTCGGAAGTAAGGCAACAATTGTTGTCTCGTCTGCAGAAGTAGCTTCCCAAGTTTTGAAAACCCATGACGTTATTTTCGCGGGTAGGCCAAACATGAAAATCTTTAGGAAAATTCTTGGAAATGGAAAGGACATGGTTTCAGCACCATATGGCGAGTATTTTAGGCAAATGAGAAGCATTTGTATACTACAACTCTTGAGCAACAAGAAGGTTCGGTCCTATAGAAAGGTTCGGGAAGAAGAAGTTGGTTTGATGATAAGGAATATCGAAGGAAAGGAAGCGGTGAATATGAGTGATGTGTTTATGTCATTAAGCATAGACTTAACGTGTAGGGTGGCGTTTGGAAATAAATATAGAGGAGAGTTTGAGGAAGGCGGATTTGATTTTCGAAAGATGTTGGATGAGTGGATGGAGCTTTTGGGAGGTTACTATATTGGAGATTTCATAAGTTGGTTGGGTTGGATTAATAAGATTAATGGGGTTGAAGCTCGGGTGCATAGTATTACTAGTAAGTTTGATCGTTTTCTAGAGAGAATATTGGACGATCATTCGAGTCTTGCAAAAGAAAGGAACGAAGACGGAGGAGAAGATGATGGTTTTGTGAAGGATTTTGTGGATATCTTGCTTGAAGTTCAGAGAGACGAGACAAGCGAATATCCGCTCCTTGATAGGGAGAGTATCAAAGGTCTCATATTGGTAAGGTTCATTTCATCAATCTTTACTTGCAACATGAAGTTGTATCCCTTTGTCACATAAATGCTCGATTTTTTACTTTTTTTAAGAAAAAAGGGTATTATGCATTCAACCCTCAAAGAAAACCCTAATAGGGTCTTCTATTAGTTATTTAATATTACAATCTTCTTAACACTCAAATAGATGCTCTATTTTAAATCATTATTTTAGTATTATTATTTTAGTTCAAAAAAAATGAAGATGAAGAGATTAATCAAAAGTCTTATAAGTTGAATAAATAGAAAAATATAAAGATTTAATTTAAAAAGATAAAATCATATTAAATGAATTAGATGTAACTATGTAAGTATGACGTCTTTTTACAATACTTTCACAGCATGTAAATCTATGCTATTTGGAAAACAATCTTGGTCTAAACATAAATAAGCATGGTAAAAGTTGTTCATATTCCTAATATTATTTAAACTTGCGATCTAGTTTTAGAAATATACAATTTTAGTAAATTTTATGATTTTTTGTTTCATTTCAATTGTGATGAACTATAGAATGTAAATATAGTGAAATAAACATCTTATATCAGATCAAATTTGTATTAATTATTCAAATTATTGTCAGTTATGTACTCATTTTAATTAGATTTTTCTAACCCGATCAACCATAATCTTATCTTAATTATATTATTAATATCTTAATCTTATCTTAAGATATATTAAAGTTATCTTTTTTTAATCTAAAAATGTGTCACTGATTGAAGCTCAAGAGGTCAAGCAAATTTAATTTTTTTTGCAAAATAGATTTCTCTATTCAAAATTGAAGAGAAAAATACATGTGAGAAAAGTATTTATGAATACTTAATTACATATATTTTATTTAAGAAACTAATGTGATGAAATTTATAGACTTAACATCATATGATAAGAATAATAACAATTCTACAAGTATAAATATCTTAATGACCCTTTTAGTCATATACATAATATAATTTGAATAGAATATATATCGTTTTTTATATTATAATCCAATTAAGTGTTTAGTATGTTTAATCATGTGAGATGTATTAAAAAATATAAACACGTAAAACAATACATAACATAAAATACAAACATTGTCTTGTCCAACGAACGTACTTGACACAATATGAAATAAACAGTTTATAAACGGGCTTGGCGACAAATGTGATAAAAAAAGTTCTGACAAAGTCATTTGACTGTCTAACGGACGAGCCAAACCCACTAGTATAGAGGGTAAGAAAATCCTTTTTTTGGCACATAAATACTAGGGAGCCTCATTGAAATTTGTTCTTCTTTAATTAGGAGTCTGGAAAATGAAAGGTATAGCATGTAATTTGCACAAGTAGGGAGAACAAGCGCAAAAGAGAAGATTAATTCATGTCGATATCAAATGGCTGTCGCCTAAACCTACTATAATGTATAATACTAGGAATAAAAACTTGTGCTGATCTAGTGTAGTAATGATAGCTTTTATGAAGATGATCATTTAGCATTAACGAAAAATATGCGCTTTTACAAAATGTATTCTGAAACACAAAGTACCCATGTTTACAAATTCTTTTCCATGTAGGATGTATTTGCTGCTGCATCCGATACGACCGCTGTACATCTAGAATGGACCATGACAGAGTTATTAAGGAATCCTCGAGTGATGCAAGAATTGCAGAAAGAAGTGTCAAGTATCATGAAAGACAAAGAGATCATAAGAGAGGACGACTTGGAGAATATGAGATACTTGAAAGCAGTACTCAAGGAGGGTTTACGTCTACATTCGCCTGGTCCATTAATGATTCCTCATGAATCCACCGAAGATGTTAAAATCAATGGCTACGACATTTCAGCTGGAACGCGAGTTGTTATCAATACTTGGGCTATTAGCCGAAACCCAAGACACTGGGAAGATCCCGAGACTTTTTATCCTGAGAGGTTCCTAAACTCTGGAATCGACTACAAAGGACATGATCTACGATTTATCCCATTTGGATCAGGCAGAAGGGTGTGCCCAGGAATGGCATTCGCAAACGTCAATAGTGAGCTTGTGATGGCTAATCTTGTGCACCGATTCGATTGGTCATTGCCCGAAGGTATTACAGGTGAGTCCTTGGACATGACTGAAACACCTGGTGTTACTATGCACAAGAAGATTCCTCTCATTGCTGTTGCATCTCTAAGAGCTCGCTAGATTACCACATTGCATCAGACAATCAAGTTTTTTCGTAAAAATAAATTAAAGGGTGATCATGTACTTGAGTTCTTTCTTAAGGACCTTTGCCCATGAAAAAAGACTTGTCTTGAATTGTACTACGAGATTTCCCCTATTTTTATTTGACTTTATTTGATGGGTCCACCTTTATTTTTACCTGCCTAATGCCTAATGTACAACTTTCATATATTCTACTCCCCCTAAATGATTATCCCTTTTCCTTCACAATTTATAAAGGAAAAAAGGACAATCATTTAGGGACGGAGGGAGTATCCTAATAGCTACCAGTAGACCCGGCAGAGAGTGACCCGGACCCGAAACCCGAACCGAACTGACCCGACCCGAACCCGAAATTTGACCCGAACAACGAAAAATGAACCATCCGAACATGACCCAAACCCGATTTGAACCCGAACCGAACCGAAATGACCCGAACAAAATGTAAACCGAACTGACCCAAACCCGAACCCGAAATGACCCGAACTGACCCGAACCCAAACTGACCCGAACCGAACTGACCCAAACTAAACTTGACCCGAAGTAACCCGATCCGAAATGACCCGATCCAAGCAACTCAAATTGTGCTAAACAAGAAATTGCAAAACAATAATTCTAAATTCATTTGTATCTACAAAGTCAATAATCTACAACTTCTACTAAACCAGCTACAACTTCTGACTTCTTCACTTACATTTTTTACAGCTGAGCACATAATAAACATCACGACAAGTGTATTACTACTAGTAAAGTGCATATTGAAGGAATTGGGAATTGCCATGAAATTGAACACACAACTACTAGTATTAACACTCCCTACAAATCCCCTACGGCCTACGGCCCCACATTAATCTTCCATTGTAACAACTAACAAGTTGTGAGACGTACCCCAGAATGAACATAGCAAAACCCACCATCACAAAACAAGCATAAAAACTTTAACAAAAGAAAAGAGTTCAATAGCAAGCAAAATAGAACTACTCTTGCTAGAACATGAATGATGAAGGGTAAAAACTTCAACAATAATTCAAAGCTCGTCAGTGAGGAGATGAACTTCCGTTTGACCTACCAACTTGCCAAGAAATTGAGAAACGAACTCCGAAATCAGATTGTGCTTGCTTCCAACTTCCGAAATCAGATGGTACCAAACTGCACAAAAGACCCACAAACCGATTGAAGTTCGGTGTAGGGTGTCAGTTCTCCCAGATTTTCCAGATTTTCTAACTTAGGAAATGTGTTTAGGTTTGTTAGGCTGTATCATTAATCTTTGGAGTATATATCCTTTATATCTTGCACAGCTCCCTCCCATTCTTCAACACCAACAGACAAGAACAACAAACCAATGGAAGAAAGGTGTAAAATTTTGCTAATCTGAAGTTGTACACAAGTAAATTAAGCAAAATGAGCAGGCTTTTAAGGTAGTGGTGTTCTTGTACAAATATGCTGCAATTCCTAGGATTATGCATAGTAAAACAATATCGATGCAGAAATTTCTAATGGATCTCAGCTGAATCAAAAACATTTATTTTGTCAAAAGCTGTGAATACTGAATAGTTTCCTGTGTAAGTGATGCTTTTCACCAGCATTTAAGTTTCATCACATCATTAGATAGCACAGAAGTTCAAACCTTGGTGTCTATTTCATCCATCAAAGGAACTTGCCTATCCAACTTCCGAAATCAGACTCAGGAGGACGGATGAGAAAAACTCACCGGGAGGACTGGGAGGAGAAGACTCGGGTCGGGAGGAGCAGCTGGTGACTGAGGAAGACGGGAGCGACCCAGGAAGACGGCGACCGAGGAAGACGGGTACTCAGCCGACCGAGAGGACCGAGAGGGCCGAGGAGTCGACGGGAGGCGAAGTCGCGACCGACCGACCGAGGGATGAGCGACCGAGAGACGACGGGAGGCGCCAACGCGGCGGGGCGGCGGGTGGCTGAGTGAGCACGACTCACGAGAGGGTCGAGAGTGTCGGGGAGGGGGTGAGGCGGTGAGCTGCGCACAAAGTGTTGAGTGAAGCTGTGAAGGTCCGAAGGAAACCCTAAACTGTAACCCGCCAATCAATCCTCAAACTTTTGGAAATTAAGTCAAATTTTTGAGATATCGCCAAAATTTTGGCTCAAAAAATCCCTCCGTTTAATTATTTTGAAATTTTTTGAGAATTCCACTTCATTAAATTTTAGTCCCTCCGTTTGATTATTTTTTACATTCTATATTATAAATATTGTTCTATATTATGTTATGTATTAATTTACTACATAATACATTATATCTATTAAAATGAATTAAATTATCACGTGTGCGAATCAGGTAAGCAGGTTAGGTCTGGTCGAAGTCTTTGAAATATCGTCACCCGAAACTGAATTCGATCCATCATTAATTTTTTTTTAAGAAACCGTCTTAAAATAATTTATTAGAAAGTGACCTATGTTTTTAATAAAAGCATTGACATTATTACTCAAACAAGTATGTAACTTTAGTTTAGCGTTTACATATTACAATAAGGGTTAAATATCATATTAATCAAGAAAGACTATATTTTTAAAAATATAAAGAATGATGTTTCCATCTAAAACAACGTACATAGATTAACAAATGAAATATATCATAGTATTAGAATATCTTTATAAATATAATGGAAATAACATTATGTATAGTTTTATAAATAGAATATGGGTGATAAACACATGTATAATATTCTGATAAATAGAATATGGGTAATAAACCCTAAACCCTAAACCCTAAACCCTAAACCCTAAATAGAATGGAAATAACATATTGTATAGTTTTATAAATATGGGTGAAAAAAGAAAACTTTAGGGCTCAATGAGACGATGAGTATGACCCGCACAATGAGACGATGAGTTTCGAACGGCCAATCATTTACAACATTTCTAAACTCTATACTAATATACTATGGTCTACTCTACAGTCTACACCACCAAGTAGGGGTGAGCAAACAGATTATCCGATCCGAAATAGCGGATATCCGAATTTTTTGGGGTCAAACTTAGCAATCCATATCTGATCCGTTATTAACTGGATATCCGATAAGAAATATCCGTTTGGATCGGATATCCGAGACTGGATATTATGGATATCCAAATTATCCGTTTTAGCATTCTTTTTAAAATTATATTATTAAAAATAAGAAAAGTTATGAATAAATAAAAGATATAACTATTCAATCTAATTAATGATATGTCCTGAATGTGTCAATGATATGTTATCCAATCTAATTAATGATTTATGATACAAGATAAGCCTGAATGTGCCCGGAAGTATATAATACAAATAGTAATTTTTTTTAATTAATTAAGTACAAATTACATCTAAATCTTTGTCAATAATATGTAGTAACTATGTTTTATTACAAGACACTTTAAAGTAGCCATTAAAGTGCCCAAACTTTCTACGTTAAAAACTCACCGTTGCGGGTGGTCTTATAATTTTAAAAAAATTGAATCCAAATAGCACCCGAATCCGAAATGACCCGACCCGAAATGATCCGATTCGAAGCAATCCGAAAAGGACCCGAACTGAACTAGACCCGAACCGAAATGACCCGAACCCGAGCTAACCCGAAATATTATGACCCGAAACGACTCGAACCCGAACTAGACCCGAACCCGAACATGACCCGAACCCGAACCGAACCGAACCGAACAAGACCCGAATACTATTTGACCCGAACAGACCCGACCCGAACAACCCGATCCGAATTGACCCGAACAACCCGAATTGCCAGGTCTAGCTACCAGTACGTAGTAGTAGTAGTACTATCTATTATTCCTATCAATACCAAACTTCCGTTATTCCTACGTCGGATCAAATGTAACAAGTGGGCCGACAGAACCAAAAAAAAAAAAAAATATGTTTCTTTGAGAAGGCAAGAACTAGATTTTGAAGTGAAAATGTATGAAAACATAATACAAGACTTTAGCAAATTAACGAGAAATATTCAAACGTATAGTATGAAGAGGAAAATAAGCATGAAGTTACAGCTTGCAAGGATTGATATAGCAACAACATAATTAGAAATCCTCTCCACACTCAAGAACGTACAATGCTTTCAGCCATCCCAATCTTTCAATTGCTGCATCCTTTCTTGCTTATTCTACCACTCCTCTTTCTTATACACTTCATCTATAAACGGATGTCACCTGATCTAACTCCCAAGAACAACTTGCCGCCTTCACTACCAAGGTTACCGATCATTGGAAACCTACACCAATTCAGTGGCGGATCCAGAACTGGTTCAATGGGGGGCGGACTTTAGGTCGGCGTCTCGCTTAGTCGTGATTGCTCGCTCGTTGTCGGAGACTAGGAATCGCACAACTCGTCGAATTTGCCTGCAGCCTCTCATGAAACAATGCAAATCGTCTATTACCAACATTTCAGTGTTCCGTTTAAATTTAAAAATTGAGAAAATATTATAAAAAAATAAAAAAATACGCTTAATTTTATACATATTTGTACAATTTTTTATGTTGAAATTCCTATTATATAATTTTTTAAAAATAAAAAGGTAATATACTTATACTCAAATCACCATTCTAATTTTAAGAAAATTTAAACTATGATTTTTATTATAAAAATTAGTATACTTATGTATTTAGAGGTTTTTAATAAAAAATATAAGTTTTGAAAAATTTTATAATATAAATTCAAATTTCAAAATGTAAATGGAACACCTTAAGGTGGAAGTGTAACCGATTTTTTTGGTTCAGATCTTGCTGACCTCAAAAACAATTGTTTTTGTTTTTGTTTCAGCCCATAAAGTTTAAAAAAAAAAATACAAAGCAGCCCAGTTACTTTTTCTGTAAACGACGTCGTTGGTTTCGAGGGTTTAAACCCTTCCCTTCTTTCTTCTGTCTTCTTCCCCAGGCACTCAAGTCCGACGCCGACGGCGACGGCCGTTCCTCCGGCTCCGGCCCTTGCATTCAAGGTTCATCCCGCCCCGGCCCCGGCGCCCAATCCCGCCCCATCCCGCCCCGCTTCCATCGCACCGGCCACCCGCTCCTCGGTAATTTACAGTGGCGCTCGGGCGCGATGGGGGGGCGGCCGCCCCCCTCCTAGATCCGCCGCTGCCAATTCCGCGCCTTGCCATTTAATTCGCTCTCTTCCAGACCTGCCTTAAAAATACGAAGACCACATGCTACTACACCTAGGGAGTAAGCCAACAATTGTCATCTCATCCACAGAAGTCGCTTCGATCAAATGTTGAACACCCATGACAACATTTCCTCGGCTGTCATCTCACCTAGAGAGATGTTGGAGGGGTCTACCGAGCTATTAGGAGGTTATTACATTGGAGGTTTTTTCAGTTGGTTGGGTTGGATTCATAAGATAATGGTGCTAATGTTAAGGTGAAGAAGGTTACTAGCACATTTGATCGCTTTCTAGACAAAATACTGGAAGATCATTCGAACCGTTGTGGAGAAAGGTATAATGTTGATGGAGGAGAGAATGAGGAGAGGATGAAAGATTGTGTGGATGTCTTGCTAGAAGTTGAAGGAGATGAGAAGAATGAACGTTCACTCATTGATAAGGAGAGTATCAAAGGTCTCATGTTGGTAAAAAAAGTTAGTCATTCAATATGACATTTTATGGAGAGTAATCCATATGGAAACCGATTTAAACTTGTTATATATCTGCCTCATAATTTGTTTTGTAGTAGTAGTTCATGCATTCGAGAAGATGAATATGAGAAATATGCTTGTAAAACAACTATGGGTTTTTTCATGTAGGGTATGTTTACAGCGGCAGGAGACGCGCCTGCCTTACATATAGAATGGACAATGTCAGAATTGTTAAGGAGTCTAAGGGTGATGCAAGAATTACAAAAAGAAGTACATGAAATTGCAGAAGACAAAGAGATCATAACCGAGGATGATATAGACATTATGACCTACTTGAAGGCAGTGACCAAGAAGAGTCTAAGGCTACACCATCCCGGTCCGTTGATGCTCCCACATGAACTAACCAAAGACGTCAAAATCGACGGCTTTGACATCTCTCTATGGGGACACTAGTTATTGTTAATACTTGCATGGGTTATTCCCCAAGACATTGGAAAGATGAAGAGAGTTTCTACTCCGAGAGGTTTCTAGAATCTCCAATTGACGATAAAGGACATGACTTTCGTTACATTCCGTTCAGTTCTGGCAGAAGGAGTTGCCCGGGAATGGGACTCGCAACCGACATTGTTGAGGTGGTGTTGGCGTATTTTGTGCACCGATTCGATTGGTTATTGCCACATGGTGGGTCGTCTTTGGACATGGAAGAGTCCCTTGGCCTTGCGGTGCGCAAGAAGACCCCTCTTGTTGTTGTTCCGTCCCCAAAAATCCGCTAAGTATATGCTATGTTGTATATACATAATTCCAAAGTTACAACTTTCTATCATCATAATAAAAGTCTCGCTAACTTAATTAGTTGGGTACGATGAAATCACATACCCTAGTGTATTTGCAAAAGCGTCTTCTATTAATGAAAAATCATACGTTAGAAAGCAAGATTAATAGTATTTGCACTTTATGATGATTGTATTTCATTTTGGAGATTTCAGTGCCCCGGCAACATAATGCAAACTGTCTTTGGCACACACAGACACATGTGACGTTATTCCTTAACCCCCTATTTATTATAGAGCACAATAATGCTTATTTGGAATTTGACAAACTTAATGCTAGCTATGTATGCTTGATCCTTGGGAAAGGGACAACAAGAAGAGGAGTTAGCTTGTGGGAGCTCAAACCCGGAGTCTCGGTGATATCCAACGACTCTCTTTCTCCACCAACAGGCAATCCCCAATCAAACTGGTGCACAAGATTTGCAAGGGTAAGCTCCATGTTGGTGGTCGCGAAGTGGATCCCAGGGCAACCGCGCCTTCCGGTTCTAAATGGGATAAGCTCGAAGTCGTGACCTTTGAAATCGATATTGGAGTCCAAGAACCTCTCTGGAACAAAACTCTCGGGTTCTTCCCAGCACGCGGGATCTCTTCCAATCGCCCATGCATTTACGTACACTTGGGTACCCGACGCGATTTCGTAGTTGTCCATTTTGATATCTTCAGTGCACTCGCGAGGGACTAAGAAGGGCAACGCGGGATGTAGCCTCAGAGTCTCCTTGATCACCGCTTTCAAGTACACCATCTTGTCCATATCCTCCTCGGGTGCGCTCTCCTTGTCCCCTACGATGCCTCGTACTTCTTGCTCAAGTCGCTCCATCACTCTCAGGTGTCTTAGGATCTCGGTGAACGCCCACTCCATTGTCACCTGGGCTGTATGAGTACCCCCTGCAAACATGTCCTGTTTCAATCAAGTCTGTTCATTAATTGCGTCGTAAATATTGCCCGAAGTGGCATTTTTTATAACTAGTGTGAAATAATGTGGAGATAGAAAAGGATTCCCACAAATTGAAATAGAGAAAGCGTATAAGTACATTGGCTACTCTTTCGATTTATTGTCAATTGATTTTAGGGTGGAATCTCATGTACTTATGCATTGGGTCTACTCACGTATATGCACATAAACCGACGTGTAAATCCCCCACGACATATACGACCCACCGATATTTAATAAAGTAAAAACACGCGTGCTTTATGTACTTACCAATATGACACCTTTGATGCTGTCGTTGTCAAAGGGCTTGTCACTCGCTTGGCCTTCCCTTTGAACTTGGAGCAATATATCCACAAAGTCCATCATGGCTGCGTTGTCGGTTGAATCTTCAACTTGGCGTGCCGGTGTTTCTTCGATACGATTCGCGTGCTCAAGAACAATTCTTTCGAGGAACTCGTCGAACAATCGACGAAACTCATTCACCTTTGCATTAAACCCATTGAGGCGATTAACCCAAGCCATCCAAGGAAAAACGTCCTCGACGTTGTGACTCCCAAATAGGTCCGCCAAATCCGTCACGAACTTCGGGAAGTCGATGTCGCGAGTGCTGCCTTCAGACCGGCCTCCGTTATACTTCCTCCCAAACGCCACCCTACATATGATGTCGGCGGTGAGCGCCATGAAGACCTCGCTCATGTTGACCACCGGGGTGGACGACGACGACGACAAGGACTTGATGTTGGAGGCCATCAAGGCAACCTCTTCTTCCCTCACTTGGCGAAACGAGCGGACCCGCTTGTTGGTCAAGAGGTGGAGCACGCACACGCCTCGCATGTGGCGCCAGCGGGCCCCGAGGGCCCGAACAGCACTTCCTTGCGACCGTAGAAAAGCTTCCTCGCCAAGTAATAGTCGGGCCGCCCTGAGACCGCCGTGTCCGAGCCTCTCAAGAGTTGAGAGGCGCTCTTTGAGGTGGATATGAATAGGGCTTGCTTGCTTCCTAGCTCAAGGAACAACGGCTCGCCGTACTTTCGGGATAAGG
The DNA here is from genome assembly GCA_963924305.1 of Polygonum maritimum. NCBI lineage: Eukaryota > Viridiplantae > Streptophyta > Magnoliopsida > Caryophyllales > Polygonaceae > Polygonum > Polygonum maritimum. Next base: position 9,246,785 of record OZ002729.1, on the reverse strand, counting down.
TTCGAACGGAGTGGTGGGCGCGGCGGCCCAAGTGGTGGAGGTGGCCTATTAAGGGCAGCCTTGGCGGGGAGGGTGGCCGTTTGGTTTTATTTATGACGGAATGCCTCCTATTGTAAAGGATCAATAGGAGGAGGGAGAGAGGCAGGAACAAGGCTAGAAGGATCTCTTCCAAAAAGTGCCCACTCGCCATCCTTAATTAATTGATAGTTATTTCTATTTCGGATTGTGATTTTAAGTATGTATGCAAAAGGCTCATCACAACTTATTTATATATCAATCGGTCAACGAATTAATAAAAAAATAATTAATAACCGTATACTATCCCATGTTTTTGGTTCTAAATGATAATTCTCTTGTTTTTTAAGAAAAATATAAAGCGGTGGAAAAGTATATAACGGACAATCTAAATATGCTCATAAGAACTAACAAGTCTCAGCTCACTAGTTGAGGTCTCATGTTAGTATCATGAGATCTCGTATTCGGCACTCTAGAACGGTAGTTTACCCTATTCTCTTTAGAACTGATTAGTACGACCCTAATCCCTTTACAACAACAACAACATTTACACAGAGGGAAACCCGCAAAAGCAGGATTTGGGGGATCGAAATGGGGACATTCTAGACCTAGATGAAATGCGCTCAGAACAACCGAGGAGGAAACACTCCACAAACTAGACCCTAATCCTTTACTTATCAAAAAAACTAACAAGTCTTTATAAATTCGTTGAGACCAGCGAAGTCAATAACGACGGAGATGGTGACGGCCCGTGTACATGTAATCGAGGACCATATAAGCTGGATAATCAATGAACTAATTGTCCTCATTTTAAACGGGGGTGAATAAATATTTGTCCGCCTTGTGACAAACTAATACTCCTACTCCGTATTCAAGATTCACCTGCTTTTCTACGGCGACCCATTCCTGACCATCACCCACTTGCCAACTTGGTTGGTCGCATCCAAGAACTCCTCAGTCGGCGTTGGAACGTTCGACTCCACCACATCTTCAGGGAAGCGAACACCGTCGCCGACACCCTTGCTCGTCTGGCTTTTTCTTTCCCTTTGGGCCTCACTTTGTTGACGGAACCACCTGAGAACATTTTGCAATTGATGTCCGAAGACGTGAGGGGAAGGGCGACCCCTCGGGTTGTTGTTTATTAGCCCTTTTTTTTTCCTGTTGGGAAGGCTTGCCTTCCTTCGCACCACCAAAAAAAAAAAAAAGATTCACCTGCTTTGTTGAATTGCACCTGCCACGTGGATCCGACTATTGACGAGAGTTACTTGAGTTTTGATTGAATTGCAACAATTTCCATTAAATTTTTAATTAGACAGCGTACAATATATTCTATCATCAAACATTTCGACAAGGTAGAAAAATATTGTTCCAATGAGGTTTCCATCACTATTCCAACACGTACTAATGATTGCCCAATCTCATTTTTACGAGCTATGTTCAAGAATCAATATCATATGTGTTGAAACGAGAAAATCTAAAACTAAGTACGGGACGAGGCCTTTACAAACTCCTGGGCCTTTAGTGGCTCTTTTTGCTTTGATCCAACACGTACTAATGATTGCCAATCTCTTTTTGCTTTGGGTGATGAAGAGGAGATTTCACCGCCGACAGATGCAGAGAAAGAAGACATTACAGCTGCAATATCTTTCCATCAGATTGTTGGTCAAACTTCCACCACAATGAAGCTACCAACCAAGGTGAAAAACAGGTCGGTGTTGGTCTTGCTAGATAGCGGCTCAACTCATAATTTCATCTCAGATCAATTAGTGAAGGAGTTGCATCTACCAACTCGAGAAGTTCCTGCATTTGGAGTGACGATAGGGAATGGAGAAGTGATCCCCTGCAACCAGCTATGTCCTACCATATCTCTTCAGTTGCCAGGCTTTATCATTACTGAGGATTTTTACCCATTCCCATTGGGTGCAACAGAAGTGGTTTTGGGAATTAAGTGGCTAGCCTTTTTGAACACTGTTTTGGCTAATTGGAATGACATGTCCCTGATTTTCAGGCTTAATGGGCGAGAGTGTAACTTGCAGGGCATTAAGAGATCATGTGAAGATCCAGGATAAAAGCCTTTTTCGACTTGAGGACAAGTCGAATTTTCAGGGAGGATGCATTGATATGATTCCAGCAGAAGACAAGTCATTGAAAACTTATTTTAGGAAGCCTAAATTTCAGAATATCAATCAGTCCTAGAAATGAGCAATTAGTATCAATCAAGCCTTAATTTCCTACTGTTTTCTTATTCTGCAGATTTGTAGTTTAGAAAATAAATCCCTAATAATTAGGAATACTTATCTAGCTATTTCCTATTTTGTTTTAGGGACTCTTATATAAGACTCAAAAGATGTAATGTAGAAACCATCCAGTTATTGAATAAAAATCAGTCTTTAAGTTGGCAAGAGAGATTCTCCTTGTGGATTCTATCATAGAGCATGTAGATAATGCTAATTAGAGCATGTTTAGAGTTGTTTTCATGCATCTAGACTAGTTTTTAAGTAGTTTTTCTTAGTTTGTTTACTATCAATGAGATTCAAAATCTATACTAGTTTTAGTGTAAATTGGGGTCATTTCGACGAGCAAGGATTCGATGAATACAGTTCTTAGTGATTTAAAGTTAGAAGATTCAAGATTTGAGATGTTCAAGTGCCTAATTTCAAGGTTATTCAACCTGCATTTGATGAGGATTAAGCCCCAAGAAGTGATGGGAAAAGAACACTTTAATCTGGACTATGTATTGGAGTTGTTGTTTCAACACACTTATCTTGTAATGCTTCTTTCGAGAGCTATGATGGTTCTGTTTGAGTGAATTTAGTGTTGTTGAAAAGCTGATTCGAAGAGCTACAATCATGTTTTTACTCTAAGTCAAAAATTCAAACTAAAAGTGGGTCAAAACAGCCTCCAAAGTGTCATTTGAATCCTAAAACGACCCCAAGCACAAGTGGCTCATGACGCACCCATGTCTTCGTGATCCGGCCGAGTTTTGAGACATGATGTTTTGTGATGAAAGCGCAGGTTGGTGGCTTACGACATGACTGTGTTTTGGTCCGTGTCGGGAAGACAATAATAAACCCGACTCTTGTTTTATATTCTTTTATATATTAAGTTTTTAGTTTTATTTAGGATAGTTTTAATTGGATGTAATCCATATATATATTTCGATTGTTATATCTTAGAATTATTATCTTGACATTATTATTTTTTCATTTTGAATAAGAAGAAAACATAGAAATCTTTGTAAGTTCTCCAATGGTTTTTTCTAGCTAAACTTCTTTAATCCAACTAATTTATTGGAAATGTTTGATTTGAATTGTTGTAATGTGTGAATGTTCTTATTAAACCTTAACCAGATTGATTTCTATGCTTAATTGCTTAATTTTCGCATATGGTTTTATTAGATCGATTAGCTACCTCATATGATTTCTAGGATGAATTACAACTAGCTAATTTTCGCATCTTTGTAAGTTTTCCAATGGTTTTTTCTAGCTAAACTTCTTTTATCCAACTAATTTATTGAAAATGTTTGATTTGAACTGTTGTAATGTGTGAATGTTCTTATTAAACCTTAACCAGATTGATTTCTCTATACTTAATTGCTTAATTTTTTCCTATGACTTTATTAGATTAGCTACCTCATATGATTTCTAGGATGAATTACAACTAGCTAGATTGGTTAAATAACTGGTCAGTATTGAATTGATTAAAATAGATCTCTTTAATTAATTAGCCCGATTGGATTAATTGGTTAAAGAAAGAGATTTCAATCATAATTATTTTAAATATCTCGTTGATTTAAAGGGTTATTTCTATTGGTACTTGGATCTTTAAAGGGTTATTTGAATGTCTGGTTCCTTTGAACCTCTTTCTATTGGTTATAAAAAAAAGAGTTCAATCATAATTTTGTTGAATGTCAAGTTGCTTTAAAGAGTTATGCTTGAATCTTAATGTTTTTGCAAATTGAACTTATGAGGTCTCTTAAGTTGTTTGATGATTAGTGTTAAAGTTTGAAATTCCGTGAAGTTGAGTTGTTAAGAGTTTCACAATAGATTGGTAAGGTGCAATTATAATAATGATAATCGATGGTCAACATCCACTTCTACAATGGATATAAATTAGTTGGATACTTTCGTCATATTTGCTTCAACAATCTTAATTTGCATTGTTTTATTCAATTTAGTAGTTGATAATTTACTCTTCAAAACCCCCCTTTTTTAAGTAGAATACCAATAAACAATAAAATTACGAATGTCTGTCGGATCGATTCTTACTTCCCTACTATAATATTAGTTGGGTAGTTGGGATTCTTTTCATTGGCATTGGGGCGACTAAGATACCACAATCACTTGTTGGAGTAGAATGTAGTTGAAATATTGCCCATAATTTAATATACATCTCCTAAACTTACGAGAGTTAAAAGAAAGCTTATAATTGTTTTCTCCATATATTTGCCTTAAATTGTAGATAAAAAAGCTTGTTTGTTTTATCTTAATATCCATTTTGATAATTTTTATAGTTATTATTTAGAAAATCAACTTCAATCAACCATATATACCGAACACTTAAAAATGAATTGCACCAAAGAGTTTTGAATTTCAATTGTAAAATTCAACTATGAAATAAGGTTCAGTTTTGGTCTCAACTCAAGTAAGTTTTTGTTACCCGCATAAGTGTTAGTATGTTGTATATATGAGCTGTGCTCAATGAGTTTGTTAGGAGCAACAGAATGTCAATTCAGTTGTGACTTGCGTGTGATATAAGCTCTCTAAGATGTAACAGATTGTTCATCCAGAAAATAAGTAAAGTCTTCTCCATTCTAGCTATCTTCTCTCTTCCTCTTCTGATTCTGTTCTTCCTCTTCTATCTCTAATTCTTGTTCAATCTTCTCTTCTTCGCGTGTTCTTGTTACAGCTCGTAACAATTGACCGGTGAATTGCGCTGTCCATCAAGATTCACCGGTTTGGACACCAATTGAGAAGCGTCCCTCGCACGAGCCTCCATTCCAGGCAAAGGAGCTCCACCAGAAGCCAAAATTCCCCTTTCCCGAGCTTCCACACTTTGATCGGCATCGGAATTTTGCATCGGCGACTTTTGCTGAGACAACAACCCTTGGATCATCGACGCCAAATCCTTCCTGAGATCCAAAACCTGTTGCTTCGTTTCATCAATTGACTTCTGGACCTTATCCTCCTTTGTGCGCGCTTCATCTATGAATGCCTTAGCTGTTTCTGCAAATTGCTGTAATTGCTGAACCTGATTCTCAATCACCTTGAATCGAGTTCCATCAACCATTACCGGATCTGTTCGCTCTGATACCAAATTGTTACGAGCTGTAACAAGAACACGCGAAGAAGAGAAGATTGAACAAGAATTACAGATAGAAGAGGAAGAACAGAATCAGAAGAGGAAGAGAGAAGATAGCTAGAATGGAGAAGACTTTACTTATTTTCTGGATGAACAATCTGTTACATCTTAGAGAGCTTATATCACACGCAAGTCACAATTGAATTGACATTCTGCTGCTCCTAACAAACTCAATGAGCACAACTCAAATAGTATGAAAATAGAACTTATAGTAAACAAAAAAGGAACTAATAATCGAAAAAAAGTTAAAAATGAAATGTCAATCTAGTGTTCTAACATTATTTTTTAGAAAAAAATACTATAGAAAAATTTAAAAAAAAAAACAAAAAAATTTCCTGAAAATTAAAAAACAAATTTGAACCATCTACTACATGGTAAGGAGGTAAATCCAATGTATGATCAAGACTTCACAACTATAGAACGAGGACCCGAGACCCAAGGATCGCGGACCCGATGACTTATGACCCCTTACTCAACTTTTGACATAGTTAAGTCAGATCTTCAAATGTTCACTTTTGGGTATTTAGTCAGCTTGGTATTTAGTCAGCCGGTTGAGCTTTTAGGATAGAACCCAAATGTCTCCGGTTCGACTCTCATGGTTAGTACTCTCAACCAAAAAAACATCTTCACATGTTCATAACTTCTTACTCAACTATCAAAATTGAACTTATAATAGATCAAATCGACATCGACAAGATGAACATGTAAGACTTAAACAAAAAATTTGATTTTTTAGATCACGGTTCATTAAGCGTCACCCAACGTGAAGTGTGGGTTTTTGTATCTCATTTTTCTCGTATTAGGTATCGTCGATGGCTCACATCGCGAAGCAAGATGCTTCATAAAGCGTAAGATAGTTTGTGTGTCATGAAAATATGTGTGTACCCTTATTTTGCTCATTGTTATACAATTTTGGATTGAAACTCATTGGGTTTATATGTCAAGCTCAAAAACCCAAACGATTTGTCAATTATCGGTCCACGAAACTTTATCATAGTATTAGAGCAGGTTTCAATGTGTATTTATTTCCTAGAGATTTCGGGCTTGCCGACTTCATGGGGCCCACTTTGACAACCCATGCTATATAAGAACGATCGAACAAAAAAGTGACTATTCAGTAGCGTTGATGGAGTTTTTCACAGTTATTGGTCCTTGTGAACACATTTAGGCAACCCGTTCAATAAAGTTGCAATCGATCGATCAATTCACAAGCTTCGAGAGATTATGTCCAAGTGTCAACTGACCCGTGCATTTGGTCTTCACGGACATGTTGAGAGTTCCGCACTATAAATAAAAAGGACAACAATGTAATATACTAACATAAAGAATTACTCCACCCATTTTCATATGATTTTGGATTGGAAGCTTATTGGATTTAAATGATAAGTCCAATCACACAGACAACTTTAGGATTATATTAACCCACCAAACTTAATCATACCGAAATTACTGAATCATACCGAAATTATTGAAATTTTTTTAACCTAAAAAAATTGAAGTTTGATTTTTTTCTTTGACAAGTCCCGATCGCGAAATATCGGAGATAGACTTCAACTCAATCAACGTCGATTGGAAAATTCTTATAGGTGCATATATTGGAAAATTCTTACACGTACTAGTCCACATTCAAACATGCAAGGTGACCGTTAAACAATAATCTATCTATCTGTCTATTACTATATACTAAAGCGGAAGCAAATTCTGCCACCATATTGCGCCACATCACCCCCCTTATTTAAAAATCTATCTTTTAAATCTTGATTTTATTATAATCTTATACATACTTAACTAAGATATTAATTCTATATTAGAAATTGAGTTGTTTAATTGATAATTCTATCCAAATATATAAATCTCTATCTTATCATTATACACCTTTAATTAATATATAGATCTATTATTAACCTTTTATTTAAAAGAATATTTATTTTGTCATAATCGATAAATCATAATCATAATATTTTACCCATTTAATCAAATATCATATTAAATTTAAATTATTTTTCGTAATTTTGCTATGATATTTTTTAAATCATCAATGGTAGCAAATTCTACTACCACTAGATTTAAGAAAAATATTCATTCTAATATTATAATATATTAAATAAATATTTACTGTCATATCATATTAAAATATCAATAAAAAAAAGTAGATGTTATCTTTACCATATATATATATACATATATCACTAATATTTGCATATTGATTACGCTTTAGAAAAAAAGATAGATTTCTTAATTAAGATAATAATTCGTTAACATATTTCATTACATATTTATGTATTTATTATTTAATTATTTTTTCAAAAAAACAAATAACATATATACGAGATAATTTGGTTTTCTATTTAACTTACTAAATATTATCTTTATCTTTAATATTATAATATATTAATCCGAGTTTTTATTTAACTTATTGATTTTATTATATAATTTGGTTTACATAATTTTATTTAAATTCCAAAAGATTTGTATTAATTGTTAATAAAATGTGATAATGCATCTTATCTTATGTCATTTTTCCTCAATTATTTAAATATATGTTTATATATGTATAAAAAGTAAATATATAAATAAAATTTATTTATATATACGATGATATACAAGAATTATGCCATTTTATAATCCAAAAAATAAGCGCCATTTTAAAACAAAGTATACATATAATAATATTTGTAGTTATATAGTAAATTCGTATACAAATCAATAAATAAATAAATAACACCCCCGTACAAGGTACGGGTCATCTGCTAGTACAGTACTAATTGTTAAAACTCCCACGTCGACAAGAGTTTGAATCATGCGTTGAATAAATGTTATCCACGGTGGGTAGAGTTGTCAAAACCTGACCCGATCCAAAAAATTGACCTGAATTGACCGAAATTTTTTAGGTTGAAACCCGACCGAAATAGTAGCGAGCAAAGAAAAAAATCGAACCCGATTGGGTTGAAACCCGAGATCGACCCGATTTTTTATATATATGTGGAATGAATATATTTTCTTTTAAATATTTTAATATAAAACCTATTATAAATAGAATATTATTATAAAAATCAATTGAAAACAAAATTTTGTTATTAAATACTAATATTTAATCATAATGATATTTTAATAATCATTAAAAATTCAAAGTTTTGACCTATTAGGTCGACCCGAACCCGCACAATAACCTGTCAAGACCCGACCCGACTTGACATGTAACCCGATTGACCTGAACCCGCACTCAATCCGAACCCGAAAAGACCGAACTTGAATCCACCCGACCCGACCTTTTTGACACCTCTACATGTGGGTGATAAAAAAAGTGTATATTGTACTCCCTCCGTCCATTAATGTTTGCCTCATCTTGTTTTTTTAGTTCCAAAATATTTGTCGTACCGTCTTTTTTTTTTTTCCTATCTCCATTTTGTTCGCTCTGATACCAAATTGTTACGAGCTGTAACAAGAACACGCGAAGAAGAGAAGATTGAACAAGAATTAGAGATAGAAGAGAAAGAACAGAATCAGAAGAGGAAGAGAGAAGATAGCTAGAATGGAGAAGACTTTACTTATTTTCTGGATGAACAATCTGTTACATCTTAGAGAGCTTATATCACACGCAAGTCACAACTGAATTGACATTCTGTTGCTCCTAACAAACTCAATGAGCACAGCTCATATATACAACATACTAACACTTATGCGTGTAACAGTTTTAACAATATTTTGGATTTTAATTTCGGTTTCAACTCAAGTCATTTTCATCCCATTTGAATGTTATAACTCATGGAGTAGATTAGAGTTTTAGTTTCCAAGGTCAACATCGGTTTGGCATTTGTCCGATGTCTTGCAATAGATGCGTGATTTCCTAAAATTTGACTGTAGTAGAACAAGATCATGTTTGAAAATCGACTACATGCATGTAAGAATTTTCCAATTGGTGTTAAATTGCAGCCTCACTGGACATAGTGAAAGCTGTGAAAATACGAATGATTCAATTATTAAATTTTCATACAATGACTATCTATGCTTGAATATATGTTTCATTTGAAAAACATACTATCTTTCCCCCTCGATGATCTCGTCAAGGCCTAAGAATTATTTTTTGGGTGAGTGATCGCTCTTCAGGTCAAATCCACCCGTAACGTAGATTCAACCGTAGTACCATAAAGTCTAAGAAGAGTTATTTCATGGTAATCCGAGAACTTAATTTCCAATTAAGAGCTCACCCATCCCACTAGTACTCTTGCCTTGCACATCTAACTTTCGGGTTTTTTTCTTACTCGAATCTGAAAAAGAAAACACTCTCGTTGATAGATAGAGCTACCCAATCCCTTAGAAACTATGAAGATGTTACCTTATACATGTCAAACACTGATTTATAATAGCACCTACATGATTCATGGATGGATTCAAGTGAGGCGAGTGGATGTCGGTCCCCCACTTCTATCCGGCCATAATCTATTATATCTTGTTTTCAAAGTTTTTTTTGATACAAAATATATACATATATTTAGTGTAAGGCCCGAGCTCCTAGAAGCGTTATCCCATGTCAACACGAGAACTTCCTAGAAGGTCACCCATCCTATTAGTACTCTCGTCTTAGCACGCTTAATTTCATAGTTCTTTTGACCCCTCGAGCCATGAAAAGGAAGAGTTCTTGTTGTCATGGGGAGTACCTCAATCCCTTATAAATTCTCGGGGTGTTACAATCTTCCCCACTTAAGCACTTGACGACCTAGTCAAAGCCCAAGGACCTCCCCATGGGTCGAGTGACCGCCCTCCGACCAAGCTAACTCGCCCTAGAAGCGCTAGCCCTTGCCAATCCAAGGACTTCCAAGGAGGTCACCCATCCTGATACTACTCTCGCCTTGGCACGCTTAATTTCATAGTTCTTTTGACCCCTCGAACCATGAAAAGGAAGAGCTCTTGTTGACGTGAGGAGCACCTCAATCCCTTATAAATTCTCGGGATGTTACATTTAGGGGTAGATCTAAGGGTAGGTTAGGATTTGCTCTAACCTACCCTACAAATAAGTTCCATTACTATTAATAGCACAAAGTGTGAGAAAATCTTTATAACACAGGTGGTAGGTCTAGGCTTGTAAGAAGATATGAGGAAGCGTGTTCCAATCTCACTATAATAATTTTCTCCTATAGTTTTATTTTTTTATAAATTTTACCCTATATTTTGAGTTTTGTCCTAAATTTAGCCCTTCTCGATGTTTTGGCCTAGGTCCGCCCATACATACATCTATAAAAATCACAATTAGTGTCACAAGAATTAAATTGTCTGATCGGTTTAGTATTCATTCTTCTCGTAATAGGGAGGATTTTTTTATCCTTGGCTTATCTTTTTTCGCATATATTTAATTATCAACAACAACAACATTTATACATCATTTTCCGCAAGGTGCATGATCTGGGGGGTCAGGATGAGGGCATTCAGACCTAGATGTAATGCGCCCGAAAAGACCCAAGGAACCAAACTAACCACCAAAAAACTAAAAGAAGCCTAAAATCACAACAAAAGAATAAAACTAGCAAACTAGCTGAAAAAAGTTAAAAGACCGACACAAGACACTCAAACACCCGGACGAAAAGCCAACACTCGCATACCACCCATGGAATTTGACTCCACCACCAAATAGCTAACAATCTACTAGCCTGATCTTTTCACGTATATTTATCATTTATTGAATTCTGTTTACCCTATTTTACATTTCTTACTTAGTGCATAAGCTAATACAAATCTACCATTTGTGGGTAATGTAAATATAAATCTGAATTAATGGATAATTCGTTATTTACTCCAGCATGTACAATCCAAACCCGATAGACTTGAGTCTGAATATATTGACCTATATATATGTATTAATCTATTCATATAATTTTAATTTTAATAATAATTTTTGTTCAATATTTATATTATTATTTAATATATTATTGACGTATGGGAAAAAAGTTCACTATGAGTAAGATTTAATAATGACAAAAAGTGTACTAAAGGATAAAAAAATGTTAAAATGTCAAAAAAATCACTTGAAATTTCTTACTCATATAAGGATATAACGTTTGGAATAATATTTTCCAGATATGTCGAAAGGTTTTGAGGAAATCTTCATTTGAAACTAATTTGTATAAACAAGTGATTTAGGAAACGTAGTGGAATAAGTTTATTACTATATGAACTCACATAAGTGACTTAAGAGCTTGGGCAACAAGCTAAGGGTATGTACAATGGGGGTTTTCTAAGAGATATATATTTAACGGGTTCTTTCCTATTTTTTTAGGAATAATAAAAGGAAAAGCTTAAGAACGTATATGTTTAGTGCTTATATAAGCACTCCCTAAGAAACCCTTCTATTCACTTCTAACCATTAATAGTTTGTTACATGTCATTCAACTAAACAATTTTATCACATCAAAAAAAAAAAAAAAAAAACTAAGCAATTTTATTTTTATATTTGGGTGCTTATAAGTACTTAGAGGATTTATCTATTGGAGTGGGAAAAAGAAAATAGTTACTTTTTTTTTTGGTAGAATAAAAAAGAAACTAGTTACTTATATGATGTTAAAAAGAAATTAAATTAAATTATAATAATGATTAGGAAACCTACATAAGCAACTTCTATCGCACATATTTTTTTTTTTATCCAAAGGAGGGCTAATGCCCGTTTTATTTAAACATAATAAAATTACACATTAAGACTCATCCAAGAGTCGATCTCCAAGTATGAAACAAGACCATTAGGAGAACTAGTAAAAATAGAGAAATCGCCTACACAATTGTTACTAAACTTAGCGAGCCAATCCGCAGCCTGGTTGGCGCTCCTAGCAATGTGGGTCACCCGCACAGCCCAAGACCTGTCGTTTATCAGCGTCGTCACATTGGAGACAAGCTCCCAGAGATCTGTAGGCCTGGCAGAGTTGTCGAGAACCGCCTGCACCACGTCGAGCGCATCAAGCTCAGCCACCAGCTTCGAGACTCCAAGCTCCTTAGCCACCTGCAACCCTTTCCACAGCCCCAACAGCTCCGCACGAACAGCTGAGTTCCCAACTGCCTTCACCACAAAAGCTTTGACAAACTCCCCGGCATCATTATGCAGCAAACCACCAGCCGAGACGTGGGAGTTGCCAGCAGAAAAGCCCCCGTCGGTGTTAAGCTTCATCCAACCAACCTCAGGGCGAGTCCAATGCTCCAAAGAGCTACGCCCAAAGCTCGACTTCTTGAGCTTCTTCAATTCCAGGTATTCCCTAGCCCGTTCAAGAACAAATAGGTGTTTATCCCCATGGAAAGCAGGCTGCACATTGAAGACTCTTGCATTCCTCCATTTCCAATTCCACCACACTCCATAAGCAAAAGTAGTTGGCCAAGCCCCCTCCATAGATAAATTATGTAAGAGCCAAGTCTTCACATCACCTGCATAAAACAACCCCTGCCTTCGATGAATAAGCAGGCTGTCCCACACCTCACGAGCCAGAGAGCAATCACGCAACACATGAAGAGTGGACTCGGCTGAATCGTTACAGGCCGAGCAAAGATCACTGTCACACAACCTTCTTCTCCTCCTATTGACATTACACATGATGGAGTCGTGGGCAGAGAGCCAGAGAAACATCCGCACACGCTCAGAGGCATCAAGGGACCAAATCTTCTTCCAAAGTTGCTCTCTTTCCACATCAGGCTCATCTCGCACAAGCTCTATGACAGACCTCAGCGAGAATTGTCCTGAAGCAGAAAACCGCCAATAAAAGTTGTCTCCAATGCCATCCTCCATAACCCTTATGCTAGCAATCTCCATCAGCGCATCAGGAGGAAGCAAGTGGGCAAACGAATCCCAAATCCAACCATCGGGCCCCCAATATTCAGCCACCGTCTTCCCGATCTCATCCTCCCCAATATCCGAAACAGCAACATCGATCAAAGGTCTATCCAAAGCCCAGACATGGTCCCAGAAAAGCGTTGAGTTACCATCCCCAATCCGAGACTTAACTCCCTGCAAAAGAGGCGCCTTTGCTTTGACAACACCAGCCCATAAGTTGGAAGCACCTCTCTTCTGCTGAAACATATCCCTATCTTGCCTCCCATTGCAATACTTCCCCCTCACCACTCTTGACCACAGGGATTCAGACTCAGTCATGAGTCGCCAGCCCATCTTAGCCATAAAAGCCGAGTTCACCTGTCGCATACTTCTCAACCCGAGACCTCCTGCAACTTTAGAATTTTTTAGCGTCTCCCAATTAACCAAATGAATTTTCCTCTTATCATCAGTAGAACCCCAAACAAACCCCCTAGTATCCTTCTCAATCTTATCACAAACATACAAAGGGAGACTAACAGACTGCATAGTATAATAAGGGATACTTGAGATAGCAGATTTAGCCAAAGTGACTCTACCTGCCATGGAGAGAGTACGCGCCTTCCAGCCAGCCAACTTGGTCTTGACTCTCTCCATTATGTGCCTATAGTTCTCCTTAGACTCCCTTTGCTTAGTCATGGGAATGCCCAAATACATCCCGAGGTCCTCAGTCACCGGGATACCACCGCGCTCGCTTATCCTCCGAGCCTCATCATCATGAGTACCATTAGAGAAACAAATCTTGGACTTCTGGAAGTTGATCTTAGCCCCAGAAGCCCCACAAAATTTACCCAGACAATAACACATCACCTCCATTTGGTCCACAGACGCTTCCGAGAAAAGGATCAAGTCATCCGCAAAAAAGAGATGCGAAATTTGAGGCCCCCCATCCGATAATTGGATTGGCTTCCAGGAGCCAGCTCCCACAGCCTCGTCGATAATATGGCCAAGCCGCTCCATGTAAAGAACAAATAAGTAAGGGGAGATCGGATCTCCCTGCCTAACACCACGAGACGGAACAAAGCTTTCTCCGATTCCACCATTCTAGAGGACTTTCATGGAGCAGGAAGTAACGCTCTCCATAATCACCTTGATGATTCCGCTAGGAAAACGAGCCTCATACAGAGTATCGCGGAGAAAATCCCACCTGACTCTATCATAAGCCTTTTCAAGATCGATCTTCACCGCCATGAAAGGCTTGCTCCGAGAATCCCTCATGGAATGCATGACTTCTTTGGTAATGACAACGTTATCGGTAATCTGGCGCCCCGGAACAAAGCTCGACTGCGACGGAGCCACAATCCGATTCATCACGGGTTTCAGCCTGGATACGATCGCCTTGGTAGCAATTTTCATCACGACATTACACAAGCTGATTGGTCTCAGCTGGTTCACTGTTTCCGGGTTCTCCACCTTAGGAATCAAGACAATCAAGGTCTCATTCATTTCCGGCGGGATCCCTTTCCCATCCAGAAACTCAAGGACCGCCCTCTCAACCTCGTCGCTAACAATGCTCCAGTTCTTCTGATAAAAGATAGCATGAAAGCCGTCCGGGCCCGGAGCCTTGAGAGGACTCATGGAATCTAAAGCAGCCTTTACCTCCTGACTAGTGAATCTCCTGCCCAAAGAGTACAAGTCATCCTCGGCAATGACAGGAAACCGGCCACGAGGTACATCAAACGGACCATCAACAAGATCCTCTTCAAAATAGAGCGACTTTAGATGTTCCGTAACCATCCTGTGCAAAGAAGCTTGATCCCACTCCCAAGAGCCGTCCGACTTGATCAAGCCATCAATTCTGTTCTGCCTTCTTCTCACCACTGCACTAGCATGAAAGAACCTGGTGTTTCGGTCCCCTTCCAACAAGACATCAGACCTAGCTTTTTGAATCCAGAAGAGGTTGATTTGGTCCAAGACCACCGCCAACTGCCTACGGAGCCTCCTGTCAAGATCAAACAAGCCACGGCTAGGGGAGTTGCATATAGCACGTTGAATTCCCTCAATCCTGTTGTATAAGCGATCACGTTTCCGAAAGAGATTCCCAAAAACGTTCCTGTTCGATCCAATCATTAAGATTAGCAGCCAAGTTAGATAGGGAAGAACAAAGAGGGGCGCCTTTGTCCCAATGAGTCACCAAAAAATTTTGAAATTCAACATGAGTAAGCCAGGCCGCTTGGAATCGGAAAGGCCTACTCAGCAGAGAATTCCCTTCAAACTCCTCCAGAGATAAGAGCAGGGGAGAATGATCCGATTGGATCGCCGGCAGGTGACGAATAGAAGCATTGACAAATCTCTCCCGCCAATCCACATTAGACAAACCCCTGTCAAGCCTTCCACTAGCACTGGTAGAAGGATCACTTCCCCTGTGCCAAGTAAACCTAGGCCCTGAAAAGCCTAAGTCAAGAAGCTCCATCCTGCCTTCAATCCAATCCTTGAACTTCCTAGTCCGCCTTCGAAGCTCCTCCGAATCGCCAGTCCTCTCCGCCATCTCCTTGGTTTCATTGAAACCCCCCATTAGGAGCCAAGGCAACGAGACTGAGTCCTTGAAAGCAACAAGTCTGTCCCACAACTCCCTCCTATTAGCAGGTTTCGGGTCTGCATAGATGGCAGAGAAGACCCAATCCGCCTCACCAGCACGAGCCACCTTAACGGACACCACCTGCCTATGGACCTCGATCGCATCGATCTTCACTCTGTCCTCCCTCCATAACACCCAAATACCGCCTTTGAACCCACTAGCCTCAGCCCGAATTCTGCCATCGAAGCCAATGCGATCACAAACTTTGTCAGCTTGAACACCACTAATCTTCGTCTCGAGCAAGACCAAAACTGAGGGATCGTGGCGCCGAACAAGATCCTTCAAAGCATGCATGAAATCCCTACTTCCTGCACCTTGAACATTCCAAGTAACAATTTTGATATTAGGAACCATCATGAGGAAAAAATAATATAGTTGTTGATCCTCCACAAACCACCGAGCAAGGTCAGTCGACATTGCTATCGTCCACTCTGGCATCTCGATTTTGTACGCTTTCGACCGACGGAGCTCCCCCTCTTGGCAAGTCTTGAGGAGCATCCTCCATACTGGTGTCCACAGGCGTACGATCCCTATCCTTGGAGCCGTCGAGGGGCTCAGAGCCCGCCATTCGCCCGTCATTCTGAGAAGGAGGGTCTTTTGTATGCTTATGAGGTTGCTGTTGTATGAATTGAGAGCCTGCAATGCTCAAGGGCGCCTCCAGGTATTTATTCCTGGGGGAGGAAAGCCCTTGCCAAGCAGGACGAAGAGATAACTCCAATCCTGCAGATGCCCCAGATTTCTCCCAGATCTTCCCTTTCTTGAGCATATCTTTGTTCGACCCCTGAATTTCCTCCCTGATGAGCTCTTTTGTTGCTTTCCCTTTCAATTTCTCCGTGATATTCCCTCCTCCTTTCCTTATCTGACTACTCGTTGATTTCTCCTTAATTAAACCCATTGATTTATTTTTAGCAGTTTCCTTCTTGTTAATACCCAGCTGCTTGTCCAACCGAAATCTTCGCCCAATTGCCTCCTTTTCCTTCCCAAAAAACGCCTTTTGTGAGGAATTGGACGGAATCCGGTCATTATTCAGCACTTGATTCTTGCCCGAAGTTCCCTCCTTGATTTTCGGCTCCTCCAAATTTGAAACCATCCCCCCCTGCTCTTGAATTTTTGAATTCCCACCATCCTCCGTAACGTCTTCAAGAATTTGAAACCGTGAACCCGAAACGCCCGAACCGGTATGGAGAATAGGGTTCGCGGCCAAAACCCGAGTTGGAGCTGCAGTAATTGAACCGGTTCCCTCTTGTCGCACCCCTTGCCCCTGATGACCAGACGGCTTCTCCGGTGGCTGTTCCGACGGGGTATCCTTCTTCAGAGGTGGCCCTTCTTTCATCGGCCTTCTCCTGCTAACGCGCTTAGCCACCATCCAATCCCCAAAATTTTCCTTTAGCTCCGGTCTCGGCTTACACGGTTCACCTACAGGAACCGGCTCACTCTGTCCATGAAGCACTTGGGAAGAGCTCGTACATTGATCCTTGGTGTGTCCAATCCTCCCGCACTCGAAACAAATCATCCGTAAGCCTTCGTACTGGACCTTCCAGTAACGATCAGTCATCCAGAACTTCGAGACCAACGGAATTGTAATATCAAGCTCGACACACAACCTAGTGTATTTACCCCGGTCAGCGGCAGTCGTCGTCCTATCAATTTTTAAAACTGTGCCAACCTCAGCACCGACAGCTTCTAGCACTTCCTTGTCAAAATACTCCATCGCTAGCTCCGGGATTCTTATCCAAGCTGCCACTAACCTTAGACGCTCCTCAGAAGCGATGAAATTGGGTCTCCATCTCTGAATTGTGAGGTAACTCTCTCCAATCAGCCAGGGGCCATTGGTCATGAGATGATGCAAGTCAGTCACATTGCTAAACCGAATTACATAGTAGTCATTACCAACGTCAATCATGGAGAATTCTCCTTTAGGACGCCATTTTTGAATGAGACTATTTCGGAGATACATGTATCCTACACTTCGATCCAAAATCTTAATTATGATCGCGTTCCTCCACGGCCTCCTAATCCGTCGTTTCGTTTCAGCAGAGAGGAGAACCACGGGGCAATTAGGATCAACAGTCTCTGGTCTAACATCATCCCGAACATCCTCATCATAATCATCATCTTCCCAGAATGGATTGGAATATTCAACCAGCATGCCTTCAGCCCGGTTCCCAGTCACAGAGTCCTTATACGAAAAAGCAGTTTTTCCCCCTCCAGAAATCCTATTAGCCTCAATAAGAGACGGGAATTCAACATCAGCAAGTTGGCTACCAGACTGATTCTCATTCAAAGTATTAGTCTTTTTGGTTAAGCGGGAATCTTCCATTTCCAGCGAGCAAAGAGGCGGCTTGAGAGAAGAGTCTCCGGCAGGCTTGAGACAAATGTCTCCGGTAGGCATTGAGAGAGTTTTTTATTCTATCGCACATACTTTAAAATAGACAAAGTTGAGACTTTCCATTAAGTTAGGGGTAAAATGCACACCAACTTATTAATGGCATGTCAAGTTGTCAACAATCATTTCGAAGAAAATAAGATCAGAAGCATGAAAATGATTAAAAATGATAGGTACACATCATCTAGTGGTAAAAATCAAGATTGTCGTTTTTCGTGATTTGGGAGATTTTGGAAATTGCTTAATAACAGTACTGCTTAATATTCAACTGAAAAAAAAAAGTTGCTTGACACAACTTTAATACATATAAAAGCTTTTGAACGTACATGCATGCATGGTCATGGTCGTCAAATTGACAACTTATTGGCATACTTATTGGTCGACGGTTGGACCCCCCATCCTATTACACCATTGTCTAAATGCATGCCCTGATCGAAACAGACTAAACAAAATTAAGAAAACATACATTTCCCAAACATTCATCAAACATAGATTTGAAATATATTTATATGGAGATCTGCTCGATGAAGACAAGCTTGATGGTGTCCTTCATCCGCTGGCTAACAATCGTGTATCCATTTTCGTTCTTGTAGACATAATCCATGACACGACAAAAGTTATAGATGTAAGGCAGCAAAGGCTTGGCAACCGAAGTCACGGGTTTAAATATCTCCTCGTTTATATCTTTCCAAGCATTCTCAACGAGCAAGTTTATTGCTTCAAAAGCCTCTTCCTCGGAAACACCATGTTGTTTGATGTAGCAATCTACTCCTCCGGCCACATGGTCTCTATGTTTATCCCACTGTCAAGAAAACATTTGATCAGGATACCATGCAAACAATATGGTTTCACGACTAACAGTTAATCCTTGGGGCGTCTGCCATAGGTCTCCGGTTCAGGTCTCAAAAGAAGTATGGGTCTACTAATTAATAGTTACCTCATAATCGACTAGATCATCCATGAATCTGCCGATTATACATGTAGCTCTTTGTGGTTTGGAATTCTCGGCAACACTTTTGAAAGTCTTCTTGGCATCGTCCTCTTCGACATAGTTGAATAGCAAGGAAACCACCACCATAAGAGTGGTGGCACTGCTTTTGATTGCATTCTCAAAGTAGTGGTCGAAGTTTGGAACGTACTTCATCTTGCACCACCTAGCTTCTTGCAAGTAAGCCTTGGATAAAGTTATAACCTAACAAAGTACGCAAAAATCAAACACCATCCATCAAAGGATTTCAATCAATGAATAAGCACCACATTAGTTAGCCATCCATATGCCAACTATAGATCATAGCTTAGGCTTCACCTCTTGCACGGCATAGGGAACATAGTTTATGATCCCTAGTTTGGCCACCTCATCTTCAAACTCCTTGTAGGTATCATACTGAATCTCATAAAATAACTTCATGTAGCTTGGTAGTTCATTTATGCAACTCTTGTCCCACCTATACATGCATTAGGAACACATATATATAGCATCTATCATATCAAATTAATGGCAAGTATTATCGGAAAAAAGACTAGGCTAGTGTTTTGAACGAAGGTGATGATAAGACGACATTCGATTTACAGTGTGCCTACTTGGAAATGGCTTCAGTGAAAGCCTCTAGCTCTTCAATGGTGCCAAATGAATCATAAATGTCATCCAAGATAGTTAATAGCAAGAACGCCTTTGTGTAGACTACCCTTGCCACTGAAAATTTAGGGTCATGAAACACCGCGACACCATTGAGGTAAGCCTCCACCACCCGGTCCCTTATGAACGGGAGCGTAGTTGGGAAGTCGAAACTTCTCCACCATCTGCACGTAAGTTTACAAAATTAAGCTCAATGGATCAAAACATTAATGTACTTACGTACAATATAACTTGATAGGCCATGCAACGTCATGCATGTATATGTATACGTACTTGGTAAGCTCTTGAAGCTCCTCTTTGTGTAGAGTTTGTCGAAGGTCAAACTCTAACTTTGAAAGCCTTAGAAGAGAGGTCATGTGAGAAGGATCTTTCTCATAAAAGGAGATGTAGTGCCTAGATTCAATTAGGATCACTCCCTTGTGGATTGGATATACCAATGCCCTCGCGATTTGTGGCACTAATGGATGACCACTCGAATCACAAACGACAACTTTGACCTGAGCTCTGGTAAACACGACGGCCTTTTCCAATACATCGATCCTCTCCATTCCCTCGAAGATGAGCTGCGTCATATAAGCTTAAGAGGCCAACCACATCACTCTTTAGTGCCTCCAAGAAGTTTCCATGCTCATTGGTGAACTTTGAGAAGATGTCTACATCAATACATAGATTGATCAATACAATCAAATATGTAAGACAATATTGAAACTATGATTTGAATTGATCAACCATCATAGAGTTAATTACCACATGGAACATGATATCCATGCTGCCTTAGAATACGAAATCCAAGCGAAGCATGATACAAGTCAAGATTGCTCTCTTGAGCAGCGTTTTTCGTGTAAGCATCGTAGTTTTGCTTCAAGAACTCCTCGATTTGCTTTTCAAAGTAGTAAGCCACTCCAAGACGTTCCACTGTGTCGATAAGTTTGAGAGTTTCCCATAGCTTACCAACAGTTTCTTGTAGCTCGGCTCTCACTTTCGACTTCAAGGACGCGATCTCTTCCTTCCTCTTCGCGAGCAATTCCTATCACATCATGATCAATTGATAAGATCTTGTAAGACATATAATTGTTCACAAACAATAACTAGCTAGTAGACATATATATATATATACCTCGTCGTTGGCAGTGAAGTTGAGGAATTGATCGCCCCAAACATTAGGGTGGAAGTCAGCGATGGGACGATGTACGTCCGACTTGGTTACGACGGAAGGCATTGAGGGATTGGCAAGCAACATTTGGTTGGACGTGTTTTGAGTGTGAGGTTTCGAGTAAGTACAAGTGGGAAGAATGGTATTGTTATTTGATTATGAACAATGCCTACAAACGCACGTATTTATAGTGGTTGAATGCAGTACGTGTAAGAATTTTCCAATATATGCACCTATAAGAATTTTCCAATCGACGTTGATTAGTTGAAGACTATCTCCGATATTTCGCGATCGGGACTTGTCAAAGAAAAAAATCAAACTTCAATTTTTTTAGGTTAAAAAAATTTCAATAATTTCGGTATGATTAAGTAATTTCGGTATGATTAAGTTTGGTGGGTTAATATAATCCTAAAGCTGTCTGTGTGATTGGACTTATCATTTAAATCCAATAAGCTTTCAATTCAAAATCATATGAAAATGGGTGGAGTAATTCTTTATGTTGTATATTACTTTGTTGTCCTTTTTATTTATGGTGCGGAACTCTCAACATGTCCGTGAAGACCAAGTGCACGGGTCAGTTGACACTTGGACATAATCTCTCGAAGCTTGTGAATTGATCGATCGATTGCAACGTTATTGAACGGGTTGCCTAAATGTGTTCACAAGGACCAATAAGTGTGAAACACTCCATCAATGCTACTGAATAGTCACTTTTTTGTTAGATCGTTCTTATATAGCATGGGTTGTCAAAGTGGGCCCCATGAAGTCGGCAAGCCCGAAATCTCTAGGAAATAAATACACATTGAAACCTGCTCTAATACTATGATAAAGTTCCGTGGACCGATAATTGACAAATCATTTGGGTTTTTGAGCTTGACATATAAACCCAATGAGTTTCAATCCAAAATTGTATAACAATGAGCAAAATAAGGGTACACACATATTTTCATGACGCACAAACTATCTTATACTTTATGAAGCATCTCGCTTCGTGATGTGAGCCATCGACGATACCTAATACGAGAAAAATGAGATACAAAAACCCACACTTCACGTTGGGTGACGCTTAATGAACCGTGATCTAAAAAATCAAATTTTTTGTTTAAGTCTTACATGTTCATCTTGTCGATGTCGATTTGATCTATTATAAGTTCAATTCTGATAGTTGAGTAAGAAGTTATGAACATGTGAAGATGTTTTTTTGGTTGAGAGTACTAACCATGAGAGTCGAACCGGAGACATTTGGGTTCTACCCTAAAAGCTCAACCGGCTGACTAAGTACCAAGCTGACTAAATACCCAAAAGTGAACATTTGAAGATTTGACTTAATTATTTCAAAAGTTGAGTAAGGGGTCATAAGTCATCGGGTCCGCGATCCTTGGGTCTCGGGTCCTCGTTCTATAGTTGTGAAGTCTTGATCATACATTGGATTTACCTCCTTACTATGTAGTAGATGGTTCAAATTTGTTTTTTAATTTTCAGGAATTTTTTTTTGTTTTTTTTTTAAATTTTTCTATAGTATTTTTTTCTAAAAAAATAATGTTAGAACACTAGATTGACATTTCATTTTTCACTTTTTTTCGATTATTAGTTCCTTTTTTGTTTACTATAAGTTCTATTTTTATACTATTTGATTTTTTAGAAGATGAAAATAATACAAATTTGAATGTTTTAAGAAAAAAAATATAAAAAAAAGCTAAACCATACATTTTATAGTAAAGAGGACACTAAAAAGGTGAGATTATTCCTTAGTCCAAGAGATTGTCCTCGTCACAAGGCTCTCCTCACTGAAACCTACCTCTATGAATATATGATACTCTCATATAAGAAAAATATAGTTTATGCCTTTAATGCTTTATATGATTGTAGTTTTCATTTCATAAACTTACTATACAAACGAATATGATCATAATTTCACAAAAAATCATAACTTGTTATGAAAAAGATTAAGACATGCAAAGGACACTCTAATATTCTTAAAGGAACACTTAAATAAACTTTGAAGCACTCTTGATCATTAGAAGGGAGAGAGGGAGAGTACGAACTTTAGAAGTATAATTCTTACTCTACTTTGGTGCAAGTTTTACAATAGTAAATGACCTCCTTTTATAGGAGAAATGTGAGGTGCAAACCTAGGTAAATTTCCATGATTTAAGCATGGAAACAAGAAGGTGAAGAATGTGAATGATTCACCTTGTACAATTTACCTCCAATCATACATCATACAATAATTCATGTTCAATCATCTACTCAAACAAGCAATGGAGATGTAAGAATGTTAACTTGTAGATGTGTATAAGAGGGCAATTTGTAGATGATGTAGATTATTCACCTTCTTCCATGTTGTAGGAGATGAGTGTACTTTGCCTTGTTAAAAACCTTGTCATGAGAAACCCAGTGGGATAAAAGCCTGAATGAAGGAAAAAGAGTTCAACTTGAAACCCATTGTACGCTTTTAGTGTTGCCTCATTAAACACCTTATCAAGCAAAACCCAATGGGAAAAAACTTGATCGAAGGGAAAAAGAGTGCAACACGTATGATGCTCCCTTGACTTCAACATATGTCTTGAAGTTTGCACATTCCAATTCTGGATACTAGCTTTCCAAATTTCTTAGAGATCAATGACTTTGTGAACAAGTCATCCAAATTGTCATTTAACCGAATTTGTTAGATGTCCACTTCACCGGCTTCTTCCAAATCTCGAGTAGAAAAGAACTTTGGAGATATGTACTTTGTGCAGTCTCCTTTGATGTAGCCTTTCTTCATTTGAGCAACACATGTAGAATTGTCCTCAAATAATGTTGTTGAATCGTCAGTGATCGACATCATCCCACTTTCTTTCTAGATGAGTTGGATCATTGTTCGTAGAGACACACATTCTCTTCCTACCTCATACAAAGCAATCAACTCGGCTTGGTTTGATGATGTGGCAGTAACAATTTGCTTTGTTGATCTCCATGAGATGGCGGTGCCTCCATAAGTGAACAAGGCCATTTTGCGATTTGGCTTTGTGTGGATCAAAAAGTATCCTACATCTACATATCTAACCAGGGTTGCATTTCTTTGGATACAATAGTACAACCCAAGAGCATATGTACATCGAAGCTAGCGAAATATGTGTTTAATTCCATTCCAATGCCTCCTTGTAGGAGCAACGCTATACCTAGACAACAAGTTCACAATAAAAGCAATATCTAGTCTTGTATTGCTAGTTAAATACATTAAAACACCAATTGCACTTAGGTATGGTACTTCTGGACCAAGAATCTTTTCGTCCTCTTCTCGGGAGCGGAATTGATCCTTCTCTACATTGAGGGATCTAATTTCCATAGGAGAGGTCAAAGGGTGTGCTTTGTCCATAGGAGAGGTCAAAGATCCCATGCTTTTAAGTGCTCAATTTGTAAGCCAAGACAATTGTTCGTCCAAGGTCTTTCATTTCAAATTCTTTCATCAAATATTTCGCAGTATCTTCAAGTTCATTTGAAGTTCCGACGATGTTTAGATCGTCAACATAAACTACGATAATAGTGAATCCCTTTTCGGATCGTTTGATGAAGACACATAGACAGACAGTATTGTTCTTATACCCTTCTTTCAAAAGGTAATCACTAAGGCGATTGTACCACATTCGCCCAGATTGTTTTAACCCATACAAAGGCCTTCTGCATTTTATGGAGAACATTTCTTTAGGTCTACGATTATTGGCCTTAGACAATTTTAGTCCTTCTGGGACTCTCATGTAGATGTTTGTATCAAGTGTTCCATACAGATATGAAGTAACGACATTCATGCCAATTAGGAATCTCAATGTAGTTGCATCAACTACTGTAGCATTGAGTAGGCAAATGCATCATCGACAATAACATCCTTTCGATTCTACTGTGTGCATGTGGACACATAGTTTATGGAAATCTCATAATTGTCGACATTCTCATCCTTGTCGAGGATATCATTTTCTTTTGAGATATTTGCATTTTCAATATTATTGTCTTTATCGTCATTATCATGATTCGTCGTGGCTTCTTCTATTATGCCCTTTTGTCCTCTTGTCTTTCTCGGTTTCATATCTTTTGAACAAAATAGTCTACCATGCTTACGGCGTATTGTAGACTCACTTTGCAATGAATGCATCAGGCAATCCAGTGGGTATTTCAACCCTTATAGGGGCATTTACGGCAGGTATATATGACTTAGTTACCCTCTTTATGTCGGTAAAAGCATCGTGTAACTAATTTGCAATATTTTGTAAAAGAATGATCCGTTGTACTTCTTGTTCACACTATTTCGTTCTTGGATCAAGATTAGACAACGCAATTGCATTCCACGTGATTTCTTTCACATGTGGATTTGCATTTTTCTTTTCTCCCCCTAAGGTTGGGAATGTATTTTCATCAAAATGGCAATCAACAAATCTTGTTGTAAACAGATCGCCAGTTGTTGGTTCAAGATAATTAATGATTGAGGGAGACTCAAAACCATCATAAATTTCAATCTTCTTTCGGGACCCATCTTTGTGCATTAGGTGGAGTAACAGGAACATACACCGCGCATCCAAATATCTTGAGATGCGAAATACTTGGATCCTTACTAGATATTAGTTGTATCGGAGATCGTTTGTGATTAGCACGTGACCTTAATCGAATCAAGGCTGCTGCATGCAATATTGCATGTCCCCATGCAGATGGTGACAATTTTGATTTAATCAATAATGGTCTAGCAATTAGTGGGGTGTTTTAGCCCTTACTGAAATTAAAAAAAAATCATGTAGAGATGTAGAACATCTGGGAAGGCTGGAAGAGTGTCGATCCTAGCTCTCATCTCGCACTCTCCTCTCTGACCCTCTTTGACAAAATCCGGCCTCCGTCAACTCGTCATCACCAATCAGCAGAGGTTGAAGCCTCATGAGGTTACATCAACATATTGTCATTCGTATTTAACAATCGGCTAGAGCCTGGTTGCTCCATTTTGATGCATGATAAGGTTTGTAGGATATTTATCTTAACTAGAACTTTGAAGATTTGTCTAGCTTTTCCTCTGAAATAGGGTTTCATCCCTCTTGATTATTTTATCAGATCGATGGAAAATAGGGATCGAGAGAGTTGGTTTGAATTGGGACATTCTGCTTCTTTATATTAAAGTTTGGAATTTTTGTATTAGTAATCTACCGTGTATTATTCGAAGGGTGAAGAACTTTTGAGGAACATGAATTGGAAATTGAAGGTTAAATGTACTATAGTAGCTAGGCAAGCCCAAGTTTGGCCCTTAACTAATTTTATAGTGTTATTTAAGAAGAATTTTGGCTCAACTCCAAGCATCAACAAATAATAATAAATTGGAGGCTATGGCTATTTTATATGAGCACTATCGGTTCTAGTTCTTTCATCTCTCTATCATGTTATGTAAATACCAAGTGGTAAACTGAGGTAATTAGCTTCTTACAATCTTGAATTTGTTAGAGAAGATTTTCTTTTGGAATTGTTTGTTGCGTGTGTAATTAGTAAAAGTAACAAATTAGGGATTGTTTTAGATTCTCTTTTTAGCTAAGACAAGTAATATCCTAATTGAAAAGGATATTATTCTATCCTTTTAGGAAAGGACAAATAGATCAGTTTTATTGTAGAACAAAAAAAAAATAACTTTTTGGTATATAGTCGAAATCCTGGATCCACCACTAGCATGGTTGCATAATATCATAAATTTTGGTTACATAAAATAAGTAACGCATTAAAACTGATGTAATTAGGTTTACTAAGTAAAATTATTGTATCAAAATAATTTACATAATTAACGTAGAAAAATTATTATACAGAAAATTTATGTATAGTTAACTTACATAAAATGCATGTAACATACTTTATGTAGATTACAGGGGTAAATTTATCCAGTTCTATGTAGGGTTATTATTGTCCAAGTTATCATAGAGGAGTCTATTATTAGAACAAATCATTGAAAATGGTAAATTATTGTTTTAATCTCTATAAATTTGTAGTCAATATTTCCATAAAGCAAAACAACCATTTTCTTTTTATCATTATAATGTTAACAAATACTAATAATATTTTTCATAATAAAAATGTGCAAATATAGGAAACTTATTATTTAGAGCATGAATATAATTATAAAAGTTATTTACGGAGTATTAAATTATGATCTAAGTAATAAGGTGGAGTATGTATGGTTGCATATAGGCTGTAGAAGATATTAATAGAGTTTGTATATTGAATGTAAAGTTGTGTGTTTATTAATGAAGAGAGCAGCCTACATATATAGTAGGAGTACATTGCAAACCCTAGAGTAACTAGGATAATAAACTACCTTAACAATAAAAGATCTTCTCTATAAACTAGGAAACAAATCCTCTTATAATAGAGGATAATATATTTAGTGCTATCAGACAATGTCCTCTTTTTTTGATCCAAGAATCCAAGATTTGTCTTCTTTTAGATTAGAAAGATAAAATGACCTAACCTTTTTGTCTCACAATTCACTGAACAAAAACTGAAGTAACCGAAATTTAGTAATAAAGATCACATTTCATCGACTTTGAATATTCCGAATTTTCCAGAAGCCACCCAAAGATTTTTCTCTACGATAGACTTTTGTAACCAACGTGGTACGTGGAGGCCCACGACAGACTATTCAACGAATGGCATAAAAATTCTCTCACACGAGCTGACGAGAGGTACGTAGAACTGACAAACCTAACTTCTAGGAAACCAGGTCTACGGAGATATTATCTTCAGACATCTAGTTAAATGGTTAAGCCTTTATTTCAGTGAAGCATGATAGGGCATCGGTCTATATTGTAGTTTCGATCCTCTACTAGTCTCTATAAGATGAGGCATGTGTAAATCCCCTTATAAGATCTCTCTGAGCTTTTGGGTCTTCCCTAGCTTAGAATTTTTTTTTTTGGTCAAGAAAAATGGTGGCAAGTGAGCAACCACTCCGAGCCGGGCAGGACCATTTATGGTGGCAAAGCTCTCCCTCCCAAGATTTAACACAGCTGCATTCCCAAGGCTCGAACTCGAGACCTATAGTTAAGCTAGGACAGCCCCCTGCCAGCTGACCTACGTGCTTGGGGGTTTCCCTAGCTTAGAATGAGGCACCATTCCCTTGTCCTAAATTTTCTTTGACAAAAAAAAAAAGGTTAAACCTTTAAGAGAAATATTCAAATCTTATCACTCTGATAGAGAGTACTCTCAATCAAGATATTTTATAGTAGTGTGAGCACAAGTTGCATATATACACCACACGGGTAGTAGCCAAGTATAATGTTCAAGTTGTGAGCTCCACTCAAAATGACGATTAATTTCAAGTTGCATATATACACCACACGGGTAGTAGCCAAGTATAATGTTCAAGTTGTGAGCTCCACTCAAAATGACGATTTCAAGTATGGTCGATTTGATGGAGGAGAGATTGAGCATGGCCTTGATCTCATTTCTTCCTACGCAAAAAACTTACATTAAATTGGTTATATTAGAATGGCTTAGGGTTTTACATTAAAAATCAGTTAAAAAAGAGGTTACATTAAATTGTCATATTTTGGTTACATATTTTTTTTGGTTGTCCACTAGTTTACAGATCGAGTTTCGTCTTGGCTATATCTAGTTCAACCTGAGTTGTGCACCTGGCTTTGACGTGTGAGTCCCCCTGAGGAAAAGTTTTACATCCAATGGGGTTCAACCTCATACCCCATAAATATGGAGTAGACCGCTTATCACTTGAGCCATCTCACCTTGGTACATTTTGGTTACATAAACATGCTTACGTATAACGGCGAAGCTACAACATGCTTAAAGGGTGTTGTAGCCCTCACTGAAACTAAAAAAAAAATCATGTAGAGATGTAAAACATCTGGGAAGATTGGAAGAGTGCCGATCCTAGATCTCATCTCGCACTCTCCTCTAGCTCTGACCCTCTTTGACAAACTCCATCAATCGGCCTCCATCAGCTCGTCATCACCAATCAGCAGAGGCTGAAGCCTCATGAGGAGAATTACATCAGCGTATTGTCATTCGTATTTAACAATCGGACAGAGCCTGGTTGCTCCATTTTGATGCATGATAAGGTTTGTAGGATATTTGTCTTAGTTAGAATTTCGAAGATTTATCTAACCTTTCCTCTGAAATAGGGTTTCATCTGGTCTTAATTATTTATCAGATCGATGAAATATAGGGAGAAAGTTGGTTTGAATTGGGACATTCTGTTTATTTATAGTTTATTAAAGTTTTGAATTTTTGTATTAGTAATCTAGCGTGCATAATTCGAAGGGTGAATAACTTTTTAGAATCATGAATTGGAAATTGAAGGTTAAATGTACTACAGTACTTTGGGCAAGCCCAAATTTGGCCCTTAACTAATTTTATATATAGTGTTATTTAAGAAGAATTTTGACCCAACTTCAAGCATCAACAAATTAAAATAAATTGGGGGCTATATATGACTACTTTATAAGAGCACTATCGGTTCTTGTTTTTTCATCTCTCTATCATGTTATATTGTTATGTAAATGCAAGTGGTAAATTGAGGTACCTTCTTATTATTATGAATTTGTTAGAAAAGAGTTTCTTTTGGGATTGTTTTTTGGGTGTGTAATTAGTAAAAATAACAACTAGGGATTGTTTTAGGTTATCTCTTTAGCTAAGATAAGTAATATCCTAGAAAGGATATTATTCTTCTTGTTTCTTCTTTCTAACTTGCTGATCTTTTTAGAATTCTCTTGCTGGCTGCGCCTAGCTGGTTTTTGGGAAAATATTGAGTCTTCATTGACTCACTTTTAAATTGATAAGTATGCTAAAAAACATATTGTGTGCCATAAGGGCACATGATAAGTATGTTAAAAACAGAAACTAAAACCCTACAAAAGGAAAAAGTGAACCCGTCACAAAAGATTAAAAATCAAAAAAATCAAGATTTACCAAATATTTCCATTATTAGCTGCTTATTGACCATAGAAAAATCGTTAAAAATAAAATAAAATACATATATAGGTTAATAGGTTCGAATTTGGGTCTATCGAGCTTGAATTGTAAATCCTCGAATAAAAAGCAGGCTCGTATCAGAATTTAATATCGGATCGATTAAGTTAGATCTACATATATATTACCGGTACATGATACTGGATTTGTAGTAGTTATTATATTTTGATCTAAGTAATAAGGCGGAGTATGTACGGTTGCATATAGCCTGTAGAAGATATTGTCTTCTTTTTTCTATCCAAGATATTGTCTTCTTTTAGATTAGAAAACTAACAAGGCCCACCTTCTTGTCTCATCAGTTCACTAAACAAAAACTGAAGTAAATGAAGATTCAGATGTTTGAATATTCAGATTTCATCGACTTTGATTATTCAGAATTTTTCACAAGCCGCCCAGAGATTTTTCTCTCCCGTAGAAATTGTAACCAACGTGGCAGCCCACGACAGACTATTCAGCTAATGGTATCAAAATTCTCTCACACGAGCTGAGGAGAGTGGAAGACAAACCTAACTTCCTAACGAGATATTGTATTCCCACGTTTTGTTAAACGGTCAAGTCTTTAACCTCAATGGATTGTTCCAGTAGAGTATGATAGGGTATCGGACTGACAGGTTACAGTCTCGATTCTCCATTAGTCTCTTTGATGTGAGGTATATATATGTATATTCCTTTATAAGAATTCTATGAGTTTTTATGTCTTCCCTATCTTTGGACTGGGACACCATCCTCTCACCCTAAATTTTTTTTGACAAAAAAAAGCGGCTAAACCCTTCAGAGCTTATCGGTTCAACTCTGATGGAGGGCACTCTCAATCAACATATTTTAGGCACCCAGTAACACCGTCGGAATCGGATTGGAATCAGGAATTGGAATGGAATTAGGAATCGAAATGAACCATTCCAAAGACATGCTGTTTGGTATGTTGTCGGAATAAACCATTCATAATAGTTATGATTTAAAATTCTTAAGATTTGGGGTTCGTAATTATGATTTTAAGGATTTATGGCTTTTAGAAATTATAATTTAATGTTCTGGAGTTTTTGGATTCAATATGAGTAACTACGCCCTCCGTCCTTAAAAGATCGTCCAAAAGGATGTTTTTTGCGGTTATTAAGAAAATGTGTAAAATATGTGAAAAGTTGGTAGGAGAAAGCGATAAAGTTGATGAAAATATTGGGGATGGGGGTAATATATGAGATTAGATAGGGTTAGTTGTGTATTTTTGTAGAGAAAAAGTGATAAAGTTGGTGAGATAGTTGGATAATGGAATAATATAAAAGACTGAATAAGAATAATATTGGAAGAAAATTATGATGTAGATGGAAAGATGGTAAAGATGGACAAACAAAAGGGGACGCCCGAAAAGGAATACTGGAGAACCATTTAGGGACGGAGGGAGTATAATTCTTGAAATGGATGATACCTGCCATTTTCGGCTGTAATCAAATTAGCCTGCAGTCCTGGAATGAGCCATTTCTGAGAATGAAATCGATTCCAGAATTTTTTCTAGCAAACAACATACTGGAATGATTCATTCTTGATTCGCATTCCTCATTCCCAGGATCTCAAACCAAACGGGGCCTTGAGTAGTGTGAGCACAAGTTTCATATATAAACCACTTGATTTTAGAGTAGTGTGAGCACAAGTTGCATATATATACCACACAGGTAGAAGCTAAGTATAATGTGCAAGTTGTGAGCTCCATTCAAAATGACGATTTCAAGTATGGTCGATTTGATGGAGCAGAGATTGAGCGTGGTCTTGATCCACCCTTTTGCACTTGTCCTTCCCATCTTGCTCTTCTTGTTCTTCCTCTACAAAATCTCATTTTCTTCCTACGCAAAAAAATTACCCCCATCGCCTCCGAAACTCCCCATCATCGGGAACCTCCACCAACTAGGGGTGAATCCTCATCGCTCCCTCAAGGCTTTATCCCAAAGATACGGAGAGCTCATGCTCGTCCACCTCGGGAGCAAGCCGACTCTTGTGATATCCTCCAAGGAAATGGCCTCACAGGCTCTGAAAGCCTTGGACGTGTTCTTTAGTGGGAGGCCTAAGACGGCGTCCACTAAGGCCATCTTCTACAATTTCAAAGATGTAGCCTTTTCGCCGTATGGCGAGCACTGGAGGCGCATGAGAAGCATATGCATGCTACACATCTTTACCAACAAAAGGGTCAAGTCCTTCGGGAGGGTGAGGAAGAAGAGGTGGCGCTGATGATCGACGAGATCAAGAAATCGTCGGTAGTGAACCTTAGCAAGCTGTTTTTTGAACTAACGAACCACCTCATATGCAGGGAAGCGTTTGGAAGGAAGTACGGTTGGGAAGGTGTTGATTTTGAAAGGATGATCGATGAGCTTACTCATGTGGTGGGAGGTCGTAATATTGAAGATGCAATTCCTTGGATGGGTTGGATTAACCGATTCAATGGAGTTAATGATAAGATCAATAAGATCAGCAAGGATTTCGATGTTGTTCTGGACATAATAATCAAAGAGCACGCGAATCGCGCAAAAGAGTTGTCGACTAGAGAAGATTCGGAGTCCGTGAGAGATTTTGTCGACATTTTACTTGAAGTTCAAAGAAACAATCCTCACGATACTGATCTCGACCAGGAAGCCATCAAAGGAGTCGTACTTGTAAGTCAATTGCCAAGGAAAAAAAAACTAGTCATTATCATTCTACTTGACGTTCTCGTTCGATCTCTCGTTCCAACACTTGACTTACTTTATGTTAACCAATTTGTGTACGTAATGTTAGGATATGCTCACAGGTGGGACACACACGAGCTTTGTGACGTTAGAGTGGACGTTCACGGAGCTCATGAGGCACCCGAGAGTCATGAAACGGCTACAAGAAGAAGTACGAAGAGTCGTGGGAGACAAGGGTGCGGTAACCGAGGAGGATATCGAGAAAATGACATACATGAAAGCGGTGATCAAAGAGAGCTTAAGGTTCCATCCCGTGGCTCCATTGCTATTACCGCGAGAGTGCACCCAGGATGTGAAGATGGGAGGCTATGACGTTCCCATGGGGACTCAAGTGGTCGTAAACGCGTGGGCCATAGCAAGAGACCCGAGGTATTGGGAAGACCCGGAGAAGTTCAACCCCGACCGGTTCTTGGACTCGGCCATAGACTACAAAGGGCAGCATTTTGAGCTTCTCCCCTTTGGTGGAGGTAGAAGGGGATGCCCCGGGATATCACTATCGATAGCTGCCATCGAGCTTGCGCTGGCAAATCTTGTGTATCGGTTCGATTGGGGGTCGCCAAATGGAGCTAGTTGTGAATCGTTGGACAATAGTGAGACCATGGGCTTCCTTTGTCACAAGAGTACTCCTCTGGTTCTTGTAGCTACACCATGGATGCCTGGGCTGGAAGTTTGAAATGTTTGGACATATACCATGCACGGAGTTTAAATAATGAAATTATAAATAAGCTCATATATATTGACTCTAGTTTCTACCAAAAATATATATACTGGCTCTAGTGTGGTGAAGTCAATGTAGTCCTTCAAATACTATACTATACTATATAATATACATTTCTCCAAATATTGTTCTACTTATTTTGTGTAAGCACTAAGCAGTGCAATATTTATGTGATCCGGAGGTTTTTGAGAGATGCAAATAGTATATAGATCACACATGTTTCTTTCAACTGGATCTAGACGTCGTGAGAGTTTGCTCCAACCCATCCAAAAAATAAAATATCTTAATATTAATAGAAATAAAATTAAACAAGCACAAGCGGTGACTCTCCACTTTTACTCTTCCTTTTTGAAGTCTTGGACTCCAGTTGCACCATCCAGAAGCTTTTTTTTTCTCATTTTGTCGGTTATTCTATTTTTCACTTTGTACTTCTATTAATTGAAAATTTTTATTTATTTTATTTATTTATTTTTATTTATTTTTTTAAATATTTATTATTTATTTTATATCAAAACTTATTACATGAAGCTAGACGAGAGCATAGAGACAAGTTAGGCCCCTACACCTTTCTGAATGCAAAAACTCAGTCTATGAAAAACAAAAGCTTCACTCTTAACATTGTTAGAGTGACTAATAGAGAGGGACTTAATACGTGAAAGCAAGTCCAATGTCTCCATCGAATTCCCCAAATGTAGAGAAAGGAGAAGGTATAAACTTGTATCCATTCTCCTCACATTTGGACACATACTTCTTCCTTTTCCTTTCCACGGCATTGTGCAAGGCCACCCCATGCGCCCAACCACTCGCACCTCCACCAGCACAGGGAGAGACTCCGGTCACATCCACACAAGCATCCATGCCCTGATGCCAATTAAAGAGTAACAAGTCTGCGGGCCTAAGATCATGTCCATTCTCTGAGAGAAAACCCAAGGGAGACTCTTTCCGCACCGCGATCCCAACCTTGGAGCAAATGTCAACGTACTAGCATATCACATACCAAATTATGTCTGAACTTGACCCCCACCTCACTAGAACAGTGGACAGCATGATCCCCCTATTTGTCCATCTTAGGGGCGTTACAACTTGGGCAAATACTACCATCAGCAAACAGAGGTATCATAAGTCTATAGGTCAAGATAGAACGAAACTGACGATGGTTAATCCGTTGTCCCAAGCCCTCAATAGGGATAGTGAATAGAAAATCTTGTGCATGAGGAGCACGAACACTACTAAGAACGGCAACCTCTCTCGAGCCCAAACTGTACCTATCAACGAGACCCTTCTCAATGACACCAAAGTAACACCTTGCCAGGGTTTTCATCATTTGGGGGGCAGGAGAGACAATGGTGAAAGAGAAAGCATCGACGTTGCAAAAGGTATTGAAATCAACAAGGGCATGCTGAAAGGAAGAGTCAGGAGAAACTATACCCGTATTTGACAAAATCTTGGCCTGCAACGCGGACATCTGAAGCCGAGAAGAAAGGAAAGCATAACGGACAACATATAATTTAGCCCATCCTAATTTTCTATCCGTGGTATTCCCTGCTTGGTTATTGAAGGCGAATCTACAAGTCGTGAATGTTGTGCATGGAAGCTGGAGCTGCCCGTGGGAAGTGAAGATACTGCGGACGTACATCTTTGGACTCCTGGGAAGACTTCAATATTAGACGATATCGCATGTTCCGCGTGAAGCAAATGTTGATGCTGACTATATCGTCAACTCCTTTCGTTGCGTTTCGACTCTACTAGCTTGTTCTAATATAGTGTCTTTTTTCTTGTATTTGACCTAACCTAATTTCTTTCCTTATAAAAAAAATTGTCTATAGCACATAGAATAGAGACATTTTTGACAGCGAAGTCTCTCTGGTGTTCAAGCATGTGCAAATGATCAGATCATAGGTTTGACCCAATTTTGCATCAGTGCTCAATGGAATCAGAAAGCGAGGAGCTCATGTGTAAGGTTAAGTGTGTGACACCTGGTTTTGTTGTCTTGATTAATCTGTTCGAGTGATTTTAATTGTGTATAATTGGTTTAATTAAGGCACAGATACTATAGTATAAAGCTTGTGCAGACTTATTTCTTAGTCCAATAACTGATTTTTTTAGAGTGCTCGATTAAGAACTCGTTTTCATAAGGGGTATATTCTTTTATTTTGCATAAAATATTTGTTTCGAACAAGTTTAAACTCTGTTTTCTTATATTCTTTTATCTTTGGTTTCCTTGTAAGAGTGTTTATTGTTGGACCGTGGAGAAACAACCCAAGATGGAAACAGGCCCATATAAGGACTCGGCCCAAGAAGGACAGCAGGAGGAAAGCCCATCAATTGTGCTCGTGCCAGTTGAAAAAGAGGCAGTTACCTAGAGACGGTTATCTAGAGACGGTTACCTAGAGACGGTTATCTAGAGACGATTACCTAGAGACAGTTACCAGATCGTGCTAGAGGAGGTTACTAGATCTGAACATGTCCTAGATTGTAGGGATAGAGGGGTGAATGAAATACCAAGGAAAAATTATTGTAAAGGGGGGTTATGCTCAATTAGCTCTCAAAAAAACACAAGCAAAACGCTCTGTAATTGTAATCGTGTTCTTGAATCAAATGGCCGATCTAGGCTAAATCTCGTCTTAATCTTGTGTACGAATTTTAGCTCCAACAGTTTGGCGCCCACCGTGGGGCAGATTGATCAAGAGTCACGCTTGTCGATTCCAGAGCTTCCTTCCCTCCAACGATAGCCGTGTCTGATCCAGAGAATCCAGTCGTCGATCCTCCGGCGGCCGCCGACGGTGAGCACCGAGAAGAGCCGAGTAACCGTAGCCAGGAGGAAGAGATGGCCGAATTCCGGCGCCGCCTGACGAATTTCCAGAAGAAAATCAGCGATCAGAAAAGCTTCTTTAGAGCCCGCGTAGAACGGCTCACGGCTGACAACCACCGTCACTCCACGAGAACATCCGCCTGAAGAATCAGATCCAAACTCTGACGACTGAGCGTCAGCCGGCCCGAGTCGCCAGAAGGGATGATGGCTTAACTGCTAGGCTCGACTTCGGTGGCGGTAGATGCATGTCCTGGACACGTAGTGGCCATGACACCCGAGGTAACTACGTGACCCCGCCAACCACGTTGCCGGGGGTTCTCCCTTTGGGACATACCGAAAGAGGCAATCTTCACCCGCCGGTGGCCATCAAATCCGCCCCGGAGCCTCGCCTAGTCATGGCGCCAGATCTATGGACCACTGGAGAAGACGATGAAGACAGTCATCGTAGTCTAGTCACCCATAACCACAAGAAATGCAAGTATCATCCAACCATTACTAAAGATCTTATTTTGAGATTATGTTATCCAGAGGCGTAGTCCCTCGGTTATATCTAGAGACAGAGTCTCTCGGCCATCTAAGAAATTACTCTCTAGTTGTCGTTAGTTATTTTCTACATGTCACCTGTTATTCTCTAGTTATCCCTGGTTATATATTCTCAACCTGTCGCTGGGAATTCTCTAGCTGTCGCTAGTTGTTCTCTAGCTATCTCTAGTTAGTAGCCAGATGTCGCATGTTATTCGCCAGAAGTCGCAAGTTATTCGCCGGTTGTCGCAAGTTATTCGCTAAAAGTCGCATGTTATACGCCAATCGTCGCAAGTCCACCGATGGTTGTCGCTAGCTACAGCCACCCCTGGGTAGCTCCCACTGGGGTAGAACATTATTCGCCAGATGTCGCAAGTCATTCGCTAGAAAACGCGAGTTTCGCTAGAAACGCATAACAACGCTAGAAACGCTCAATAGCGCTTGAACTGCTTAATAGCGCTCAAGTGGCTAGATAATGCTAGTATCGCAAGATAACAACGCTAGAAACGCATAACAACGCTAGAAACGCTCAATAGCGCTTGAACTGCTTAATAGCGCTCAAGTAGCTAGATAATGCTAGTATCGCAAGATAACAACGCTAGAAACGCATAACAACGCTAGAAACGCTCAATAGCGCTTGAACTGCTTAATAGCGCTCAAGTGGCTAGATAATGCTAGTATCGCAAGATAACAACGCTAGAAACGCATAACAACGCTAGAAACGCTCAATAGCGCTTGAACTGCTTAATAGCGCTCAAGTGGCTAGATAATGCTAGTATCGCAAGATAACAACGCTAGAAACGCATAACAACGCTAGAAACGCGCAATAGCGCTTGAACTGCTTAATAGCGCTCAAGTGGCTAGATAATGCTAGTATCGCAAGATAACAATGCTAGAAACGCTCAATAACGCAAGAATCTCTTAAGAACGCAAGTTTCGCCAGAAAACGCAAGTTTCGCCACAAAACGCAAGTTTCGCTAGAAAACGCGAGTGTCGCTAGATAACGCGAGTACTGCTACAGAGCGCAAGTGTCACTTGAAAAAGCTATATTTGCCAGATATCGCAAGTTAGCCGCCAGATGTCGCAAGTTATACACCAATTACCGCCCCTGGGTAGTTCCCACTGGGGTAGATCGTTCGCCGGATGTCGCAAGTTATTCGCCAATTGCGGCAAGATTGGTCGCTAGTTCTAGCTAGCTACAACCGGTTCGCCAGTTGTTGCGAGTTTACCGCTAGCTACAACCGGATCCCCCAACTGTCATAAGGTTAACGCGAACTAATCTATCATTTGCTACAAAACGCAAGAAAACTCCAGCAATAACTAGCTAATCCCTCGCTCGTTACTAAATGCATGAGAATGCTAGCGCCCGCTAGCTAGTCTGTCGCCTACTGCTAATCACATGAAACCGCTAGAACATTCACGGGGTGCTAGAATACTCTAGCTCACCTACCGCTGGCTAGTACGCACTAGCTAACAATCATTCGCTAGTTATCACGAGTCTAGCGTCAGCTCTGTAAGACCACAAGTCAGTCGTCCGTATTCGCTAGCTATCGCAAATCACTCACTCGCCACCAGTTATCAGTGGCAAAGTGACGCACTACATATGTTAGACACCACGAGCAATCGTTGGAATCAACACAAGTGATATCAAAAGCCTAAGCTCTCTAGAGATGCAAAGGATCATTAGCGCAGTCTAGCTAACGCCCAAGGATCCGGTAAATATAGACCCCGATGACGACTCAACTCCCGACAGACTCACCATCCTAGACTCTATAGTTGGATATAGCTACTCGATCTCAGTAAGCTGGGGTACTCGGTCGAAGTGCTAGCGAATCAGATTCCGGCCAGCTTGCACAGCAGGTCCGAAACCTGATTCGGGGGTATTGTTGGACCATGGAGAAACAACCCAAGATGGGAACAGGCCCATATAAGGACTCGGCCCAAGAAGGACAGCAGGAGGAAAGCCCATCAATTGTGCTCGTGCCAGTTGAAAAAGAGGCAGTTACCTAGAGACGGTTATCTAGAGACGGTTACCTAGAGACGGTTATCTAGAGACGATTACCTAGAGACAGTTACCAGATCGTGCTAGAGGAGGTTACTAGATCTGAACGTGTCCTAGATTGTAGGGATAGAGGGGTGAATGAAATACCAAGGAAAAATTATTGTAAAGGGGGGTTATGCTCAATTAGCTCTCAAAAAAACACAAGCAAAACGCTCTGTAATTGTAATCGTGTTCTTGAATCAAAGGCCCGATCTAGGCTAAATCTCGTCTTAATCTTGTGTACGAATTTTAGCTCCAACATTTATCATGACGGCTTGATTGATGATGGAATTCTAGTTGAATTTCGATCAATTTCTTCATCACCATGCAACATTAGTGATTTGGCTTAAGGATATCAACTCTTACTTTCATTTGTTTATATAGCTAGGGCCTAGGGTGTTTTGGGTTCTCTTTATTTGGCTTAGGGGATAGGTTGCTTTAGGGCTACCAAGAAATTTTTCTTTAAATTTACCAATTAATTGAAGTGGTATGTCACCTAGGTAGTTTTTAAGATGCGGAAATTAATAATGAACAAAAATTGGCTTTATGTATCAATCAATACTCCTTCTCTTTTTGCCCGTCTTCTTCATTTTTCTCGTCTCTTTTACCTAAAATCTGCAAAAGAATGGACTACAATATGTCACGATTGTTGCTGCCATCGCTCGACTTGGGCTCTTGCCGGCTCGCGAGATGTACATCCACGCTCGCGAGTGGTGTCGGGTCATAGTTGTCCTCTAGCAACACATCACGCTTGGCTAGTGACACTGTCAGTATCTTTGAGCGAATATCGGAGATGGTGTGATCACCTTATGACTCACGGTCGTAGTGTGTTTTACGGTCGCAGCCTGAATCACCCACGGGTAGGTCTTTTGAAATTAGCGTTTTTTTAGCACTAAGAAGTTTCGCTTCTTGACCCTTGGGGATCGGTTCTAATGTCATGTTTTGCGGATCAATTAATATTACTCATCCCCACTTGTGACACTGGATGTTATTCCACAAACATTCTCTTTATAGGTTCAATTTTGTTACTATTAGTTCAATTTTTTATTCTATAAGTTCAATTTTTATATTTTTCGAGTTCAATTTCTATATAATTCGATTTTCACAAAAACAAAATTATTTTAGTTTAATATATTATTAAGTCCAAAATAGTTTTTGCTACATAAAACAACGGTAATACATAAATATAAACTAAAAAAAATATAAAAGTTAAAAAGATAAAAAATATCTTTCTTCACAAAAAACAAAATGATTATAACCCTTAAATATGGTAGTTCAATTTTTACAACAAAAAGTTCATTTTAGTATGTTACAAGTGATCAATTACGTATACTAGAATTTCAATTTTGTAATTTGTACGAGTTCAATTTTTTGTACAATAAGTTCACTTTTTTCCTATTGTTAGTTCATATTTGTTACTATGAGTTCAATTTTTATATTATTAGATTTTCTTGAAAATGAAAATAAATCAAAAATAAATTTAAAAATAATTAAATTAAAAGTTTTAAATTTTTAAAAAATAAAAAAATTAAAATAATGTGAACCACCCATTATAAGTTAAGAAGGTAAATCCAATGGACGTGATTATTCCTCACCATAAGGGGTTCTTCTTACCGTAAGGGCTCTCCTCATATGAAGCTACTTGCAATTCCTTCAACTTATATATATATATATATAGAATTAGTATCAAGTAGAACATGCTCTTACGGTAATACGGGTGAACTAATGACGTGCGTTAGATTAATTAATTTTGCCGATCAAGATTTGTAAAAGAAGGGTGTAAAATAGGTCTCATGTGGATGATACACTAGAATATTTCTTTCATCCGAAAATCTCTCTACCATATTTCTTTCCAAATCATTATAATCAAAAAATATTTCTTTCCCATATTCCAATCATCTCTCGATTTCAACTCTCCCACATTGGTCTTCATTGAACTCCTCTTCCGACTAGTTCCCTCGTTTGCACTGGCTTTTCTCTTGTTCAAAGACTAGAAATTCTCCATCAAACGAAAGGTTTATCCATCTTGTATGTCTCCAACTCGAATCAAGTAGTCGAAGAAATTAAACCCGTACACCTCCATTTTTCGCCTCTATATCAGTGAGTAACAGATATATTACCGCAATTTCGGGTTTTTCATCTGCACAAATGTAGTTCTCGATATAAATCTGTGGTATATGAAAATTATGGGTTCCTTTTTTTAGTTGTTGACTACCTGGTGTTGTTTTTTATTTTTTATTTACTGACACTGGATAATGGCTACTACAAAACAATTAAACCACCAAGAGAAAGCTTGTTGAAGGTTACGTAGATTGTGTATATTTTTTCCGAGTATCGTGATACATTTTATGATTTGAGTTAGATTTTGAATATTCGAAATATGCATGAATACATTTGATATTATATTGGTAGTTTCAATTGAATTTTACAATTAGTGATATATAATGTAGTAGTGTGAGATGGAAATTCAAATTTATTGATATGAAGTTTGTTGAATATAATGTTGTTAATGTTGAATATGAATATATGATTTTCGAATGCAATGGTTTGTGAATATATGTTTTCAATTGATATAGAAACCTGAATTCTAGATAGCATATTCTGAATTTTTTAAATAATCACATGAATCTTCTTATAAATTATTTGAATATAGCATATTATGAAGTTGATTTGAATCGATGATGTAGTAATTAACTTGAATGTTGCTATGTATATTTTGAATTGTGAATATATGATTTTTGAATGTAGTGGTTTGTGAATATATGTTTTGAATTGATGTTGTAACTTGAGTTCTAGGTAGTATAATCTGAACTTGTAAGTCAATCACATGAATGTTATTATAAATTATTTGAATATAGCGTATTATGAAGTATAATTTGAATCTATGATGTAGTAATCTGAATGTAGCTATATATGTTTCGAATTGTGAATATATGGTTTTCGAATACAATGGTTTGTAAATATATGTTTTGCATTGATGTAGTAACTTGAATTCTAGGTAATATAATCTGAATCTGTAAGATAATAATATGAATTATAGTGATAAAATCGTGAATATCATAATCTGAATTCTATGTAGTATAATCTGAATTTTTATTTTACAAACTAAATTGTATGTAGTATAATCTGAATTTGTATGTGTTGTTTGTGGAATATGTAGTCTTGAAGTTGGAATATATCAAGATGATTGAGGAGCATAAAGAAGTTTAAAGAGAATGGAAGAAGGAGGATAAGGATCAAAGACGACAATGAACACTAAAGAAGCAACTATTAATCATCTTTATTTTACGTTGTATTCAAGTCAAATTCAATTGTATTTATTCACGAAATTATAGTGAGAATATAAGTTATCTGATTTTTGTCAAATTCAATGTATTACCAGTAATATTCAATGTGTCTTGTATTTATATTCAATGTAGTTTCACCTCAAATAAGACTATAATTTGAATTCGACAAAATCGATTGCATATTCAAACCACGACAAATTACAATAACCTTTGATTAATATTCAAAAAATGTTAAATCATATTCAACCATATACTTGATAAATTCAAGCATTTGTCGAATTTGTTACTCGAATATTGAATAAACATTATCGAATACTGAAGTAGCGTTGTCGAATTTGTAATGATTGACGAATGCATATATGAGATTTATGTGCTTTTTCGTAAATTCTGGCTCTAATTTTGAAAAAAATAATCTAAATTTCATATCCCTTAAATTGAGGAACTTCCATTTTATGAAAAATCTCATACGAATTTTATGGTAACTTCTTCCTATTGCTATGGAAGTTTAATTGAATATATAACTAATTGTGATTTTTCTCTTATTCTACCATTATTTTCCAAAATTCCGTCTAATCTTTGCCCTTGATTTCATGGTAATCTAACGCCTACTATTAATTCACCCGTTTCACTATAGGAGGTGTTTTACTTGAACCCTCCCCTATATATATATAGATAATCACATAAGGGACAATGAACAAATTTGCAATTCCTTCAACTTATGCAACTTACAAAAGATTACAAATGTGTGGTCGATTACTAGTTCCAATTAAGAATAATAGATTGGAATTTATTATATATCAGTTTAATTAACCTATATATGTTGGCCTTTGTTTTTGGTCGGAATATATGCTGGCCTTTGATTGCCGGTTTTCAAAAGACTAGCCGATAATCCTTGGAGTAGCGACGACAACAAGGGGAGTCTCCTTGTGCGGGGTGAAAGCGGCCGCCGCCTCATTGACGTCCAAACTCTCCTCCATTCCGGCCGGCACCGCCCACTCGAAGTGGTGGACGAGATTCGCCAACACGAGCTCAATTGCCGCCATGGCAAACGAAATCCCGGGGCAGCCTCTCCTTCCCGCTCCAAACGGGATCAACTCGAAATCTTGCCCTCTAAAGTCGACATTCGAGTCCAAGAACCTCTCCGGAACGAAACGCTCCGGATCCTCCCAAATTTCCGGGTCCCTCCCGATCGCCCAAGCGCTGACAATGACTTGAGTGCCCTTGGATATGTCGTAGCCGTTGAGCTTGACATCTTCGGTGCATTCTCGGGGCACGAGTATAGGCAACGGAGGGTGGAGGCGGAAGTTCTCCTTGATGACGGCTTTCAAGTAGGTCATCTTGTCTAAGTCCTCTTCGGTTACGAGCTCATTGTCGCCTACGATTTCGCGTATCTCTTGCTGAAGTCGTTGGAGGACTTGCGGGTGTCGTAAGATCTCGGTGAAGGTGTATTCCATTGTAATGTAGGCTGTATGGGTTCCGGCCGCAAACATGTCCTGTTTCAGACTCACAAGAAAGCAATTTGTGAGGTTTTAAATGGCTAAAAATTGAGCCAAGACTTTGGTGCCATAAAGATTTTTTATTTATTTTGTGGCCGTGTCCAAGCCCTATTCTTACTACACCTACACCCTTTTACGTAAAGGATAGGATCTTCAATTATTGGGATGGCTTCATGTAATTGAGAGTGACATACAACAACATAATAATTTGATCAAACAAGTTGGCAGGGCGATGCACCCACCATTGACCATTGTAAATCCATTTATATACGTACCGTGGAAGTATAAAATTAAAGTGCTTGTTCTGACTACAAATTCATAGCATGATGAAAAAACGATTTATATCTTAATTGAACTCTTCTTTTGTCTAATCCAGTCTATCTAATATTCAACCCCAAAAAAAATCCAGTCTATCTAATAAGTGACCACTAGCTAGATTCAACCAAAACAAATAATTGACCACTAGATCAAGAGTGAGTTCAAATCCCTTTCCCCATAATCTAAGTAACTAAACTAATTTCAGGCATGGTTCGTTTAAATTCTTATATAAACAATAGTGGCGTATTATTTTTTTTTTTTGGTCGAAATAGTGGCGTATTAGTTTTAATATGGGTAT
The DNA here is from genome assembly GCA_963924305.1 of Polygonum maritimum. Classification (NCBI taxonomy): domain Eukaryota; kingdom Viridiplantae; phylum Streptophyta; class Magnoliopsida; order Caryophyllales; family Polygonaceae; genus Polygonum; species Polygonum maritimum. Next base: position 9,202,631 of record OZ002729.1, on the reverse strand, counting down.
AATACACCATGTCATAATATATTGAAACCATATATTGTTTGTTATGACCATAGTAGTTATACTCACGTGTATCACGGCTTTGACGCTGTCTCTATCAAAGAGGGAGTGTTTAGGATTGGCCTCCCTTTGCACTTGAAGCAAGATATCAACAAAATCCTTCACTTTCTCCCCTTCATCAACCAAACCCGAGTCCTTAACACGATCTTCTTCACCCTCATGCTCCCTAAGTATTCTCTCCAAGAGATCATCCGACTCCTTAGCAACCTTCTTAACCATGGCATCGAACCCATTAAACCTATTGATCCACCCGAGCCACGGCAGCACGTCGTCCACGTTCCCACTCCCGATCAACACGGACGCGTCCTTGGTCGACCGCTCGATCCCATCGCACCCTTCCTCCACCCTGTACCGCCTCCCGAAGGCGATCCCGCATATCAAGTCGTTCGAGAACGACAAGAACAGCTCGCTCATGTTCACGGCCGAGGCCCCCGAGCCCTTGATCCTCTTCACCATGAGGGCGAGCTCCTCCTCCCGGGCCCGACGGAAGGACCGGACCCTCCGGTTCGTCAGGAGGTGGAGCACGCATATGCTCCTCATCTGCCTCCAGTGCTCGTCGTAGGGGGAGAAGATGATGTCCTTGAGGCCGTACGCGACCTGCTTCATGACCGCGATCGGGGGCCGCCCCGAGAACACGTGGTCTAGGGTTTTCATCACCTTCGACGCCACGGTGGACGACGAGACCACCACCGTCCGCTTGCTCCCTAGCTGGAGGGACATGAGGCCGTCGCGGGCGTACTTTTGGGAGAGCGCGTGGAATGAGCGGTGGGCGCGTGAGCCTATTTGGTGGAGGTTTCCAATGATTGGGAGCTTTGGAGGGGAAGGAGGTAGGTTTACTTTTGTGGAGTGGAGCCACTTGTAGAGGAACAAGATGAGGATGGGTGAGGAGAGTAGGCTCATGAGCACTAGGAATTGCTCCATTTTTTGTTAATTGATTGGATTTATTTTGAGTTACTGATCGTTATGGTTGGGTGGCGAGGCAGGGAGTGAATTTATAGCCATGCAAATCAATAACTTTTGAAGTGTGACAAGAGCTCTTTGAAGTTGCTAGCTAGAATGTTGCAACAATGTCAAAATATTGATCTTACGTCGAACTTTCAAATTCAAAGTCTTTATACGTAGTCGTAGTGCATTAATTAGCACCTTTTAGCAGTCATGCAAATTCAACTATATATATATGTAGTGAAGAATATATGTAGTAATGGACTAGGACACGTGTCTCCTTTCTAGAATATACCATTAACAGTAATTTACGTCTGGGTTGGAGAGATGCCGGGTTATTCAATGTATTTCCAAGCAATTTTTTGGGTCATGCATGATTGCGATATAAACAATTAATAAGGTGTGTTTTGGTCGATTAACCACGAAACTCTTGCTTTAAGGAGTAAGGATCTTCTACAACACTCGGTGTGACCTTCGGTGCTCCACTTTATTATTTATACTATAAGTTAATATTAATTTTTAAAAAAAAATTATATTTGTATTATAAATGATAAGTATAATACATTTGTACATTTTTATGATAAAAAAGTTATGATTACTATTTTTTACATGAAAAATGATGAATTAATCATCTTTTTGGCTATTAAAAATATTCACTAAAAATTTATGTCACAAAAATTCATAAATTACATAAGAATAAACATTTATAATATGAATATAATTTTTAAAATTTTTTTTTTTGTTATTTTATAGTGTAAATAATAAAGTGGAGTATCGAAGGTTACACCGAGAGGTGTAGAGGATCCGATTCCTGCTTTAAGTGAGGTCTCGCTATGTTTTGGATCATGTGATTCATGTCTCTTCCTAGATCACACGTAACTAAGTAAAGTCTTGCGATATATTTCGAAGCAAAATTTGTTTCTTAGAACTTTTTGCTAATTTTTTTTTGTTTTATTGACTTTAATTTTGTGCATGTAATGATGATATTGATAAGTTTTTCGCCTACATACCGTGACCAAGTGTGCGCATCAGTTTAGTTTTGTTACTTTTCAATATGTTCATATATTTTTTAATCTGAGTATACATATATACACATTCATGAATTAGAGGAGGCTAGGAGTAGCATTAATCTGATTAGGAATTGGTTGTTAGCAAAATGAAAGAGGAGGAATAGAGAAACAGAAGAGGCTGTGCTATGTTTAGATCGAATAGCCCATTTGTAATACCTACCTAAGCTAGGAAATTCTATATCCGTTTAAAAATCATGAATGAATTACCCTTCGTTCAAAGAATATGGTAAAATTTCGTTAGTCGCTATCTTCCGCAAGCCAGGTAATTATATTTATTAAGTTATTTTCTGATTTTATCCGCTTATTTATTGTTGATTAAATTGCGGTAGTTATCCGGTAGTTAGAAGGTACGTTCTATCTTATATTTAATAAGATAGAATTATCGCTGGATTGATTAGCAAGATATCGCTTGCTCCTTGATAGAATTATCATCTCCCAACCCTCTCTCTTCCACTATAAATACATGTATTCGCCGTGTAGAAAGGATATACACAAACTACCCTAAATACGCTGATCTTCGCTCAGCCTTCTAGCTCTATCGCCCTTTCGCATATTTTACCCTCGCGCTCAATCAACAAATACTCTTCTAAGTTAGGGATCGGAGGTAGATTAGGGGGTTCCCACCGCCTTTGTCCATTGTTTTGCAGGCCCTAGGTCATTGAAGTTGCTTGGAGAAGAAGGAATTGGAAGGAGCTACATAAGTTCATTAAAGGTGAATTTTTGTGCACTTACAATTGGCGCCGTCCGTGGGGAACAGCAATCGATCCATAATTATGGTGCTTGAATCGACCCCAAACAACAGAAGATACGATCTTAGTTGACTCTAGGGCAATTGCGCCAGGTGAATTGTGCAATTCGCATTAGGCAGGCCAAATCGCGACTACAATCGCACTACCGCACACGTAGTACAGCAAACCGCGACCGCAACCCCCCAGCCGCGACCGCGTTTCAAAGGGCGCTCAGCGAACTCCGAATTCGCTCGGAGAACCAGACCCGCGACCGCGGATTCACCACCCGCAACCGTAGATCGCCACATGCGACCGCAGATCGCCACCCGTGACCGCGGTTCGAGGGAAAAACGAGCAGACTTCGCAAATCGCTTGGACGAGCGAACCCCGACGCGCGTTGATCCCGACATTCGCTCGGGAAGTCAGACCACATCACAATCCGAGCAAGGCGCCCTGCCCGGATCTGTCTCAACCTGTGACCTAATCCCCCTCGCAAGCGCGTCTGTTTATCGCACAGACCAATGGGGACTCGCGTCAAGCGACGGAATCGAGAGTCATCGCCGCGTATGGTCTGAACCAACTGAGTACAATCGACTACGGGATTCTACGATACACATCGTCGAGGCCGAAGCAAACCGCAATCACAGGCAGCAACTTGAGCCTGTATGGGTACCCGATCGCGAAAACCCTAATTCGCGACATAAGAAGGGTCGATCGAGTCATGCCAACCCGAGCGATGGGAGTAGGGCATCGACCACCATTAAAAGTGAGGAGGAAGAAGAGATTATCCATACTCTAGTTTCCACCCTCAAAGAGAGCAAGAAGCAACGCGCTCAGGCCGAGTCCCGCTTGGACCAAGCTTTAGAGGAAATCGCAAGACTAAAACAAACCTTGGAAGAAGTCTAAGGCAAGCACTATGTCAGCGAGCCGACAATTGACAAGACTACTCAACTGGTAGCTAGTATTGTCGAACAATCGTCGTAGTCTTGAGCCGATGAGCTCTGACGGATCAAAGGAGACGCAGGCCGATTACGACAGTGATCGCAGGTGTAAGGCCCGAGGCCTTGGAAGCGCTATCCCATGCCAACCCGAGAGACTTCCCAGGAGGTCACCCATCTTGAGACTACTCTCGTCCTAGCACGCTTAACTTCATAGTTCTTTTGACCTCTCGAACCGTGAAAAGTTAGAGCTCTTGTTGGCATGGGGAGCACCTCAATCCCTTATAAATTCTCGGGGTGTTACAATCTCCCCCACTTAAGCACTTGACCACCTCGTCAAGGCCCAAGGAGCACCCCCTAGGTCGAGTGACCACCCTCCGGCCAAGCCAACTCGTAACCCAGAGTCGGCTATGATACCATTTGTAAGGCCTGAGGCCCTGGAAGGGCTATCCCATGCCAACCCAAGAGACTTCCCAGGAGGTCATCTATCTTGAGACTACTCTCGTCCTAGCACGCTTAACTTCATAGTTCTTTTGACCTCTCGATCGCACCGTGAAAAGGAAGAGCTCTTGTTGGCATGGGAGCACCTCAATCCCTTATAAATTCCCGGGGTGTTACAGCATGGCACCTAGAGGTCGGAGAAGGAAGAGGAATCGCGATCCACCCTCATGTAAGAAATCTCGAGCCACGGACCACCCTCGACCTAATGATTCGATCTCAAACGAACCGGCGAACTCCAACGTCGGAAATCGGCGCGACCGTGGGCCTGGAAACTACGACCACGGCACTTGCACCCGCGCACGCGGTCAGGGCGACCAGTAAAGCGGATTTCGCAAATGCGAAGACAAAAGTCGTGGCCCCTTTGAAAACGCTAATTTGACCCGCAATTGGGGAAATAAAAGGAAAAGACAACACAGTCAACATCAAATCGAGGTCGAAGAGGAGCGCGAAGGGAGGAACTTTGCATTCGAGTGCACTGAAAAGAGATTGCTTCATCTTTTATGAGCGCAAGGTGGCACCTTGGAATCGGCTCAAGATCGAGCGGAGCATAAGTTGGCTTTGGTGACATCAACACCATTCCACGAGGATATTTAGCACGCTAAACCTCCCGTAGAGTTCTCTCCACCAACATTCGCTCTCTACGATGGGCATTCGGACCCCGTGAACAACGTAGCTTCATTCTCACACAAGATGACGTTGTGGGCGTCCGAAGAGGCTATGATGTGCAAGATGTTTCCGAGCAGCCTCACCAAAGGATTTCTCAAGTGGTTCCAAGGCTTGGAACCCGGGTCAATATGAACATGGGAGCAACTCGCGCGCCACTTTGTTCGTCGAGCATTACATCGCCGATAGCCGAGATGCGGTGTCCCTTGACACACTCTTTGATCTCAAGAAGAATCGAGACGAGAGCTTACGCCGATTCTCGAATCGTTTCATGGAGTTCTACGCCGAAATTCAGGGATGCGACGAGAAGACCGCAATTGCCGCTTTTAAGGGAGTGATCCCGCTTAAAAGCAATTGAGAGAGGAATTGATAGTTTGTCCTCCCTCCAACATTGATGAACTCCGAGAGCGTATTCGCCAATGTGCGCTTAGAAGAAGCTAATCGCGAGGCAAGAGGGAAATCGCCTTCCTCGCCTCAAGCATCATATATACCAATCCGAAAGCGGCAACTTCACAATGGAGGAACACTCGTCAAAAAGCCAAGATAGAGCTTACACCTCGTTCAACATCCCAATCTACAAGATCTTGCCGCGTATAAAAAACGAGGAGTATTTCCACTTTCCTCCAAAAGATGAGCATACAAGAGACGACCCCCGGAGCCGGAATGATTGCATATATCACAAAAGGCGGGGGCACATGACCGAGAAGTGCGAGCCATATAAGATGTTTCTCGAGACTCTAGTGCAAAATGGGTACTTGCGTAAATACCTCAACCGAGATGCCCCAAGAGACCAAGAGGAGAAAGGGAGCGAGCAGGTCGAAGACGTCCAAGTAATCTCGCTTTCGTACAAACGCGAAAACGAGTTGAGCGAAGACGACCAAGTGCGTAATCGCGCCCGCGTGCTTAGAGCCACGCCCGCGGGTCACTACACCGCGACTGCGGGTCACAAACCACAACCACAGGTCACAAACCGCGACCACGGGTCACAAACCGCGACCGCGGGTCACAAACCGCGACCGCGGGTCACAAACCGCGACCGCGGGTCACAAACCGCGACCGCGGGTCACAAACCGCAACCACAGGTCACAAACTGCGACCGCGGTTCTGGTCCAGAACGTAGAGTCCCCTTTCTGGGGCAAAATCGCGCACGCGTCCCTCACTACGTGAGCGCGGAATCGCCGCAGGGGCAGTTCGTTTCGAAGATGATAAATCGCAACCACGGCCCACACGGGCATGATCGCAGTACCCATTCTCCCTAGCGCAGGGATTCCGGGATTAGGAAATTCATATAGGTCGAGGCACTCTTTTTCCCATGTGGTTTTGACGAGGCCCCTATGTATTTGCTTTTTCATTAACTTAGTTCTTAGGATCATGTCATTCACGTGTATTTTTGATAAAAATCAGTTTTTACATAGTAGAGTCTTGCATAAAAAAATATATGTGCAACGTTAGTTCATCGCACTAACGGATTCTCTCGCACGCTAGTTCATCGCACTAACGGACTCCTACCTATGCTAGCTACGTAGGGGGTTCCCGTGATACTTGCTCACAGATGTACGAATGTATGAATATACGAATGTACGAATGTACAAGTATACGAATATACGAATGTACGAGTATACGAATATACGAAAATAAGAATATACGAATATATGAATATATGAATATACGAACGTGTCGGTCCCCTAATCTGCATGGCCACTTCGAGTCAGTCCTATTGTACCCTACGTCTTAGTCGCGCGACAAAGACGTAGGTGGGGCATCTGTGAGCGGGTAAAATTTCATTATCTTAATTGAGGTCGCTATCTTCCGCCGGCTAGTTAAGTATATTTATTAAGTTATTTTCTATCTTTATTCGCTTATTTATTGTTGATTAAATCGCGGTAATTATCTGGTAGTTGGAAGGTTCTATCTTATTTAATAAGATAGAACTATCGCTGGATTGGGTAGCAAGATATCGCTTGCTCCGGGATAGAATTATCGTCTCTCAGCCCTCTCTCTTCCACTATAAAAATACATGTTTTCGTCATGTAGAAATGATATACACAAACTACTCTGAATACGCTGATCTTCGCTCAGCCTTCTAGCGCTATCGTCCTTTCGCATATTTTACCCTCGCGCTCAATCGACGGATACTCTTCTGACTTAGGCATCGGAGGTGAATTAGGGAATTCCCACCCCCTTTTGTCCATTGTTTTGCAGGTACTAGGTCATTGAAGGTTTTTGGAGAAGAAGGAATTAAAAGGAGCTACATAAGTGCATTAGAGACACATCTAATATAATATATGCGCACAATTGATCGATATGCCCGATGTGCATGAAAGATGCAGTGCACATGTAATATAGTTTATATATGAATTGATGCACATCCTGGTAAAATTAGGCTGAGCAAAATACGGTCCGGACCGGATTTTTGGACCGGACCGGTACTGACCGGGACCGGACCGAGGCACTTCTGGTCCGGTCCTCGGTCCATGAGTTTTAGAAATCCGGTCCCCGGTCCGGTCCAGACCGGATATTTATAAAAATTAAATAAAAAATAAATTTAAATAAAAATTATATTAATTTTAATGTTTTTATAGTTTATTTTTAATATTTAAGTTTCACATTTATATTATATACTTAATAATATTATATTTTTCATAATTTATATATAAAAAATCCGGTCCAAAACCGGACCGGACCGGGACCGGGTCGGGACCGGACCGCACCGGGACCGGACCGGACCGGGACCGGACCGGGACCGGGACCGGACCGAGACCTGGACCGGACCAGGTCCGGTCCGGTCCCCGGTCCATATATTTAGGGGAATCCGGTCCTCGGTCCGGTCCGGTCCGGTCCGGTTTTAAGAAATCTCGAGCCACGGACCACCCTCGACCTAATGATTCGATCTCAAACGAACCGGCGAACTCCAACGTCGGAAATCGGCGCGACCGTGGGCCTGGAAACTACGACCGCGGCACTTGCACCCGCGCCCGCGGTCAAGGCGACCAGTAAAGCGGATTTTGCAAATGCGAAGACAAAAGTCGCGGCCCCTTTGAAAACCCTAATTTGACCCGCAATTGGGGAAATAAAAGGAAAAGACAACACAGTCAACATCAAATCGAGGTCGAAGAGGAGCGTGAAGGGAGGAACTGAGCATTCGAGCGCACTGAAAAGAGATTGCTTGATCTTTTATGAGCGCAAGGTGGCACCTTGTAATCGGCTCAAGATCGAGCGGAGCATAAGTTGGCTTTGGTGACATCAACACCATTCCATGAGGATATTTAGCACGCTAAACCTCCCGTAGAGTTCTCTCCACCAACATTCGATCTCTAAGATGGGCATTCGGACCCCGTAAGCAACGTAGCTTCGTTCTCACACAAGATGACGTTGTGGGCGTCCGAAGAGGCTATGATGTGCAAGATGTTTCCGAGCAGCCTCACCAAGGGATTTCTCAAGTGGTTCCAAGGCTTGGAACCCGGGTCAATATGAACATGGGAGCAACTCGCCACTTTGTTCGTCGAGCATTACATCGCCAATAGCCTAGATGCGGTGTCCCTTGACACACTCTTTGATCTCATGAAGAATCGAGACGAGAGCTTACGTCGCTTCTCAAATCGTTTCATGGAGTTCTACGCCGAAATTCAGGGATGTGACGAGAAGACCGCAATTGCCGCTTTTAAGGGAGTGATCCCGCTTAAAATCAACTGAGAGAGGAATTGATAGTTCGTCCTCCCTCCAACATTGATGAACTCCAAGAACGTCTTCGCCAATATGTGCGCTTAGAAGAAGCTAATCGTGAGGCAAGAGGGAAGTCGCCTTCGTCGCCTCAAGCATCATACCAATCCAAAAGCGGCAACTTCACAATGGAGGAACACTCATCAAAAAGCCAAGATCGAGTCAGTCCTATTGTACCCTACGTCTTAGTCGCGCGACAAAGACGTAGGTGGGGGCATCTATGAGCGGGTAAAATTTCGTTATCTTAATTGAGGTCGCTATCTTCGGCCAGCTAGTTAAGTATATTTATTAAGTTACTTTCTATCTATTTGCTTATTTAGTGTTGATTAAATCGCGGTAATCATCTGGTAGTTGGAAGGTTCTATCTTATTTAATAAGATAGAATTATCGCTGGATTGGGTAGCAAGATATCGCTTGCTCCGGGATAGAATTATCGTCTCTCAACCCTATCTCTTGGACTATAAAAATACATGTTTTCGTCATGTAGAAATGATATACACAAACTACCCTGAATACGCTGATCTTCGCTCAGCCTTCTAGCACTATCGTCCTTTCGCATATTTTACCCTCGCGCTCAATCGAAGGATACTCTTCTGACTTAGGCATCGGAGGTGAATTAGGGGGTTCCCACCCCTTTTGTCCATTGTTTTGCAGGCTAGGTCATTGAAGGTTCTTGGAGAAGAAGGAATTAAACGGAGCTACATAAGTGCATTAAAGACGAATTTTTGTACACTTGTAAATCTGTATGAGAAATTAGAGACACATCTAGTATAATATATGCGCACAATGGATCGATATGCCCGATGTGCATGAAAGATGCAGTGCACATGTAATATAGTTTATATACTAGTATTAGTCCCGTGCCTTGAAGGCACGGATTTGATTTAACTAAAACCTGTGTTTAAATTTTATATAAAGTTATTCAAAAAATAGTTTGATATAAAATCTTGTATCGTTTTATTTAATTTGTTTCTTATGAGATTTATTTTCATGATACAACATTTCTACTATAATATGTTCCTTTAATCGAATAAAGATTTGTGTAATTATAGTTTTGGTATAAGGATTGAATACTCATAAGTTTTATAGGATTTATTATAATGTTTATGTGTTATTTTATTAATTATATATCTAATTGGAATTGACATATGTTTTTTGATATTATTATTTTAATTTCCTATTGAGTATATAGTAAGATTAATTAATTATATATTCAAGGAAAACTTATAAATACAATTTCAATGATATATATTCTTTCATATTTTACATACACGTGGGGTCTAGATTCAAAATTAACCAATTAAATTGTTTTAATGAAGATGAGTAATGCGGTCTAATGAGAAGTTGACACGTGTCGTGCTAAATATTATTTCTAACCTCCGCTTTAGTATATAGTTATGATGAATTGATGCACATCCTGATAAAATATATGCATAGTCAATATGATATTCTCGTAGAAATTCTATTTATTTTTAATTGGTTTAGTTAGGGTGTGCTAGTATAACTAGGAAAAAAAACAGTTCTCAAGAATGAGGTAGAAGAAGAACACACACTAGAATATATATATTTATTATTATTTTATTAAGAAATTAATTCGGGTCAGGTTTCAACTCTAAAATACTCTGTCATTTCGGGTCTGTTTCTCGGATCGGGCCAGATTTTAACATCTTTAGCGGACGTACATGAAAGGGCAATCTTCCAATTTATTAATTTGGTGCAGTGAGGAAGAAGAAACGACATATTTGGATGCCTGATGCAAGAAGGGGTGTAATAGAAGAGAATCATGACAAAGGGTAGAGGATTAAAGTGGTGTTATACATTAGAGGTATAAATGAAAAGATATAAAAAAAATTATTTAATGGATAAGTTTTGTACTGATTAAAAAAAAGGGTTCCATAAATCTAAATTTATATAGTTAATAACATTATATGATTCCATAAACTTGAATATGCATGTAAATGATTAATATATATAAAATACAAATTGGACGGATTTAGCGTTCTAGTAATATTTAAAAGTTGAAGAGTTTTTTTTTTTTTTGGTTAAATTTAAGATGAAGAATTTGGGTGTGGTTTAAAAAATTCTAGCTAGGGGGGTTCTTAAGGTCAACAAGTAAACAAAAACCCTTTTCTCCTGTAAAAAGGGTACATTCTAAGAGTGTTGTTTAGGTTTGATATTTCAATTGTTACAAACATTCATCTTACTACGACGTGTGCACCTCAATTCAATGAGAAAAAAGAGAGTATATATTTCATGTTCAATGTTATTTCTATGTGTAGTCAAACTTATACTCTTACTCTTGATCGAAAAAAACTTATACTCTTACTCATTTTATATTTAGTAATTACTTTCTTATCTCAGCATGTTGTTTGAGAAAGTTATTTACTTTTAAGGTGTGTGATTTGACAAATGAAATTAGGGTGGGCGAATTGTACGTGTAGGATTTGTACGTGTGCCCACGATACGTGATACTCCGTATATGAGAGTCGAACCTACAATATGAGAGATTCATCATTCATGACGATTGACGGGTGATAACTATGAGGGTTATTAATTCTGATGAAACCCAAAATTTCTATGGATTTTCTAATCTAAGCCCTTAAGGTATAGAGCAAGCATCCTATTTTTTTTGGTCGAAGAGCAAGCATCCTATTTTAGAATGTTTTATTGTTTTTGTTTATATATAGTGATTTAGATATTTTTGTGATGGGTTTATATTTTTTGTTAGGGCTTTAGTTTCAAAAGCAATATTATTCTAGATTCAAAAAATAGCTTTTTTTTATTATTAAAGGAGAAGCGGCACTTTCCAGCTCCTCAATGCTCCTTAAGGAAGCATTTTATTAATAAAGAAAAGTTGGACTAAATAGTAACCAGACAGAGGATAGTCCTGCCCATTACATCATCAAAAAGCAAAACGGAAAGGCCCATAGGCGGTTAAAACAGAACATGAAAACCTAAGCAGAAAGAAAAAGCAAAAGAACCAAGGAAATCAGCCACCATGTTCACTTCTCAAAACACATGACGAAACTGGATAGACCAATCCCTACCGAGAAAGTCTTGGCATCTATGTACCAGGCTAGCCAAAGGATAACTACAATCCATAGATCGGCTTAAAATCAAAGTCACAAGCTGTGAATCTAGCTCTAAGATAACCCTCTTGTAGCACTTGCTCCAAGCAAGTTGCAATCCCTGGACAACTTCCCAAAGCTTTTCCATTGGTATCATGCAAATACCAATATTTTGAAGAAAACCAACCAACCAAGCACCATCCTCATCCATAATATCTCCCCCCGCAGCTGCGAGCCCTCCATCCTTCACCGAGCCATCCGGGTTAAGTTTTACCCATCCTTGTTGAGGCCTCTCCAAGGAAATAAGCGCATCCTCCTTCCTTCTTTCTCAAAATATAGCATCTGAGTTGCTAAAGCCTAGAGTAATATTACTTTATACTTAAAATATACTACGAAGTCAAGCGGTTCGATTCTCATGAGCAATGTGTCAACCAAAAAAAATTATGTTTTATATAATAATATTTGTTAAAAATTATAATTATATTATTATAAAGGAGGACATGATCAAGTTTTATAAAAAAATCACAACTTTTGTTAAAAATAAGAGTCCAATAGATATTTTTATTATATTCATATCGCAGGATGTAAACTTTTGTAAATATTTTAATTCTGTTTTATAATTAAGTAAGATAGATATCACTTTCTTACAAAAACAGAAAAATTAAACCATATTACCTTGCATCTACAAGGTAGCAAGGAAGGCGGCCAAGAGAGCGGTGGCGATGGCTAAAGAAAAAGCTTTTGAGGACATGTATAAGGCTTTAGATGAAAAGGGGGGAGAACTGTACAAGTGGGCAAAAGCTCGGGAAAGGAGAAGCAGAGATATGGACAAAGTGAAGTGTGTTAAGGATGAGGATGGTCGAGTGTTAGTGGACGACCTGCAGATCAGACAAAGGTGGGAGAGGTATTTCCAGGAGCTTCTAAATGAGGGCTGCGAGGTGGAGGAGAGTCGTCTCAACTTTTCAGGGCGGGAAGAAAGCGATTTCTGCTTCCACAGGCGTTTCTCTGTAGAGGAGCTAAGGGTTGTTATTCGCCTTATGGGTAACAGGAGAGCTGTAGGGCCAGATGAAATCCCGGTGGAGGTTTGGAAGTGTTTGGGAGTTAAGGGGCTAAAGTGGTTAGCAACCCTCTTTAATGTTATTTTCAGGACGGCCAGAATGACCGAAGAGTGGAGGCTCAGTAAATTGATCCCCGTTTATAAGAACAAGGGTGATGTGCAACAATGTGGCAATTATAGAGGTATAAAGTTGCTTAGTCACAGGATGAAAGTGTGGGAAAAAGTTATTGAGCTCAGGTTGAGGAGGATAGTTAGGGTGTCAGAAAATCAATTCGGTTTCATGTCTGGGAGGTCGTCTATGGAGCCTATCCATCTGTTGAGGAGTCTGTCAGAAGAGTTCAGAGAGAGGAAGAGAAACTTACACATGGTGTTTATCGACTTGGAGAAAGCGTATGACAAGGTTCCGAGAGAGCTGATTTGGGATTCTTTGGCAGCAAAGGAAGTGTCAGGTTTGTTCACTAGAGTAGCCAGAGACATGTACGAGGGTTCTATGACCAGTGTGTCATCCCCGAGCGGAGATACTGAGTACTTTAGGGTAAAGGCTGGCCTGCACCAAGGCTCGGCTTTGAGTCCATTTCTTTTTGTGCTGATAATGGACGTGCTGACGAGAGATATTCAAGGGGGGGGGATCCCGTGGTGTATGCTGTTCGCGGACGACATTGTATTGGTTGATGAGTCCAGAGCTAGGGTCAACAGCAAGCTTGAAGTTTGGAGGGATAGATTGGAGTCTAAGGGATTCAGATTGAGCAGGTCCAAGACAGAATATGTGGAGTTTAAGTTTGGCGAGGGGGTAGACTCAAGTGAAGACGTCTTGTTGGGAGGAGAAGTTGTAGCAAGGAAGGAGAGCTTTAGATATTTGGGGTCAGTCTTGCAGAGTGACGGTGGTATCGGTGAGGACATTACGCATCGGATCCAGAGAGGCTGGCAGAAGTGGAGGGCAGCGTCGGGGGTTCCGTGCGATAAGAAAGTACCTTTGAAACTAAAAGGGAAGTTCTATAGGACAGTAATTAGACCAGAGGTGCTCTATGGGGCGGAATGTTGGGCTACCACGAAGGTGCAGGAACAGAGGTTATTGGTAGCTGAGATGCGGATGTTGAGGTGGATGAGTGGGCACACTCTAGTGGACAGAATCAGGAATGAAGTGATCAAAAGCAGAGTGGGGGTGTCAAGCTTAGAGGATAAGTTACGGGAGTCGAGATTGCGGTGGTTTGGGCATATCCAGAGGCGGGGCCTTCAGGAGCCAGTTCGTAGGTGCGAGAGTCTGGACTTGGGAGCTATCCGTAGAGGAAGGGGCCGACCAAGAAAACGCTAGAGAGACAGTATCATGCAGGACGTCAGACATCTAGGGATATCGACAGATTTGGCAGTTTGCAGGGATATTTGGAGGGAGAAGATTCGCGTCGTGGATGGATAGTCCCTGAGCAGACGACTTGCCTTGATCTTTGCTATGTTTGGATATTTTTGTTTGTGTCAGTTAGTTGCTTTTTATGTGCTTTGGTGCTTTCGTGTGTTTGTTTTGGGTGTTCTTGCTTTTGTGGTTTGCCTTGCTATCTGTAGTATCTGTAGTCTTTGGGTCTTTTGGACGCCCCCCCTCTGCGTTTAGCCAGGGGGCCCCCATCTTGACCCCCCAGATTCCCGTAAGGGAATTGCACTGGGTCTATTGTTGTTGTTGTTGTATATTACCTTGCATCTAATACAAAAGGTTACGGAGTATTAGTTTGTCTTTTGAACAAAAAGGGGAATAAAATGTTCCAAATTTACAGGTTAATGAGCATCTCCAAGAGCTTCCCCATATTCTTGAAAAGTGTGAATATGGAGAATATGATACAAGTTTTCACTCCAACAATTTCTCCATCACAATCTCCATTATAGAGATTTCTCCAAAAAAATGAGTTCCTTTCCCTATATTTGGAGAATTCTCCAAAGTAATTTGGGGAAGGCATTAATTGCAAGTTCTATCATGGCAGTTTTTGATTGGTTGATTTATATTTTATAATTTTTTTCTAAGATATTTTTGTATATAATAAATATAAAAATATTTAAGATAGGGAAACTGTTGGAGTTAGAATGAAATAATTTTGGAGTATATATCTTTTGATTCTCCATTTTGAAGAAAATTATGGGGAAGCTCTTGGAGATGCACTAAGAGCATCTACAATGGAGATCGCTACATTTCTTAAGCTTTAAAAATAAATGAAAAGTCAGGAAAAAAAATCAGAATTTCTCACTTGGGATAGAAATTTCCAATAGAAGAAATGTGATCCAATTTCTATGACAAAAAATTATTTTGCCTAATGGAGAAGAGAGAAGACTGAAAAATAATTAAAGAGATTTTATTTTGTATTTTTTTTGGGTTAAATTTTGTTTTGTATTCTCAATGGTTGATGCTCTAAGTGAGTTTTAGCAACAACTTTTGTTTCCTTCTGTTTTTTGATCGAATCTTTTGTTTTCCTATTCTTTGGTATGGTCCTATATCATTTTTTTTGTGATGTAGGTAAACCTTAGGCTCCCTTTCTAAAGTATGGTCATCCTAGATCATCCTTACGGATGATTGTACTAAACTCCTTTAGGAGAGAAAGAATGTCGGGACTTCGGGCTTCTAGGGGAGAAAGAGTCACACTTCTAGGGTAGCGTCTGATGAAGTTGTTATCAAGGAAAGAATCAGGAATTCCCTACTTGGCCAAAAAATCTGCGGCCTGGTTGCATTCACGAAAACAGTGGAATATCTTGACTTTTGCGAAGCTTTGGAGGGAGTGATTGACATCTTGAATAATAGTTGTTATTTCCCAAGGGACCTTCCAAACACATTTTAGGTTGTTGTGAGTTATAAGGTTATCACCTTCAATAATAATCTTGTCAAGGTGGAGCTTGGCCGCCAGTCAGACGCCTTTCAAAAGAGCAATACGACTCGTCCTTCAAGGTTGAATGGGCACGACAGGGCTGCGCGCCGACATAGAGAGAGAACCCCACCATCTGTTGCACGGATCACATACGATATATAAGAGGTTCCATCTGGCATTGTGAAGGCGTCAAAGTTTATTTTTGCCTATCCAAATTCCGGCTTAAGCAAGAAAAGAGGTTTCTCCTTAAAGTCTTGATCTTTCTCATAGGAGCTTCTATAGTCATTTTCCAAATGGAATACTTCTGGGGTCCCATATCATTCTTGACTTTTATGCAGCTGGTCCATGTTTTGAATATTGCCTCTGCCGAACTTGTCACAATGCGTAGGATTTTCTTGAAAAAAGTGGATGCGACAAATTCTTACTTTTAAATCTTGGGTTTTTCTTTTATCAAAAAATCTTGGACTTTTATAATTGTTCTTCATGGGTACACGTCAAATTAGAA
The DNA here is from genome assembly GCA_963924305.1 of Polygonum maritimum. NCBI lineage: Eukaryota > Viridiplantae > Streptophyta > Magnoliopsida > Caryophyllales > Polygonaceae > Polygonum > Polygonum maritimum. The sequence goes on along the minus strand of OZ002729.1, from coordinate 9,186,542 downwards.
AATGTTAAATTTGTTTGTTGATTAAATTTCTTTTTTTAGGATTCACCAATTTAATATGAGGAAATTGTTTAGATTGTTTAGAGTTTTTTTAACTAAAATTAGCTTATTATTTTTTTGGTAGCGTTAAATTTATCTTATTACTAGTGTAATCCCCATATCTATACTACCCTATAGTATAAAGCGGAGACAATGTCTTCACAAAAAATTACGCCACGTGTCATTTCGATAATATAATAATCAGTCGGGCCCTCCTTTATACAGATTAGGTAGTTAGAATCTTATATAATCTTATCCCGTAAAAATTACTTAAAAATTACCAAAAATCCCGAAATATGAATTCTATCCTAGCTACCAAGAATTAGTTGTAATCTTCTCATAAATATTAATCCATTTAATAAAACATGATATATATCATAAAGTAATTGTTGAACAAATCCAACTTATTTATATTATGAGTTGATTTACTATTGGTAAAAAAACACTAATCATGATACGAACATAAATATATAATATTCTATATTTTTAACGTGATCACGCTACCCGTACATGGTACTGGGTTTAAACTAGTCTTGTATGAAATTTGAATCAAAATTTAAATTAAATATTTTTTAACTATAAAAAGTATTTTGATCTCATATATAAATAAAATTTGTATATAATTGATAGTGCTATAAATAACATAATTAGTATTTTTTGAGAAACTATATTCATATTGATTTATATAATCATTTTTCAAAATAAAGATTACGATCATGTAAAGAATTTAAGGGATAAACTATATACAATCAAATTGTTAATTAAGAAATAAAAGACTAATTAACATATTAATTAAGAAATGAAACTTTTCGACTATTTGATAAGAATTAAAGGGATAAGTTATATACAATCAAATTTTTAATTAAGAATGAAAAGAATAATTAATATATTAATTAAGAAATGGAAGATTTTGGCTATTTGATAAGAACATCTATTGACGGATATATAAATATCAAAATCTTTCCTTTCTTAATTAGTATCTTATAGATAAGATATGTACAACTAAAAAATAAAATATTTTATTATCTTTTTCGTAGCAAAAAATCGCATTTACCCAAATAAATATGATGTAGCTTAATAAAATCTTATGTGGACAAATATATGTATGACATGGATGAATAGATATGATATGGCTTAATAAAAAAATAAAAATATGTGACTTGGAGCAACGATAGACCGACACTTGTCAAAATCCTAGGTGGCTAAATGTGAGGACGACATATGAAAAATCCTAAATGCACATTAGAAATATCCATCTCTTAAGTTTTTTGCAATGGTTACACTGTTTGCACTGTATATACGTGAACACATAATTAATATACTATTTAATTAAAAAATATATATTCATCTTTCTTGTAAAAAGCTAAGCCTTGCTACACTTAACTCTAAAAAGTAGTTTTTTTATTAAAAAAATATACTTGTTGTATCTCAAAATATGCAAAATCTAGTTACTTTTTATAAATTTCGAGATAAAAAAAAGTATATTTCTTATGGAAAAAAACTCTTTTTAAGACAAACTATAACAAGTCCCTAGTCTGGTATATCTACATTTTTTTTGATAAAAGCAAATTCGTTAACTTGAGCAAAGGTCTACCAACAAAATGTCATACAACTCCTCAAGAAAATAAAAATTGCTAGTAAGTAAAATGGACTCCAAGGGCCGCCATCTACTCAACCAATTTGCCGCTTGATTTGCCGATCTTGGAGCATACCTCCAGTGGAACTTGTCCAAAGCGAAGCTGTCCTCAATGGTCATGGAGATAAGAGTTCCAAGCAACGACCACGAGAGTTTGTTGCCCAGTAGCTTGCCAAGGAGACTACTACAATCTGATTGCACACAAACACGTCTCATCCACAAACTTCTAGCAATATGAACCCCCCATCTAACAGCCTCCGCCTCAACAATCTCCACCTTCGTACCGTCTTGGATTCTACGAGCACCCACAAACACCACCTCATCCCTATCATTCCTCCCAATGACCTTGACTCCAGCATCGTTGCCCTTAAGAAATTCATCACAACACACTAAAATCCACCCCTCGTATGGCCTCTTCCAATTCGCCCTCTCCTGTGACAACTCCCTCACCACCCGAGAGGAAGGATTAGCGGTCTCAAACTCCACCACGCTGTCTCTCACCCTATTAATAATACCACCAGGATCCGTAGTTGACCCCTTAAAAACCCAGGAATTTCGTGCTCTCCAAATACCCTAGAGCAAATATGACCATAGCCCATGCATTTCCACATCAGAAACTTCACGTACCTATCCGCCCACTCCATAACAGAGGAAGCACCCCTGCCTTCCCCCTTAAGTTCAGGGAATTTCCTCCACACAACCTTCGCAGCCACGCAATCCCGAAGATAGTGCAAGAGTGACTCCCTACAACCACAAATTAAGCACTCCTCAACTGGAGAAATCCGACGCCTCACCAAGTTTTGCATGCATGGCAACGCCCCTATGCATGCTCTCCACACAAACTTAAAATTTAATTTTCAAATTCGAACTAAAAATGTAGATATATCTACATGTTTTATGTAAAAAAAGGGTTTATTCTTTCAACTTAAAATTTAGTTTTAAAATTCAAACTTGCACTATATATCCTAAAAGTACAGGATAGTTCAACAACAATAACAACAACAACAACATTTACCCAGGTAGTCCCGCAGCCGCGGGGTCTGGAGGTCAACATAAGGGCAAACCAGACCTAGATGGAATGCGCCTAATATAACCCAAGAAAGACACAGCAGACCAACTCGACAAACTATATGAGAGCAAAAAACATAAAAACCACAAAGGAAGTTGAAACTAGTACAAAAGAAACTAAAACTAGAAACTAAGCGCAAACAAGCTCCCTACACTTCACCCTCTCACCGAAGAATGCTCGCTTCAACACCCAGCCGACTAACCATCCAACACCTTGATCCTCTCCCTCCAACTTTCTCTGCACTCGGCCAACTCCACTGAAATCCCTAACAAGCTGATATCCTATTTTATGTTGTCCATCCAGCGTTTCTTTGGACGACCCCTGCCTCTCCTATAAGCCCCTAATTCCAGATGCTCACACCTCCTGACTATAGCGTCCGGGCTCTGCCTCTGAACGTGTCCAAACCAACGGAGCCTCGTTTCTCAAAGTTTGTCTCCTATACTGGCCACCCCCAGCTTGCTTTTGATCTCCTCATTCCTAATCGTGTCCATCCTTATGTGCCCACACATCCATCTGAGCACCCTCATCTCTGCAACTGATAGCTTCTGTTCCTGAGCCTTCGTCGTCGGCCCACATTCAACGCCGTAGAGGATCGCTGGCCTTATCACAGATCTGTAGAATTTTTCCTTAAGCTTCAGCGGTACCTTCTTGTCGCACAGAACTCCTGAAACTGCCATCCACTTCTGCCAACCTCTCTGAATCCAAGACCTCACATCCATATCAATACTCCTGTCGCTTTACAAAACTGAACCCAAATACCTGAAGTTATCCCTTCTCGCAATGATCTCATCCCCAGCCGCACCTCACTTCTAGAGTCGGTCTCTTGCCTGAAACTGAAGTCTACGCACTCTATCTTGGTCCTACTCAACCTGAACCCCTTAGATTCCAGCCTCTCCCTCCCAGGGGCGGACCTAGAGGTATGCTAGGGTTCGCTCCAGCCCACCCTAAAAAAATAAAAAAATAAAAATTTAGTGTAAAATTAACATAAAAATAGTAAAAATTAAGGTAAATTTAGTGTATATATTAAAATTTATAGTACATTTAGCCTACCCAAAACAATTTAACAAAAATATAGTAATTTAGCCCACCCAATTTTGCTTTTCTGGATCCGCCCCTGCTCCCTCCACACCTCCAGTCTGTTACTAACTTCCGCTTTAGAGTCTTCCACTAAGACAATATCATTTGCAAACAATATACACCTCGAAACCCCCCCCCCCCCCGCTGGATGTCTCTAGTCAACACGTCGAGCACAACTGTGAAGAGAAACGGGCTCAAAGTTGAACCCTGATGGAGACCCATACCCACCTCGAAATACTCAGTGTCCCCTCCTTGCGTGCAAACACTCGTCCTAGACCTGTCATACATATCCGAATGACTCTGATAAACGTGCCTGAAACCTCTTTGGCTTCAAGGCATCCCCTAATCAACTCTCTAGGGACCCTGTCGTAGGCCTTCTCTAAATCTATGACACTTACAACTGTTCCTCTTTCCTAAATTGGTCTTGACATTCACAAGAGCATAAAAACAAATTTTCTAAGAGACATTTTTTGTTGTCATGTCTCGAAACTTATACACCGACTTCTTTTATACTTGCGCATTGTAGGAATCCAACATATGCGACTAGTGACTGAGATTTATTCTTATTTTTCTCTTTTTTTTTTTTGGTTGAGGGCACTGCCCATGAGAGTCGAACCGGTGACCTCTGGGTACTACCCTTGGAGGCCTAACCGTTTGACTAAATGCCCGAAGGCTATTCTTATTTTTCTCTTAGATATTCATTCTCACCACAATTGCATCTTATTTCATTACTACCTATTATTGAAGTGAATGACATTAAATACTCATTTTCACCGAAATTGAACCTTTATTGACATTAAATACCCGAACACAAAATTTGACATTCAAAAGAGCATTGCTCTCCTCCAATTAATGCTTGCTAAGAAAAATGTGTGGCACAGAATTATGCCTATATTTCCGCATTTGAACAACCAATAGAAGTGCAATTGCGGTCTAACTTGATTACTGGTTTTTCATGATGGGCAGCTGAAAATAGTTGATCCAGACAAAAACTTGAACCTGCCAATTAATGCCTAGGCAAGGTCTAGGAGTGTTCAAATGTAATTGCATATTGACTTTGTATTATCTATCAACACTTACCGACCAAACTGACATTTGATTTGAACACTATAATGCACGTTTGATTATAATGATATTTTATTAATTTTAATTTACAGGAAATTTTGTCAAATTTGGAGGTTAAGCTTAAGAAATCGTTAAACATTATCGACATTTATCGAAATTAATGCCTTATGGCCCAATATTAGCTTTTGTTCGGTCATAATTATCAATTAAACAACTCAAAATCTAAAATCGAACTAATATTTTAATTAAACTAGCTTAACTTGTCGTGTCATTCACGACTGTTTCACTTAAAAATGATAAAATAAAATTATATATTTATATGGAAAATATTATATAAGTTTTATTATATGAACATGTTTGTTAAAAAGAGTAATATTGTTTTTGAAGTTCATATAACCCAAAAAAATATATATAAGACATAATTTTTTCACTCATTTGTATATTTTTATAAAACCTGATTATAAGAAATATAAATTGATATTTTACTTACAATTTTTATCATATATTAATAATGGCTATCCTAAATGTAAATATAATTAAAAAAATTCATCAACTGATAAATTGATAAAGTTTATAAAAATTGAATAGAAATTATCGGAACCCAGAAATATACTTGTATTAAAGAAATAAGTTGAATCCAATATTCATAGATTTTTCTTGATTTGTTTGTGAAATATTTTTCTCTATAATGCTTTAAGAATTAATAATTGACAAAAACTTTTTCTTATAAGTAGATAAGAAGCAATTCAATAGGAAAACCCTACATAATGTGAATAACAAAAATCAGTTTTTTTTTATATATGAGGTAGGGTCAAAATTAATGTGGTGGTTCAAAAACGACCACTTGTATGTTTATATTAGGAAAATAAGGGGCATTTGTATAAATTGATAAAAATTGTGGTATTATTTTGTAAATAAGTAAAATTATGAAAAAGATGTACGTTATCAAGACATAAATCAAAATTATTATTTGGCTAAAAAATTAAATTTGTTATCAAGATAGAAAAAAATCAAATATAATGGGTAAACAAATATAGTAGATCATGTAAATATAGAAAATAACTAACTTAAGCTTAAAAATGCTAAATTTATTCAAGTAAATCAAATAATAAAGTAACAAAATTAGTCTTCCTATTAAAAAATAATTTAGAATTTTATCTAAAAAATTCTAAATCTAATTAAGTAGATCTATGATAATTAGTTCATAGTAATTATATTTCGAAAATTCAAGATATATATTAGAATCATGTTTTTCAATTAAGTGATATATTTAAAAAGATAGAATATCTTACCAAAGTTCGAAAATTTGAATATATCTTTTACATAAATAGATAACATAATTTTATCAAATTAAGTGAAATGCCACCAATATAAACTTTTTTTTATCAAAAATAAGGTGGGTAAATATTAGGAAAAATTATAGTGGTTGAAAATTTACGTAGAAATCAAAATACTAATATATACATATATGGTATTACCCGTAAATCAAAATTGCCTCCGTTATGGTATATATTATCCGGATATACGTAGCATACCAATTACTGCAGTCATTGTTCTATAAAGCATATATCAATATGGATAGATATTAGGATAATATGGATAGATAATATGAAATTTTGATTGAAAATTTACGTAGCATATAGTATTAGTATGGATAGATATTGTTGATAAGGTAGTTAGTTAAAAGATTGAAAATTTACATAGTAAACTTATGGTAGTTAATTAAAAGACTTTAAAAAAATTGGTTAAATATATGGTGGGGCCAGAATCAACGTGGTGCCTCGAAAACGGTCGGCTTTTATAATATAATTGATATGTATAAGATTGAGATTATATATTAAAATAAAACTAAAATTTAATAAGTTAACATATTTAATTAGAGGGTGATGTGATGCAATATGGTGACAGAATTTGCTTCAATATGGTGACAGAATTTGCTTCAAGTTAATGAATGTTCACTAAAACAAGCTTATTTTTTGTAAATTTAGACGGTAAAATGACAAAAATGGGTATATGGATTATTTTTATTTCATTTGTTTAGCACTTGGAATTGCATATAATTATCACGTGAGGCAACTATGAAGTGGATTCAAGAAGGTAAAAGAAACCCCAAAATTGACCTTGAAAGGATTTGGAAACTAAACATCCCTCCCAGGCAAAAGAATTTCATTTGGAAATTATGTCGTAATGGACTGCCTACCAAAATGAGGCTTGCGGCCAACCACATCGCAGTCCCACAAGGTTGCAGTTTCTACAAATCTTCGAATGAAGACGCCTATCACCTCTTTCTAGAATGCAACCACACAACTCAAGGACTGAAACTATTAAACCCTGAGGTAGCTCAAGAGTTGAGACTAATTGACTCTGAAAATCATCAGTACCCCTTGAGCTTTATGGATGAAATCCGGAAAAGGCTCACAAAAACACAAATTTATTCCGTTGTCTGTCTTTGGTGGTGCACACGGTACATTCGAAATAAGAATACTTTTGAGAAGGAGCTCCATCCATAGATAAATCCTAGCTCAATCCTGGAGTTTGCGTGGAAGCAAATTGCAGCTTGGAAAGGAGCCAGCGAAGGAAAAAGAAAGATCGAGAAAGTGAACTTTGTTCATGTTCGCAACAGAAGGGGAAATGCCAAGTGGACAAAACCCCACGAAAACTGGTTCAAACTAAATTTTGTTGTTGCTATTAATTCTTATGGAGTCTCTTCCTTTGATTTTGTCATTAGGGACTCTAGAGGGAACCCCGTTTCCCTGGATGGAGGCTTCATCGGACGTCATTCCGTGGTTTTTGTCGAAGCTTTCGCTCTTCGGCAGGAGATTGTTGAGGCCATTCGTCGTGGTATTCCATGCCATTTCATTAAAGACGACAACCTGCAAGTCGTTAAGGCAGTGTTAGGTGACTAGAACTGTCCGTGGGAGGTGGAGCTCATGCGTATAAAAATTCAGTCGTTGCTTGGTCAGTTGTAGTGTTGGAGTATCGGGCACGTCTACAAGGATGCTAACTCGGTGGCAAATTATATTGCAGACTCGTTCCGCCGTGTGCCTTCCTCCACGCTTGATTCTGATCCGGTCCTTGGAGACCTCATTTGTAAGAATGTCGTAGGATAGTTCTTCTCGATAGGACTAGCCTAATTTCTTTCCATTATAGAAAAAAATATCACGTGAAGCACATTTACCCTTATTTTTTGTTTCTTTTCCAACGATGCCACAATTGTCGCAACGTAAGAAATTGGTGTGGAGGGTTCGAGAGCGATTCGAGGGTGACTTCTTACGATCAGGTATATCTTCACAATTTTTTTTAGTTTAATGTCAGTCACTAAGAGTGAAGAAGGGGAGACAACGACGAGGGTTGCAGTGGAGACGACGACGTGGGTTGCAGCGGAAATGGTGGTGAGGGAAGTCAACAGTGCAGGGCAAAGGACGGTAAGGAAGAGTTGACGACATGGGGGAGAAGACGGTCAGAGGAACATGTTTCTCTTGTAAGGGGTTTGTGAGGAGTTCATTCTTCTATATTGAGGAGGGGGAAGGGGGTAAATAGGAGGTATGGACACACATAAATTTGGAGAAAATGGGAATAAGCTATCATAAATTGGATAATCTATAAATGAACATTTGAAATTTTTAGCAAAAAATAAGCTATCGTAATTTACTTTTATCGAACACCTCCTTACAAGCTTTTTTTTCCCATAAGCTTCAATAAGATGTAATAAGCTTTTTTCGAACAGACGCCTTATATTTCCTAGTAGCTCAAACTCCATCCACATCCATTTACACACTTTTCATTTGGAAATAAAAGTAAAAAATTGAAATAAAAATTTGAAAACAAAGCTACCCAACTATACGTATTCAGTTGAAGCTCTCTCGATCAAATTATAGCTAACTATTAAATTTCAATGGACCGATAGACGAGGATCATATATATGTAAGTCCGGTAAAATTTTATCCTAAAATTAGTTGACACTTGGGAAAATGTAAATGACGGATGACATTGTAGCGTACAAGTGAGGAATTGAGATAGAATTGAGCAATTAAGCCCTTATCGATAAAGTACTAGAGACGAATGAAAGATTAAGGAGAAGAAAGAACAAGAAATCAAGAAAGAGACACAAATAGAGTTGAGAGGAATTTGCATACCGCATTCAAAACACTGGGCGAAAAAACATATAAACAATAATTTTGAACAACTCAAAATATCTGAACAACAGCTTTAGGATCTACAAGCTTCTCTTCTCCAAGACCCCTCCAATAAATCGATACTTACAAAGCTACAACAACATTTGAATAAATATAATGCTCTTATAGAGTTTCACCATAGATTTTGGCAACAACGTGCTAAAATTACGCACCTCCAGAATGTTGATAAAAATACTAAATATTTTCAGACTATTTCCAAAATCAAAAGATTTAAACAGAATATTTTCTCGTTTTAAACGAGCGATGGCTTAACTATTACAGACCATGACTCTATTTCACGGAAAATTACAGAGGAACTTTCAAAGCGTTTTCAAGTTAACAATGCATGTGTCCAACGAACAGGAGACCTAGATATCATTCCCGCTTTGGTATCTACTCTGGATAACGTTCAACTTGCTAAATCACCTACGCCCTCAGAAATTAAACACTCAGTTTTTGACCTTGCACTTAATAAAACCCCAGGACCTGATGGCTTTACTGCTGAATTCTTTCAGCAGTTCTGGCCCACAGTGGGTTCCTCACTAATTTTGGCAGTTAATGCTTTTTTTCACTCGGGGGTTATGCTCCGTTCTTTGAACAAAACATTCATTGCCTTAATTCCGAAAAGTGACACGCCACAGACAATCAATCACTACCGACCAATTAGTTTATGTAATACTATTTGTAAAGTTATTACAAAACTACTCTCCAACCAAATCTCGCATATTTTGCCACTTTTGGTTCACCCGCTTCAGAGTGCCTTTGTGAAAGGGAGACTTATTCAAGATAACATTCTGATAGCACATGAAATCTTCCACTCTTTTCACAAAAAGAAAAAAGGCCGTATAGGCTGGATGGCGATAAAACTAGACCTTGAAAAAGCTTATGACAAACTTAATTGGAACTTCATTCACCCTATGCTTACTAAATTTGGCTTTAATTCTAAATGGATCCAATTAGTAATGACGTGTATCACCACATCCTCGTCATCGGTTTTGGTTAACAATGAACCAGGAACTGAATTTTCTCCCCAATGCGGTATCCGTCAAGGGGACCCAATAGCTCCATTTATATTTGTTCTAGCGATGGAATATCTTTCAAGAACCCTTCAAAATGAAGCAATCTCTAACTCAAAACATGTGGGTATTCAGCTTGTGAAAAACGGAACATTAATCCCCTTTCTAAGTTTTGCTGACGACACTATTATATTTGCACATGCTTCAGAAGAAAACGTGCAGTATATCAAACATTTTTTGGATCATTTTACTCTTTTATCTGGCCTGTCTATTAACTATCATAAAAGCTCCTTCCAAACCTCGGCAAATGTCTCACGAGAAACTACCATATCTCTAGCTAGTATTTTAAACATACAAGTAACAACTACCATGGAAAAATACTTGGGCATCCCGATTTTAAAAGGGAGAGTTCATAACAATATGTTTAACAACACAATAACTAATCTACAAAAACAACTTTCTCAATGGAAGGCTAATTCTATTTCCCAAGCAGGACGGGTTGTCCTAATCCAATCTTGCTTATTAAGTAAAGTAAACTATCTTATGCAAAGTTTTCTGCTTCCTCAAGGAACATTAAATCAGATTGACAAGGTTGCAAGATCTTTTTTCTGGAACAAATTCAATAGTAATCATCACCCCCTCCTTAGCTGGGATAAAATTTGCACACCTAAGGATGAGGGTGGACTGGGCCTGAGGTCTGCTCTCAATATTAACCTTGCTCTACAAATGAAACTTTTGTGGAAACTTGTGTCTCAACCAGACAATATATGGGTTCGGATAGTTTCCGAGAAGTATTTGAAAAATCAATCTCTTTTCCATTATCAAAAAAACAATTGCTCTTGGTAGTTTGGTAGACTATTAAAAATCCGGGACCAGTTCTCCAAAGGAATTCGATGGATGATTGGAAATGGAAATGACATTAAATTCTGGTCTGATCCCTGGGTCCCAAATATCGAGTTAATCTCCCTTTTTGACAATGTTGACATGGATTTACGTGTCTCCAACTTTATTCTCCCTAATCGTACCTGAAATTTGACCGCTTTAGGTCAAATTCTCCCACCTCAAATTCATAGTACTATCTCTCATCTAAGAATTCCAGTTACTAATGTAGTGGATCGCCTTATTTGGCTCCCAGCTTCTGACGGTAATTTTTCGGTTCATTCTGCTTCTACTCTAATTTCCTCCCCAAATTCAACACTGAATGACAATGTTTCTTGGATTTGGAAAACAAAATTACCACCGAAAGTTCAGAATTTTCTGTGGAAATCATGTGCAGACTGCCTCCCAACTACGGATAGGCTTAACTGGTTTGTTAAATGTGTTCCTAACCGCTTCTCATTGTGTGACCAGTTTGATGAAAATTTAAATCATCTTTTCTTTGAATGTTCTTTCACTCGGCTCATGATTATCCGTCTTGAGAAATTATTAAACTGCTATTTTCAACTTACTACTACAGATACGTTCATATCTATCATCCAGACTACACTCAAGCAAAATCAAAATAGTAACCCACTCTGCTTTCTTTGGTGGTATATTTGGGCCCATAGAAACGCAAAATTATTTGACCCTTCTAGAATTAACCCATCTAAACTCCCCTCTGAATTGGCATTTTCGCAATCTCTTGAGTGGGATAGCGTCACAATTAAGACCCAACCTAAAGTGAGGCCGCGTCGGAAATAAAATGGAGTATGGAAAAAACCACCTGCTCAATATGTTAAACTAAATTTTGATGCATCTAAACATGGAAATGGACCCTCCTTTGCTGGTTTCATCCTTCGAAATGAACTTGGACATATTTTAAATCTTGGAAGATCTGAACTTTTACACTTATCAGTTGTTCAATCGGAAGCTACGGCCTTGCTAATTGCACTTCAAAGCATAAACCTGCAACCTGGTACTAAACTAACTATTGAAGGTGATAACTTAACAGTTATCAATTCTTTGAAACGCCTTTGGAAAATTCCCTGGGAAATTCTATCCATTATAAACGACATCAGACACCTTCTTTCGCATCTTCCTCATGTGGTTTTTTTAAATTGTTTCAGGGAGTGCAATCAAGCGGCCGATTTTCTTGCTAAGAGACAAGTCAATCTTAGTAGCCTTAATTCAGTTATTTCCAGTTCCTCTACTTCTTTTATAGATCTCTTTCCTTCTTTATCTGTAATCCAGCTTAAAGGGTTGTTGAGTCAACAACCCGGGCTGTTTCATTTTTTTAAAATCATCCGTTATGATGATTTAGGCTGGCCATGTAATACTCTAGTAGCCTAATGTTTGCCTGTATGAGCTAGTAGCTCTTCTATCAAGAAAAAAAAATAGTTGCCCCTTAGCACCTTTGACTCCTCTTGTGTCCACCCACCCATCACACGCTTTAGAAAACTAGAATGACAGCTAGGCCCTATTTAACTCCTAATTACACAATAACCTCAAATTTCTCCTAATTACACGATGTGGCCCAACAAAATCAAGCATACAAGATAAGGCACGTGACAGACATCTCAATCTCTTTAGCCGAACCTACCCGTGCACTACAAAAAAAAACTGTTAATTACCGATCAACTTTTACCGAGAACATGGGGCTCACGCTATTTAGCGAGAATACCCTCAAATTCCATTCTAAAATCAATTTCACTATACATAAATCCCATGAAATTGATGTCATCCTAAATCAATTAACAATAGTAAGATTAATCCAAGTATTCAGATACTAAGTTTATTTAGTCTCAACTTTAGATGTACAATAGAGTTATTCTTAATATTAACAAAATTAAAGAGATCGAGCAAGCCATTGGCCAGGGAGGGAGAAAACAAAAATAAAATGAATGATAAAGTAAATGTAACATCCCAAAAATTAATAAGAACGTGGTATTTTATTACCATCATTTTATTACCAATCTTAAAACTATGTTCAATAAATTAAAAAATATAGCTAACTAGTATACGCTGAGATGCCAAGTGAGTAAAACATTTCAAACTAAAGAGTTTGGTTCTGGTGCATTCCTTATAGTGTAAAATGAGAAACGGATCTAATGATAGAGATTAAAGAAGAAACAAAGGAAAAGGGTAGACAAGGTGACAAATTTGTAAATAAACAGATTTTGACCGAAAAAGACAAATAAGCCCCCACTGGACAAAACCCTAATCCCCCACTCAAATCTCTCACTCCTCACCAGCTCTCTTTCTCGATCGGGCGATTTCATCGGGCGATTTCGATCGAGCGATTTCGATCCGCCGAGCTCCTCACCACCTCTCCTCGCCGTTGCTTCCTCTGCCGCCGCGCGTCCGCCGTCGCCTTCTCTGCCGTCCGCCATTAGCGATTTCGCCAGATCTACCTTCGCGCGTTCGCCGTTTGCTGTCCAGGCGTCCGTCGCGTCCGGCGTTCGCTCCTCCCTCCGTCAATCTGCCGGTTATGGTGTCCGTCAACCAGATCTCCGTCCGGCGTCGCTCGCTCAGCCGTCGCCGTCCTCTCGTTGTCACCGGCCGTCTCCGTCGCCATCACCGCTAGCCATGGCGAAATCTCGTAAGAATCTCGTCGTCGTCATCGTCACTTTTATTCATATGGCGAAATTTCGTTTGGTTTATTCAAAATCACTTTTCGGATCTTGATGTTGTTTTGCTTGGTTGGTTTGGTTATCGGTTCATTATGCTCAACTTGTCGGTTCATTCAAAATCACTTGTCGGTTCATACACGAAAAGATACTGAATTGCATTGTAAGTGATATGATACTGGCTTTTATGTATTTGATGGAATTGATAGTGATCTGCTTGTTCGGTTGTTCTAATGTTAACAGTGCTTAGGATGCACATAATTTGTTCATAAACCAAATGTGTTTGGTTCATAAAAGAAAATGTCAGTTCATGATAGTTTGATGGTTGTCGTGGCTATTGATGTGTAAAAATTGATGGACTGATAATTTCTGAACTTTGTTTGATGGTTTAATCTTTTGGTTCAGTATTTTCGACTTGATGGTTCATGACTTTGAATAACTTGATTCATATATGACTCAATGAAAAAATTGTGCAAAATGGAATGTGTTTTTGTTCAGGATAATACAACCCAAAAATAAAATAAAATTAAAAAATTAAAATTAAAATATATAAAATAAAAAAATAAAAAAATAAAAAAAAAAAAAAAATAAAAACCGAAACAAGCGGACTAGTTATCTAGCACCCTAATCTTCTCCCTCCACATCTCCCTGCACTGAGCCAAACTCTTTGAAATCCCTAACAAGGCAATATCCTGCTTTATGTTGTCCATCCATCGCTTCTTCGGACGACCCCTATCCCTCCGGAAAGCTCCTAAATCCAAATGTTCGTACCTCCTGACTGTAGCATCAAGGCTCCGCCTCTGGACATGACCAAACCAACGCAATCTAGCTTCTCTCAACTTGTCTCCAATGCTAGCCACCCCGAGCTTGCCTCTGATCTCTTCATTTTTAATCCTATCCATCCTTGTGTGGTTTTTAAGTAGGCTTCCCTTCAAAATTACCAAATATATTATTAATTAAAGTATTTAACAAAAAAGTTGAGTTAAAAAAATTCGAAAACCTCCTATCTATACCAAGGTTTCTATTTTATCCTATAAACCTCCTCAATAACTTACTAAAATCTTCACCTTCTATATAATCTTGTCTTACTAAACACTTATTTACATGAGTTTTAAATTGTAAAAATCTTAAAATACATATACAAACCTATGCCGAATAGAGTCTAAATGATTGTGAACAATTTAAAGCTTTGATTTTAATGGCTATCAAAATGGCCATAATCCAAATCATTGGAGTGGACTCCTCACCACTATTAAAGAAATTGAATCGAATGATACTCTAGAATTGGAAACCATTATACCATTTTCCTTCAATTTCATCCTTAAGAACATGTTTTTGTCGAAAATCTGTCCTGGGCTAGTCTGGATTTTACGGTTAAAATTCAACCTAAAAATCAATATGTCAAAAAAACTACTCCCGATTGAGTTGAAATCTGAAATTCAATTGATTGATTCAACAAAGGTATCAACATCACTCCTTGGATCAAACTTGCCTGGTTGTCCTTCCCATTGTTATGAATATAGCATTTACACCCGAAAGTGCGAAGGTGGGCGACATTAGGCTTGACTCCTCTCAACAGCTCATAAGGAGTCTTTCCAAGTAGTGGACGCAGCATGGCTCTATTCATCACATAGCAGGCTGCATGAATTGCTTCTCCCCAGAAATTTCTTGGAAGACCACTAGAGATAAGCAAAGTCCACGACATCTCCTCTAGAGCTCGATTCTTCCTCTCGACTACGCCATTTTGCTGTGGGGCTCTAGACGCTGATAAGTTGTGGCTGACTCCAGTCTTCTTACAATACTCTAGAAATTCAGAGTTCTCAAACTCTGTGCCATGATCGGATCGAATAGCCACCAAAGAATTGCCAAGCTTCCTTTCAACAGCCTTTGCCCAAGTCTCGAACTCCTCGAAAACCTGATCTTTAGAAGCAAGGAAGATAGTCCAAGTATAGCGTGAGTAGTCATCAACAATAACATAGACATATCTATTTCCTCCTCTACTCTGCACACGCATAGGTCCGCACAAGTCCATGTGAATCAACTCAAGGGGCTTGGAGGTGCTTACCTCCTTCTTGGACTTAAAAGAGGACCTTACTTGCTTACCCTTCACACAAGCATCACAGATTCCAGACTTAGACATCAATTTTGGGCAAACCACGAACTAGCTCCTCTCTATGCAATTTGATCAGCAACTGCGGGCTAGCATGACAGAATCGACTATGCCAGAGGTCGCCGACCTCTGTACCAGACTTCAAGCACAAACTCTCTTCAGATTGGAAGCTGGGATCAACCTTGTAGACATTGTTTCTACATAATCCCTTCAGAAGCGTCCTACCTGTACTGATTTCAATCACCTAGCACTGCTTATGATCAAAGACAACTTGATTTTTCCCGTTAGCACACAGTTGAGCTACACTCAACATATTAAAACCAAGGTTGTCGACCAAGCTAACATCAGAAACTGAAACTTACCTGAGATCTTCACCTTTCCAATTCCAAAAACCACACCTTTGCTATTGTTTCCGAAGGTAATACTACCTCCCTTGTGTTGTTGAAATGAGACAAAATCCTCAGATTTTCCTGTCATATGAGCTGAGCACGCACTGTCGATGAACTAGGGGTCATCGACACTCACTTCAACCTGCACAAACAAGATTAGTTTTTACGAACCTAGAGTTGTTTCACAACTCCTCTAGGTCGAGCAACATATTTCACAGCATGAGCAGAAACATTAGCATTAGTAGGTTTTGGGTTCTTGACAGAGTTGGTGACATTAGGTTTCTTACTAGCAGCCCTCGACTTCTTTGCCTTTTCAGAATCTCTAGCTCTTTTGAAACACTCATGTTGGTAATGACATCCTTTGCCACAATACCAGCATGTGATGTGAGATTTTAAGCCTACATACTTACTATATCCTGGGTAGACAAGTTTGTTGTCGACCCGGGCCTGGAAATCAATTTGTGAGGGGCCAGCTTTCTGGACTTGGTTTTCCCACATAGTACGAACCTTTTGATTAGGATACCACTTCTGCTTCCCTTTACCTTTAGGATCCGCCACATGCGATGAACAACTTGCGTTGTGATCATGTATAGGGGATTTTCCTTTGGGTGTTTGAGAGTTGGAAGCATTCCCCTTTTCATTCTGGTTTTTCCCATAACCGAGACCAAGTCGCTGAATAACCTTCACAAATCTCTTTCCGAAGTCTTCCTTGACTTCTTGGACCTTGTCGGCGACAAACTCATCTTTCCATTTCTGTTTTTTAGCTTCATCATCTATCTTCAGATTTTCAAGATCACTAGACAACTTAGCATTTCCCAGTTTCAACATGAGCTTATCACCTTCAAGGCTAGCTAGACACCTGTTTTTCCAGTTCATCAACCTGTTTCCTAAAGTCAACAACCTGAGACTTAAGGTTAAAACATTTAGCACAATCAACAGGTTTAGAGAGAGTTTTCTTTTCTAGACCTATACCTTTAGAAGACCAAACTTTGTTATCATCAATCAAGTTGGCAATTTTTTCATCTTTTATATCCAATTTCTTCACTAAGTACCGAAACTTGAAGACCAAGTTTTTCAATGATAGCACAGAGTTGTTCATGTGTCTTCTTAGCCAAAAGAGAAGAAAGTTCAGTATCTCTTACCTCAC
Source organism: Polygonum maritimum (assembly GCA_963924305.1). Lineage (NCBI taxonomy): Eukaryota > Viridiplantae > Streptophyta > Magnoliopsida > Caryophyllales > Polygonaceae > Polygonum > Polygonum maritimum. Next base: position 9,169,277 of record OZ002729.1, on the reverse strand, counting down.
TTGAGGAGTCATCACTCAAGGCCATAAAGCAGAGTTCTTTTGTTGGCAACCCATCTTCTTCTTCATCAGACATGTCCCAAGTCGCCATCATGCTCTTGCCAACCTCCCTCTTTGGACATTGTTTAGCAAAATGCCCTTTGTCATGGCAGTGATAACATATCACTTCCTTCATGTCTTTGGCAGCTTCGGGGGCTTTGGCTGGAGCCTTGTTGCGGTTCCAAAGTCTCTTCATCGCCTTAGAAATAAGAGTAACATCGTCGTCGACGAACTCTTCATCATCCTGTCCTTAAGCAATGTCGAAGGCCTTCTCGACCTTCAGGGCAATATTCTTGATCTTTTTAGAGTGAAGTCTATCATCCCTTCGTTGTTGGATACCTCCATACATGGTCAGTTGACCAACAATGTCCTCCAGAGTCATCGACTTAGTCTTCTTCTGAGTGAGAAGAGAAGTCGCATGCTATCCCACTTCTTGTTGAGGCCAGAAATCGACTTGTTGGTTTGCTTCTATTGTGGAAGCTTTTCACCCAGAAACTCCAGTTGATTGACCACCGATTGGAATCTTGAGTAGTAGTCATGGATAGACTCGTTCTTGCCTTGGAACAAGTTCTCATATTCTCGCTCAAGGGTTATGATTCTGTCCTTTTTGACATCATCATTTCCTTGATGGAGACGTTTAAGAGCATCCCAGATATCCATGGCAGTGTCATAGCCAAAGACCTTCTTCAGATCACTGCTAGTCATGGCATGGTGGAGAACCTACTAGGCACGTTCGTTCTTCTCCAACTTCTTGAAGTCATCATCGTCATAATCACTGACTTTTTTCTCCTTGCCTTCAGGTTTGAGGAACTTCTCAAGGCCAATAGAAATCACTTTCCACAGTTGACCATCGAGAGAGCATATGTGGGTACGCATTTGCTTAGCCCACCAGTCGTACTCTCCAGCCTTGAGAATTGGAGGTTTCCAGAAGAAATCATTCACAGCGGTGTTGGTGGTAGTCATCTTTCCTGCAAGGTACTAGCAAAATCTAGAGCTAAAGCTCTGATACCAACTGTAGGATCTGTGTTAATACCACAAGTCGCCGACACCTACGATGTCGTCGACCGAGTTAACAACCTTAGGTTGTGGAGCGGAAATTCAAACACAAGAAAGAACTTAAGTTACCAGATTTGCACACGGGTATTTAGAGTGGAAACCCTCTATAAACCAACTAGTTTGTATAGGGAAAAACCACTTGCCTCCCAAGCTTCTCACTTGGTAGGAATTGAAGAGTACTTCGACTCGTTATATTGGTTTCTCGGGCTTACAAAGGTGCTCCTACTCAAAGATGCGAATCCCACGCTATGGCGAATCCCACGCCCTCTCTTGGAAGTACTCTGCCTATGTACTCAACCCCCACTCAATACAACTCCTCTCACACTCCCCCTTCTACAAGATCGAGTCACACGAACCTGTCTTCTACCCTAGCAACACTCGCACACAGTATAGGAAACTCTCTCAGAAACCCGTACTCATAGTATTCTCTTCCTTCGTTCTGCCTCGTTCTTCCTAACTCTCTCAGGAATCCGAACTGTATTTATACTAGAGAGATTGCGGTATAATTCATCCTTTTTGCCCAAGGAATGAATTACACACAATCCTTACCAAATCTTTCCTAAAAAGCTCCTTAAGACACAATAAAATCTTCCTAATTATCTCCCAATATTCCATGAAGATTTTCGGCATTTTTGCACTTCTTCTTGCCTTAATAAAACTTCCAGAATCCTCTTCCACGCTTTCCTTAAACCTGCCACGCGCTTCGCCTTATATAGAGTTCTGCACGGTTTCGGACTTCTGGGCAAAGAGGTTGTCGAGGCGGTCGGCGACTTCTGATTTTATCTTTGTGATGTCGGCGACTCTTGTCAGCAACCTGTTTGGAACCATCAAAACACACACACAGATTTTCTAACAAAAAGACAAAAAGAGGAATTAGTATCACATGTTCCTATTTGAAAACCAATTTGTAAAATATGCTTATTTTTCAGGTCTGCAAAAATATCAAAAGTTATTGAAATAATGCCTACAAAATTTGCATTACAAAATCAGTAGTTTGTATTTTAAAAATGGAAAAAGAAACTTTTGGCAAAAAGGATTCAAAATTATTTTTTTGTTTGTATTTGTTCAAATATATAATATAATTTAAAAGAATAAAATATTATTTCCAATTTGAAAATAAAAAAAGAATTGTTTTTTGAATTAACTAATTAGATAAAGGATTAGGAGTAGAGGTGTCAAAGATGTCGGGTCGGGTGGATTCGGGTTCAGTCTTTTCGGGTTCAAGTTGAGTGCGGGTTCGGGTTGCAGGTCAAGCCGGGTCGAGTCTTGACAGGCTATTGTGCAGGTTCGGGTCGACCTAACAGGTCAAGAATTTGAATCTTTAATGAATATTAAAATAATATTATGATTCAAATTTTAATAATAAAATATTATTTTTAACAGATTTTTATAATAATATTTTATTTATAATAGGTTTTATGATAAAATATATTATAATATTTACAAGAAAATATATTTATTATGCATATATATAAAATATTGGGTCGGTCGGGTCGGTTTCGGGTTTCAACCCAATTGGGTTCGGGTTAATCGGGTTCGGTTTTTTTTCTTTGCTCGCTACTATTCGGGTCGGGTTTCAACCCTACAATTTTCGGTCGGTTCGGGTCGATTTTTCGGGTCGGATCAGGTTTTGACAGCTCTAATTAGGAGCATGAAAAAATCACATACAATGCAATTGAGCATGCACACATTCATATTAGGTAGGATATCAAAGCTATTAAAAATTGGATAAGATATCAAGAGGATATAAAAATTATTTTTAGATGTATTATTTTATTCAACATGCATGAAATGACACAAATTTTAACAAAGATATAGGTTATGCTTTATATTGTATTATAGTATATTAGTAAAAATGTATACATAGTCTTTAAAGTTGTCATACACAACCATTATGCATGAAAATGCACAGTCATGCATGTTGTATGAGACTACGCAGTCCTGTTTCGAAATTTGCACTCTAAAGATAAATATGACTCCGAAACGTATAACTAGTGATTGAGATTCATTCTTATTTCTCTTTTAGAGACATGTTTTCACATGAAGCACACCCATTCTCACAAGAGCCATTTTTGCCCGAGGTTTAGTCTAAGAAATCCACCATACCACATCATGCTTCTCCTCGGACCGATTAATAGTATGCACCGCACCCTCTTCGCGCATGAAAAGAGGTACGTACATAGGTCTCTTGACTATACATGTAGCTCTCACCCTTGAGTTTCTACTTGGGTGAGTACGTTCTGCGACTATCATTCTTGTTCACTTGTATAGCAAAGGCATTTTTTTCTAGCATTTTGCTTTTGGGTCATGTTAAGAGTTGTATTGTCCCCAACCATGCATAATGCATAATGTTTTGATCGGGTTTGATCAAACTCCGCATAAAAGTCCACAAAATTAGTCTCTTAAAGTCCACAAGATTAATCTGTAATCAATCAAGTTTTGGGTGTTTGTTGGGGTGTCCATTTTGGGGTTGTCTTTTTCGATCTTTTCATTGAAATACAATATTTTAAATTTCACAAAATTGACCTCTAATACATCAAATCTTTACCTGGCGACAGGTGTACGTTATCTACATACAATTGATGCTTACGTGGCATTTCGGGTTTTTCGAAAGAAAAAAAAATGTATGTGTGTGTTGTTTGTTTTGGTCAGAAAAAGGCAACGCCTTGAAATTTATTCAGAAAGTAAGTAAAAATAAGACGGGGACTAGCCCGGCCTTTAATTAACGTCTGCGTAAATGATTCGGCAATAATTTATTAATTTACTTTTTTTTTTGGTCAAGATTTATTAATTTACTTAGAACTTCATATTTGAATATTGAACAACACTGGCCAGCTAGGTAACTGTCTAAATCTCATCTTTATATGTATTAAAAAAATAAGATTGGAAGCTATAAATTCCAAGAATCCCAGGCTCGATCTCCACAAATCATTACGCTTATCTTTCCCGCGATCATTATGGAAATCATGCAAACCCTAGTTGATAAGCAATCAATAATCACATTACTAATCTCCACATTCCTCATCCACCTACTTTTCCTCTTGAAATGGCTCAGCTCACCAAAACCAAACCTCCCTCCATCCCCTCCAAAACTTCCTATAATAGGAAACCTCCACCAAATAGGCACACGCGCCCACCGCTCTCTCCACGCGCTCTCCCAAAACCACGCTCGCGACGGCCTCATGTTCCTCCAGCTCGGAACCAAACCGACGCTCGTGGTTTCCTCGGCGAAGGGGGCGTCGGTAGTGATGAAAACCCTAGACCATGTCTTCTCGGGGCGGCCCGTGATCGGGGTCATGAAGCACTTCACTTATGGCCTCCGAGACGTCATTTTCTCGGCGTACGACGATCACTGGAGGCGGATGAGGAGCGTGTGCGTGCTCCACCTGTTGACCAACCGGCGGGTCCGCTCCTTCAGGCGGGCGAGGGAAGAGGAGCTCGCCCATATGATCCGGAAGATCAGGGGCTCCGGCTCCTCGAGGGCCGTGAACATGAGTGAGATGTTCGTGTCGGTCACGAACGACTTGATATGCAGGACTGCGTTCGGGAGGAAGTATAGGGAGGAAGAAGGGTGTGGGGGAATCGAGAAGCTGACCTCGGAAGTGGGGGCCTTGCTGGGGAGTGGGAACGTGGAGGATGTGCTGCCGTGGTTGGGGTGGATTAATAATCGGCTAACCGGTGTTAGCGCGAGGGTGAAGAAGGTTGCCAAGGCGCAAGACGAGCTTTTTGAAAGAATTGTTCGAGAGCATGTGGCCGGAGAGATTGCCAAGGGAACCGGAGAGATCTTTGACGGTGGAGAGCCAGTGAAGGACTTCGTGGATATATTGCTTGAAGTAGAGAAGCAGGAGAGTGGCAAAAACATGCTCATTGACATGGAAACCATCAAAGCCGTCATATCGGTAAGAAGCACATCTAGCACAGGTTCACTAGTTATATACGTTGTAGACCCAACACATGGGTTCATTGACATTTCATCCTACAACCAATTAAGAAATGAGGGAGTAGCCCATGTATTTATGTGATGGATGATTTATTCGGTTCTAATTCACGACATAGGATAGATCTTTAATCTCAAGGATATATGCTAACAACCTTGCGATCAATATGCTCAAATGATTCTGTCTTGTAGTATACCAAAAAAGTAAAAGTATATGGTTCGAGTCAAGTTTTGATAGAGCTATGCACTACAAGAAAACATAGCTTCCTAACCTATATTCCAAAAACATAGGTTAAGAATAATGTTTTTAGAAATTATAATACTAAATATATAAAGTAACAAAATCGTTAGAAAACTAATATAACTCCAAACAAATATAATTTAACAAATCCTTTCATTTTTTTTTTTTTTTTGATTAGATAAGAATTAGGAACCCCGCTTACGGGGGGCGTCCTAAAGCATCCTTTCGGATGAGATTTAACAGTTCTGGGTGATTCACAATGTGGTTGGTAGGGAGGTAGTGGCCCAATTTCGCGATTTTATCAGCCACAGAATTAAAATCCCTACTCACATGCTTGATTTTAACAAATCCTTTCATGTATCATGTGCTTCTTAAACTATTGAAGGTATGGGTCAAAACAATTGTTTAAACTTTAGTTAAGTATTTGCCTTGATGAAAGATATATTGAGGTGGGGCTCCTGAGGTCAAGGCCGGGGCACGTACGCCTTTATTGAGTAGAATATTATAGAGACTTCTATCTAGTTCGGTTTGACTAATACCTCAGTAGCTTTATATTATTCATGAGTATGAATAGGGCTGGCAAAATCCGGTCCAGACCGGACCGGCTCGGACCGGGAGGATACCGGTCCGGTCCCCGGTCCATTAAAATAGAAGTTGCTGGTCTCGGTTCGGTCCCGATCCGGTCCGGATTTTAATAAAAAAATAATAATTATTTTAGTTTTAATGTTATATAGTGGACTTTTAATATATAAGGTTCACATTTATATTGTATACTTAATAATATTATACTTTTCATTAATCATATATGATTTCTTAAACTATATTATAATTTTTTTATATAAAATAATATTTTTTCATAAGAAAACTATTTTTTTTTTTAAATAACAATCCGGTCCGGTCCTGGACCGGTGTCCAACCCTAAGTATGAATGCTATTATATTATTCTATCACCTCATGTAGTGTTATCCATAAGATCGAGTTATTCGCATTGATATAGAGTTATTCATCATGTCATGTAGAATTATTCTATAGTTTTAGTTTTTTAAAATTGAAAAGTTATCATGTACCCTTATAGCTTAGGTTAATTAGAAATAAACCTGAACTAGTTATAACCCCGGGCCTTGCCCGGGACTTTTTCAAATTAAATTTAAATATTTTAAATTATATATGATATAAGTATTAAATTATATATTATATATATGTGACACCTATAGTTTAATATCATATTTCTAATTTTAAAAATGTATATATAAGTATAAATACACATTTTATTATAAAAATAAATAAATAAAAATAATTTCGTTCGTCATCAAGTTAGTACACTACGTTAGTTTCAAACGGAAGTATAAAATAGTCGTCTTTCTTTATCTGACACATAAACTTGAAAGAAACTCAGAAAGAGTTGGTCCAACTAACCTATAATATTAATGACATAAACATATACTTATTTCTAAACCAAATTGACTGGTCTGAACCCAATTGAACCACCAAAATTACAATGACCCTACCCAATTGACATGTAGATTTCATTAGTCCAAACTTGTACTCAATCTGAATTCAAATTAATAGCCTACCGAGCCAAACTTATTAATGGATGTACTCTCCATACATAACATCTCAAACATGTATCCCATCCAAACACAAAAAAATCAACCCATGCATCAAACTGATTTCATCAATAGGTTTATTTTTCATATATAACAACTCAAAATTGTCCTCAATCCGAACTCAAAATGATCACCTACCGTGCTAATGACATTATTCCCCATATGTAATAGCCCAAATTTGTACTCAACCTGAATTCAAAATGACCAACATACAGAACCAACCCATAAATAGTAAATAGTTTTATTCTCCGCGTATAACAAATCAAATTTATACTCAATCCGAACCCATAAACCAACTTATAGAACCGACCCTATTAATTGATTTATTCTCCATACCCGACGGTCCAAAATTCTACTCGATCAATTCAAACTCAAAATGACCAACCTACCGAATTGACTCATTATTATATACAAATGGGTAGAAAATTATTATAAAAGTCCGTTATTTAAACTAATAGTATATATTTTGATAAAATAATTCTATTTGAAATTGCTTCTATGCAAAGCGCATGTCATATATTTTCTATAACTTTTTAAAACTAATATATATATATATATATGTATATCTTATTATGATATATATTATATATCTCATTGAGGATGAAACCCTACATGAAATTCAATGGGTCATATAAAGATCCATAACCAATTGGAATTCTATTTACTATTTTTATTGATAAAATATCTATGATTCTATTTACTATTATATATTAATATGAAATATTGAATGTCTTTTTTCATGATTGATTTATTATAATATTATTTTTTATTTCAATTTTTTGAATTTAGAAAAAAAAAATTTCAAGATTGTATAATTTTTTATATATGGATATAAGTAAAAAAGATATAAAGTCATGTATATTCTATCCATAAGCAACATATGGAGAAAATTAAGATAAATATTGATATTGAGTAAAATTGTTATCATAAGCATAAATAGGGTGATAAGAATAATTAATTTAATGATAAAATCATCCTTAACTATTTTAGGTTTAAAATTAAATAATATATTGATGATGATTGATTAGTCGTTCACAGTTTACCCTAAGCAAGGAATTGTCTCTGTATGTTGGGTTCGTTCTCTTTGTGTTGTGTACGTATGGTGAATGCAAGAATTTAATTCCTTTTCTTTGATTTAGGCAGTTGAAAATTTATTGGATATGGACCCTCATTCTTCAAAATCATAGATCTCTATCTAATTAGATTTACTCCGTATAGAATTGTTTGGGATCCCCTTAGGGTGAATTTGTTGAAATAACGACCCTAAATAGAATTGATTAATTGTGAGCCATTGATGTATGTATGTTAATGCACCATTTGATGTAGAACGATGGGAAACAAAAATAATATGATCATATTTGATGTGGCTAATTGTAATCTATTAAATCTATTTTATATAAGTGGATTAAAAAATAGGTATAAAATCACTTATTAAAAATATGGTAGATGGTTTAAAAAAAACTTAATGACAAAAACGCTCTTAACTGTTTCAGGTTTAGAAGTATATATTGATTAAGTATCCTCATTCAACCTTAGACTATAGAATATTTTCCTAACTCCCTTCTAAAAGTAGTAGGATAATGCATGGCTAATCGAAAATTTGACCCGTTTCTTAAACGTAGATGATAATTTGATTTTCTTGTGGTGTGAAAAAAGCTTTAATTGACTTGTGCCTATACTCCCATATGTTATACATGCACATATATATCAATCTCACGCTGTCTTTTGACCCTAAACAGGACATGTTTGCGGCTGGGACTCATACAGGCTACGTAACAATGGAGTACACTTTTACGGAGATCTTACGACATCCACGAGTCCTACAGAAACTTCAGGAAGAAATACGAGAAACCGCAGGCGAAAATGAATTCGTAACGGAAGAGGACTTAGACAAGATGACCTACTTGAAGGCCGTCATCAAGGAGAACTTCCGCCTCCACCCTCCTTTGCCATTACTCGTCCCTCGAGAATGTACGGAAGATGTCAAGCTCAATGGCTACGACATTACCAAAGGGACTCAAGTCATTGTTAATGCGTGGTCGATTGGTAGGGACGTGAATAGTTGGGAAGATCCTGAGAATTTCGTTCCCGAGAGGTTCTTGGACTCAAATGTGGATTATAGAGGGCAAGATTTCGAGTTGATCCCGTTTGGAGCAGGTAGGAGAGGCTGTCCCGGGATCTCGTTTGCGATGGCTGCAATCGAGCTCGTGTTGGCGAATCTAGTCCACCAGTTTGATTGGAGTGTACCGAGAGAGATGCAAAAGGAGAGTTTAGACCTTTACGAGGCTGCGGCTTTCACACCACATAAAGAAACTCCTCTTGTTGTGGTTGCTACTCCAAGGATTTTCAAGTAGAGCAATGCTCACAAATAATTATGTTACTCACTTTTCAAGAACCTCCAAGTTGGCTCGTTGTTATATTAACTAGTGGGCTTAGCCCATCGGAAGAATGGCTTTGTTGAATGTGTATTTGACACATTTGTTGGAGTTTTTCTCAGTGCATTTGCTTGCTTAATTATATTTTCCCAGTCTATGAAAGGAATAATCATTTGTTTGGAGCAGTCGTCGTGGTAGTAACTAGTAAGAGATACTATAAGACATGTAATAATGAAATGAGACCTTATTCATTGAATAACAGACTATTTATAATAGCATGCACTTGTTCATTGCAAACTTTGTTGATTTAATATTTTCTTTTTTGATGTTGTTACACTTTGTTTAGTTGATTGGATTGGTTTTAAAGAATAGTACCTTCATTTCATACTATGACTTTTAGTGTGTCATGTGCATCAATAATTTGTAGGCATGAAAACATTTTTTGTAGTTGAATAAATAATATAAATAATACACTTTAAAAAACAATTGGGTGCATAGCCCGTCCGTCTGCTAGATGAATAAAAGTCTATAGGGAATAGACATATGTTTTTGTCATATTCTTTATATTTATATTATTATGTGTAACGTTTGTTTTTAGAATGAAGTCATTGAGTTTGCCAATTTATATGCTACAAAAAAAAAATTTTAAAAAGAACATTTAAGTGTATACTTGTTATAATAAATTGTACTTTTTTTTGAATAAAAGGTAATTATATATTCACAACAAGTGGAAATGATACAAAATTATATAGCTAAAAGATTAATTAGCTAGTTACATTCACACTTATCCCGATCTTCTCAAAGATGCTTCTAGCTTCTCTCGTCTTAACCTTCCATCTATCAATCAAACAATTCCTTACAAGGTTCACACTTGTTCTAATACTCTTATCAGTCTCCATTCGCTCATTATTAAAAAAGAGCCGATTCCTAGCATGCCAAATACAGTTTATGACTACACAGTGGCAGTGGCACCACAACAAAAACTTCAGCGACTTTTTCCCCTACATCCGAACAGCCTGTGACAGCCAGTCCACTATACTCGCACTTCTCCTACCATAGTTAGCCCACTTGAGTACCCCATGGAGCACTTTCCTTGAATACTCACACTCAAACCACAAATGAGCCTCGGTTTCCTACTTGTTTGAGCTGCAAAGAACACAACAATCATCTTGGACGACCCCCATCTCCTGCAGCTTATCTTTCGTCTGGTTTGCTGCTTGTTTGAGCTGCAAAGAACACAACAATCATCCTAGACGACCCCCATCTCCTGCAGCTTATCTTTCATCTTGGCTCCACCTCTAGTGATCTTCCACACATTAAACGACAGCCTAGGCGTATTCAGCCTCATCCAGATCACCTTGCTCCATTCCAGCTGCTCACCTCTACTCCTTACGCTATCATAGCGCGCCCTCGTGTCCAACTTCCCATTTCTAACAACAATCACCGCCGGCTCATTTCCATCTTCCAACGAGCCCTTTAATTCATCTCTTAGCCCTTTAAATTGTACTTTTATTACTATATAATTTTATATTTATATAGATAAATAATTTTCAATATGTATATATTATTATTAAATGTAATTCAAGATCTTTTGTTTAGATAGCATAACACAAGTTTGCATGCTGGAAAATTATGTCAAATCATTATTTAATTTCACATGTAAAATATACTTTTTTTTAAAAAAAAATTGCATCTTATATAAATTGTCATTTATTATAATAAAATTTATATCTTTTATCTTCTTAAATTAATTTCTTCCTTTTTAATTTAATATGAAATATATTAGTAAAATATTAAAAAGTATATTGCGATATTTATTATTATAAAGAGAGCATTTGTGTAGACACTAAAATAAAACAAAAACAAAAAAATAAAAAAACAAAACAAATGAATGGTCGATAATATATTATAAAGGGAGTTATTTAAATAGACATTAAGATAAAAATAAACAATACGAAATAAAATTTATAATAGAAAACAAAATAAATAGGTGAGCACTTAGGTAACAAATAAATAGGTGAGCACTTACGTGACAAAGGAGGGAAAAAATTTAAGTTGTTTAGATGCATGTATCGAACGATCTGAATAATCGACCTATGCGGCTATGCCTCATTGGGCGATATATATGTTCGTGATTATCGTGATAGTGAAAGATGGACCTAATTAACTTTTTTTCTTTTGGGTAGAAAAATGGACCTAACTTCTTGAAATAAGGTGTAAAAAGAGCACAAAGTTATTGGGCGGCCGTTAAGATCACAACTTTGTCAATAGCGGGAAAGGGAAAAAGAGGATTTCCAAAAGCACCCGACCGTTGAAAATGGCGATTTCCCCCTTCCATAGCAACGAGTCAGCAGCTAACAGGGGCGCCGATCTGTTGCACAAGTGCAAATCTTTCCCCCATCTGAAGCAAATCCATGCTCACCTCTTTCGATTCGGCCTCCATCAATCCAATTTCTTGGCTTCTTTCCTCATCTCTCTCTACTCTTCTCTTTCCTCCTCCCATCGCTACACCCACTTCATCTTTTCCACTGTCTCCTACCCGTCCCTCATCCTCTTTAACCAGACCATCAGATCCTTCTCCAAATCCCCATCTCTTTGCTCCGAGTCCTTGCACTTGTACCTCCGAATGGTCCGCTCCCATATCAGGCCGGATAATTTCACCTACCCTTATCTTCTGAATTCGTGCGCCTCTCTCTCTGATCTTAACCATGGGGTTGAAGTTCACGGACGCGCATTCAAATCTGGGTTTTGTTGGGTTGTTCAGGTGGCAAATGCCTTGGTTGACATGTATGGGAAATGTGGGGAACTGGGATGTGCGCGCAAGGTGTTCGACGAAATGCCCCACAGAGATATTGTGTCTTATAATGCTCTTATTGGTGCGCACGCTAGGAGCGGGGCGGATATGGGAATGGCTCAGGTCGTTTTCGATGCGATGCCTGAGAGGAACTTGATATCTTGGAACGCGATGGTTGTGGGTTATGTGAACTGTGGTGATTTGGGTGCGGCTAGGGTTGTTTTCAATCAAATGACTGAAAAGAATGTTGTCACTTGGACCACCATGCTGGTGGGTTATACCAAAAGAGGGCTGATGGATTTGGCTAAGGAGTTGTTTGATGATATGACTGAAAAGACCTTGGTTTGCTGGACTGCTATGATATCTGGATATGCACAGAGTGGGCAGCCAAATGAGGCAGTGGCAATGTTTCATGGAATGGAGAGAGCGAGTCTTAAGCCCGATGCTTTCACCATGACAGCGCTTATGTCCGCATTGGCACAAATAGGGCGTCCAGATCTTGCAGACTGGATCACCAACTACGTAGAACATAATAGGATTGAGCGCAATGAACATGTCCTTACTACACTGGTTGATATGCATGCAAAATGTGGCAACATAGAAAAGGCGTGTCAGCTGTTTGATGAAATTCACCAACCTGGTGTGTTCCCATACAGTGCTCTCATTACAGGCCTTGCCTCACATGGACACGGCCTTAGAGCTTTGGGGCTTTTCCATGAGATGAAAAGTAAAAATGTGCAGCCTGATTATATCACATTTGTTGGCGTACTGACAGCCTGTAGTCACACGGGATTGGTTGAAGATGGATTGCGGTATTGGGAAAGCATGATAAATGAGTATAACATTGAACCTGATGCTGATCACTATGCCTGCCTGGTTGATATGCTAGGACGTGCTGGGAGACTAGAGCAAGCACATCATATCATTAATTCAACGCAACTTTGTCCACACCCTGGAGCCTTAGGCGCTCTTCTAGCCGCATGTAGGCAGTTTGACAATGTTGAAATTGCAGAGAAAGTTGCTAATGAACTTTTCAAAGTAGAACCTGACAACACTGGGAACTATGTTCTTCTTTCTAGTATCTATGCTGGGAGAAAGAACTGGAATGAAGCTGCCAGGGTTAGAAAAGAGATGAACGAGAAAATTTTATCTAAGCTTCCTGGTTCTAGTTGGGTTGAGCTTAAGAGGTAGAACAAAGCCCACGCAAGCTGATGCTCGGGAATTTAAATCTGTCTGGGCCGAGTTTTCCAAACACGTTCTACCTTCTTCTGCTTCACTTTTCATTTCATCCACAATAGGTTGGTTTCTACTTTCTACTTTGGTTCTCTTTGCCCCCTACAGGGTAGTGTTTTCTAATGCTACTATCTTTTCATATGTTATTGCTGTATTCTCCTTGGCACTTTCCTTTAGTAAAATGCACGTAAAGATGTGTACATCTTTATTATCCCAATATATCATAGATTGTGGCCTGATGAAAATCTGACATTTTGTTGACTTGCACTGATTTTATTTTTCACTATAGATCCATTATAAACCTTGGAAATAAGCTCTTACAGAAACAAAATCTTAACATTTTTATCAGTTTTTTGTATACATTTGAATATTTCATGCATTTGCAAAGAAATGATATTGTTTAATATCTTTGACAATCAGCCAGATTGCAGAGGTGGTAGTTGCTACTGCGACGATGCAAAAGACAAAAATGATAGTCCAGTGCCATGCTTTCTTTCCTGCTCTAGCCGTCTTCCATTTCACCTGTCAAGGTATGTCGCATCATCATTAGTTTCATATATTGAATTTGAGAGTTCTTCTTGTTGGAGCAAATTATATTTGCCAGTAATCAGATGAGTTACCTTCAGAAAAATCATGCTAGGAAAGATGAAGGTTAAAGGAACAAGGGTAAAGGATCCCAAAAGGTTGATGAAGTCACCCATAAATGGAATAGCTGCTGTAACGAATGTGTTTCCTGTGAAGACAAAAAGTCGAAGGAGGAATCGCCGTTGTATGTTTCCTTTTGAGTATATGCTCTCATTGATCTTTAAAAATGTGGTATCAAGGGTCTCGAAAACAGGTTGGATGAACATCTGGTTTTAAAATGATACAAACTTTGTCAATTACTGTGACTAGTAAGAAAAATTCTCGCATGTGTCATGATAAATGACTACTGATAGACCAATTATGTGACCAACAGCTTGACTGTACTGCCCTCTTAGATTACATCTCTTACTACATTGTAATGCATTGTTATTGATTTAATGTATATAATGCTCAAAATCAACGTAAAACCTTGAACTTTTTCCCAGAATTCCTTCAATTACTTGGGGTTAAATTTAAATTCTCATCACTTTAAGGATGATACGAGTAATCTTATTTCTTTCAATTTCAGATAAATTTTATCGATATATTATCATCATTCATCAGCCATCATCAAAGAGGCCTTTAGAATCAGGATTACTAATAACAGTAACTATTTGCGTGAACTGTGAAAGGAATGTACTGTCTACTTCTCTCAGAAGAAAGAAACAGAAAATTTAGCAAAGCGAGACTTACATGCTGGGATATGATATTCTGCAGAAAGACAGCAGCGTTTATTAGGACTTTCACCCATTTTGGTCCACTTAGCTGATTAGGGAGGTATTCAGATACGTCTGTACCATAAGCCCAGTAGCCAGCAATGCACACACCATAATATACCATTAGCCCTACAGAATATTGTAGAAACAGGGCGTTTCTCATGTTCTTGACTGCTGGTTTCCTTAAAGTTGACTGCAAACATTAAAATGAAGGTTATTCACCTGAGATTATATGCGTTTTTTTTTCTAATGTGAGTGATTTAGAGCATTTGCACTATTTTCTCCGAGTATGTATAATGAATATTTCTAAGATGAATTTTTGAAAAGGTACTGACCTGGATTTCGAGTAGCATTCCTGAAGTGTTGCACACAATTATAGCCGACATGGCTCCAAGTGCACTGAATACCTTGTCTGACTTGCTACCTTCTACTTGATAGTCTTGATTCTTGTTTCTTATGCCTGTAGAAGTATTCTATTTTGCACAAGTTATAAATATTATTGTAGGCGAAAAATCTCTAAAATACTTCCTATCTATTTCAAATGCTTTCAAGTCCAAAACGTGCATGGGTGCTTGATCATGGATGCATTATATGAGAAAAAATTTATATAAATTTTCGTGATTTACATACTCAACATTTAATCATGGATGCTTAATTCCTAGTTAGGGTATATGGAGCATACCATCCTTGATCAAAATTACTAATAGGAACCCAATATAGCTGAAGGTAAGAACAGCAGAAGCTCCCAACCAAATCCTCATGGCTGACATGTTTGGAACGACAAAGGAGAAAATGAAGTATGCTACTCCTGTGATCATGATGAAGTACTGAAGCCTCAATGTAGAATCACTGAATGCAAGATTGATATCCTGTTTCCAGAGCATTTATATCCATCAAGCATATGGAGATTAAAGTGGTATGATTTGCATACTTTGCTTTCATCTTTCTCATCATTTATAGAATTATTATGTCAAACATGTGTACCTTCAATGCTTTTCCTCCTAGTAGGATGAAACCCATGTTTCCAAGTATTAGGGTCATAAATTGGAAAAACCATGTGAGATAGTACATCTTCTTCCCTTCAAGTAAAAGAAAATATAGTGAGATCACCTCTTAAAAATTTCATTTCTCCTTTAATTTAAGTATATTGTAATTAAACAAGCTTTTCCCTAAGCTATGAGAATACTGACCAAACAGAACCCCCATAATGTCTCTATATCTGATGAATCTCTGGCCGTCAATAAAGTGAAAAGCTGCTAAGAGCCAGTTTGCATAGGCTGTGAAGAGCCCAACAACTAGTAAGCTTGGAATACCCCATGCCCATCCAAGTGGCACCATTATCAGGCTTGAAAAACTCAGGATCCATCCACAATTAAAGCTTGTTACCAGCATTAATCCCACCTGCTGCCATGAATCTGCGTAGTTTCCAAAAATTACTCATTTCAAAATGGTATAGATTTTCAAGCAATTCATAACTGTACTCAATCTTTTGATCATAGAATGAGCACTGCTTTACAATTCTGTTAGAATCCTAAAAATGAAAACAGACTTAATCTTGCTATTCAGCCAATTTATAGCAATCATTCCATTTACAATCATTTCATTCACCAAGTCTGGATAAATACAAGCTGGTCTCCTTCTTTTATATTAGATAAACAAAGTAAGTAACTGAGTCAGACAATTGAAACCAGCAGTTAGTAGAGCAAATGCTTGAGAACTTTGGAATCGGAAGTAAGGTAACTAGAAAATGGAGAAAAAAAGGTTGATTTGGGATTGCATCAAATTCGTTTATGTGTATGGCCTTGTTGTTCTGTAGGAGGTAAGTAGAAAACGTTATAATAGGAATCATAACTTTTTCATGCTGCATATTCGTAGCATGTGGAAGTTTGATCTTCATGGAATCATCCACAGTATATATGTTCTACAATATATATCTTCAAGTTTGTATAGGAGAAACAGTAGAAAATAGTAGGAAACTAACCATTATCGGTCACATGGGCAGAAGCAAATCCGTTCTCTTGAGCTTCACCTTTGTTTATAGCACCTCCTTCTATGTTCATTGCTTCAGGGTAATTAGCTCGATCTTCTACCACCATGGTGATCCTAACCCTCAAAAGCTAGAAGAATCTGCTTACTCTTCTTATACTGAAGGTATGTAATGGGACAATCATATGCACTCTTTTCTTTCTCATTAAATACTGCATTTACTTTCCGACACTATAAGTGGATCATAATGATGTAACATGTCCAAATTGGTGTGCTAACATGATATTACGTATTTAGTTTGTTTTTAACATTTTGTTCGGACCTAGTCAATAGATTCCAACCATATCCAATACAGTGGGATGCAGTGTTTAAAAATGCATGGCTGATGCGCGCCATGGCACGCCATGGGGTGGCCAACGCCATGGTGACCCGATGCGGTTGGCCATAGGTGATGCAATGCCATGGCGCAGATGCGGCCTAATGCGATGATGCGCGCCATGGTGTAATTGCGTTGCATCGGTGTTTTTTCCTGTTATTATTGAATTGACCGCCTTTTTTTTGGTACATTTTTATTCTATCCTTTTCAGTTAGTATGTTATCTTCCTAGTGATATGTTTTATCCAATTAGTATCTTTTCAACCGTTTTTTTTTTTGTGATTATGTATTGATACGTTTTTTTTTTTGGGTAAATTTTTATTCTATCCTTTAAGTAAAGAGAACTCTTTCTTTATATTCTCTCAACTTAATTCATTTTTATTCTATCCTACAAGTCAGGCTCGGAAGTGAATGAAGATGATATTGATGATATACTCGAAAATGACTACTATGATGACCAGTTTGATGATTGATTTTCCTAAACCATCCTAAACCGTCCATCCTATAACTTACTTTCCTATTTTTAAAGTTTAATTTTGCTTTTTATATGTTTGAACTTTCGTATGTTTGATTTAAACTTGATTTATTGTTTTGAAATGTTGTTTTTCTACTCTAAATGTTCAATAAATGAACTTAGTTATTATGTTTTTATAGTTGAAACTGGTTCTTTTCCATTTAACATCGATGATGCGTTTGCATCGCATCGATGCACGCCATGGCGACCCGGGGTCGGCCATCGCCATGGGCCCTCGCCATGCCATTTTAAACACTGGTGGGATGGGAGTCTTTAAAACGGACAAATTCGGCTTCTTTAGTTTATTCATA
This sequence comes from Polygonum maritimum, assembly GCA_963924305.1. Classification (NCBI taxonomy): domain Eukaryota; kingdom Viridiplantae; phylum Streptophyta; class Magnoliopsida; order Caryophyllales; family Polygonaceae; genus Polygonum; species Polygonum maritimum. The sequence continues at coordinate 9,151,472 of OZ002729.1, read as the reverse complement.
AGACTTAAAATTACATGATTGATGTGCAGGTGTCATCTTGTTTCACCACTATGTTATCAACACTTAATTAGAAATTTAAGATACGATCTAGATTGACATGCATTCAAAGATCGCTACTCACGTCTTCCTTGTGCATTATTAATCTGTCTATTGCTAATGCTGGGACATTCTATGAAGGCTAAATCTTGATCCAAATCATCCAATCCCAGAGTATTGAGATATTGTGGAAGATATTGCAAGTGAGGTGGTAGTGGCTTCTAGCATGATTCCCATTTTTATTGTTCTCAGCTACTACTTACCTTAATAAATTCTCTTATCAACTCCTTATCAGTGCTATAACATGTGGTGGTACATACGAGTCATTGCAAATATTTATTGCAGCAGGAGGCAAGATATTTCATGAACATAGCATAGTTGCCAGTTATTACATCCTAATCCTTTCATTAAATACTCGAAAGTTGTCCTTGTGGCTCAAAAATAAAGCCTTTGTAGATGGCACTATGTTTGGTTTAACCTTGTCATTCTGTCTTATCTTTACTTTTTGTGCATTTTCAGATTCACTAAACACTCTTTGAATTGGGTGCTTGGCTGATTAGATAAGTTAAAATCGCATGATAATGACTGAAATCTGCCTGCATTGCTGCAACTGGTGATAGTGCTTTGGTTTGAAAGCTAGAGATCATAAAGTGTAATCAGTAATATTAAAAGACTCGAAAGAGTATGGAAATTTTAGCTAGCAAAGAGCTTTGAATGTTTGGTGTTGGCTTTTCTTGTTTACTGAGCAATGACAACCTATGTCTAGCTTTTCTTGTTTCCACCGGGATAAAGCTACGAACTTTATCCTGGTGGAAACATTCAAAGCTAGACATCATAAAGTGCTGGCTTTTCTTGTTTCCACCATGATAGAGTTCGTCGTTTTTGGCTCGCCATGGGGACTGATACGACCGCGAAGTTACGTGATTTGAAGCCACTACAGCTATACGCCAGGTGAATTGATAATTACTTGCAAGATTTTGTACTGTATCTGTCCAACTTTTACTAAGGGTCCACTTGATTCCCAGATTGTGTAATGCAGGATTCAATCCAAATGACCCCATGTTTTGTCTCCATGTTAGCTTTGATGACTCCTAAATCCTGATCCTGACTTATTTCAAATGTTTCTAGAATGAGATTTTTTTTTTGTACATATGTTCTTAGCTCTTACAGGACAATTGTTTGAAAAAGAAGGTGGTTACATTAGTCAAGACACGGGTTTTGGAATTCATAGATGATTAATGTTTAAAAAAATACTTCTTTAGCGATAACGTTGCTATGGGTCGTTGTGGTTTATGTTATTCAAAGCGGCCACGATACGTAAACCCAGATTTCTGACACTGAAAGGTGGAGACTTTGCTGAAGGTTGGTTGAATGAATACTCTGATCATTGGTCATGGCAGAGTGGCATGAAAATGTCCCTTTGGGTATTTTTATATGAGAGATATTTTTTTGTTTTGGACTGCAATTTCTACCATTCAACAAGATTCAGTGATTTTACATGATTTTAATGTTGAAATACATGTACACAGTTGATTATTGATTTGACATGATGTACGTCGACATGATGATTAATTCAGCTAATCCTCTTCATTGTAATTTGAAACCGTCTTTTGAGCCTGTTTATGGACAGGATTGTGGTGAAGCCCCAAATACTCGGTTTTAGTTTACCATGTTAATTTACGGCATATATATTATAGTTAAAATCTTTTTAGTGGCAGTTGGGTTAGTTATTGCCGTTGGACTTGCCTGTTTTGTCAAATGTAATCTACTACTCCCTCCGTTTCACAATAAGTGTCGTTTTAGCACTTAAAATTTGTTTCATAATATGTGTCGTTTTAGGTTTCCAAAGTGCTTTATTGGGGTGAATAATGATAATTTTTATTGGAATGTGTATTTGTTGACTAAAGTTGTTCATTCATTGGCCAAAAAAAGGTAATGAGTGGTAAGATTAAGAAAAAGTTGTAAGTTTTAAAGTGAATGATTGTTTTTCTTAAAAACTGTGTCAAGAGCTAAAACGACACTTATTGTGAAACGGAGGGAGTACTATATTATGTGGTACATTGAACAAAGGTGATGGGTAACGCTTGATATTTGGGATTTATGATCTCATGTGACAATTGACAATCGACAATGGACGAAGGCAATAAAAGTTATAAAGCTCAAATATTTGTGCTTTAGTTGGCTTAATTTGGAGTTACGAATTTTATAAATTGAAATTGATTTTATAAAATCAATATATATATTTTAGAATCAAATTTAAATTAGCCGTTAAAATATATTTGAGAATCAATATATATATTTGCTCAAAAAAAATTTAAATTAGCCGTTAAAATCAAATTTTCAATGCCTATGAAATTTGGTTATGTGAGACTTGGGAGTGCGCTATTTGATGTAGTGATGGAACCGGGCCGGGCCGGGCCAAGGAACCGTGGCCCAGGCCCGGCCCGGAAAATAACCGGGCTGGGCTGGGCCGGTCCACACAGGCCCGTGTTGGTTTTACCGGGTTGGGAGCGGGCTGCGGGCCAGGCCGGGCTGGTAGTGGGCTGCGGGCTGAGCCGGGCTGAACATTGTAGTATAATTTTTATAATATTATATACTTACATAATATACTATATACTTACAAAAAATGAATATTATATACAATAATACTATAATATTATAATATTAAAGTATAATAAAATTCTATTAAAAAAAAGTACTATAATACTATTGCAAAAATATACTATATAACTTTTTTTAAAAATAAATATACACGGGGCCAGAACGGGCTGGGACGGGCCGGGCTGGGCTGGAAAACTCCGGCCCATGGCCCGTCCGGGCTTGGCCCGTTTGGCCAGCAGGCTGGCCGGGCCAGGCTTTTTGGACCCATGATACCGGGCTGGGCTGGGCCGGGTCGGGCCGGCCCGCACCGTTGGCCATTACTAATTTGATGGTAGAAAAGAGCATCTAACATGACATATGTTTTTTATTGTAGGCTATAGAGTTTAGGCCTTTAGCTTATCACGTGAGATGCTCTTCAAATGCAAAGGCAAAACCAAGTATTGGTTTTTTGAAGGTACTCCCACCTAACACAATCATATGTCTTTTGTAGGTCCACTTGAATCAAACATTCAAGTAGTCATGGGCCGGGTTTCGGTTCCCCAGAATCCGGAATCGGCGGTTCGATTCCGGTTCATAGCCAGTTCCAAGCCGGTTTTGAGCCAGTTCCGATTTCGGTTCAGTTTTGAATTGATTTTTTTTAATATTAGATAAGGCCACAATCGCGATTTAGATAACCGCGACCGCGGTTCATGCCCAGTGCTCATTTTTTACAATAAAAATTAGGTGGACTGGAAGTCTGGATACGGATTAAACCGTTGGTTCACCAGTTCAAAAGAACCCCCAAACCGAAACCGTGAGTTGACCGGAACCGTCGGTTCGGTTCCTAGAAATGGCGGTTTTTGCTGGTTCAAATTGAATCGGACCCATGACTACATTCAAGAGATCGTGGCATGTAACCAATTCTAACCATCGTTGATTTCATGCCCTGACGACGGACATAGAACAAATCTAAGGGGGCATAACTTGTTCGACAAATTCAATAAACCGATAATAATCGATAAGATTAGTTATTTAATATGCTTAAATAGGAAAAAGTTGACACTTATCATCAATACAATTTTATATTAGTGCAACATCTAATTTATACAAAAAAATAAATGTTTTATAGAAAGATAGAAAGGATTGTATTAAACGTGAGTAAAAAACAAAATGATGCTATAAGGAATTGGACTTTGGTAAGATGAATGAAAATTGTACAGTAACGCAATGTAGCTGATTTTCATGTTGTAAAAATACAAACTAATTTAAAATATACATATACTTAACATAAATTCCACAATATAAAAATAACAAACCGGACGAGTGGAGGGGGGCTCATGCCCCCTGTGTCCGCCTATGACTCTGGGCATTTGGCTCGGCAGTTATGCTGGGGTAGTACCGCCTACGACCTACCTTACTTTTGAGCAAAAATGTGTGAGATGTTTTTTGAGACAGTGTTACAATATGAAATTGGCCTAAATTCCTTAACAAGAAAAGGACTTTCCACCTTAAAAATAGGTTGTGTTTCACGGCTGAAGTATGTTGCCCATTTTGAAAATCTCTAACACAACCTTGTAGACATCGTCATTCTCGACACTTTCCCAACTATCCTTAAAAACTCAGTTTCCAAATCCACCAGGCCGATGGGCTTTGTTATATGGATTTTTCTATCATGTGCCTTAAGGGCACACCATAGAAAAACCGTTATTACATTGCATGTGTTTTAAGCTCTTTTAGGTCAGGTTCTAACAACAAAATCAATCTTTTGTTATTCCCTGAACTGCTCTTTACAAAACAAGAACGGTAACCTCAAGGGGTTAGTCTAGTGGAGCATGACAGGGCATCGGTCTAACAGGTCCAAGTTTCGATCCCCCATAGTCTCCTTGAGGCGAGACATATGTAAATCCCCTTGTAAGAACTCTTTGTGCCTTTGAGTCTTCCCTGTCCTTTGACTGAGACACCATCTCTTAACCGAATAAAAAAACAAAACAAAACAAGAACGGTTTCCATGTGCTAGCTCAAGATTTGGCAAGCCCAACTTGCATTTTGGTAATCCGGCCCAATATCATGAAACGTTTGAACTTACAGACCGATTCCATAGTGGAGTACTGGAGTTTATCGGCAGACTCTCAAATCTCTTGGAGAATTCATCAAATGCACATTCCATAAGCTACCAAAAATATTCCAGCCTATGGTTTGATCATTTTTATCAAATCATTTACTCAAAAAATATGATTTTGTATCAAATATTGTCTTCCTGTTAATGTATGGAGTACTAAACTCAAGGGAATTAAATCAATCAATAAACAAATAATTGTTCAATCACAAAAAAAATCTTTTTAATGCAATCGTGATTCTCTAAAACTCTAAACGACGATCTATTCGTTTTTCACGAATTCGTTATAAATATTATTTTTTTAACTTAATGGTTATCATTTAGGAGTATCAAGTAGGAAACTTCTTGGCATCCAAACGAAGCCTTAACGAAAAAGTAACGAGTGACCAAAATCGTATAGAATGCGCGTTAAAAGTACGCGGCGAACGGCGTATGATTCCTCTATATATGAGACCACAAATCATATCCTTCTTCACGCATTCGAATTCCGTCCCAACTCTCAATATTCTGATCGTTTCCCTCCAACCCTAAAAAGCCCCAATCCAGACGATCGACTTCGTTCTCCGAATTCTAATTTCGGCTTTAGGTTTCATCTCAGGTAACCAAAATCATCTCTCTTGCGCGCTTTCTTTCTCGTCGGTGATCGCTCAAACAAAAGAAGTTTGTTTGTGAATTTCGTTTCCGCTGATGATTCGAATTTCGTTATTTCGTTTGATGGGATTTGATGTCTTACATGATCTTTCGTTTGATGGAATTCATGCTATGGCTTGTGGACTATTGTGAGATTTTTCCCCCTTTGATTTCAATAATGGCAAGTAGGAGGGATTTAGGGTTTATTCAAAGGACGTACTGTGGAATGGAATTGACCAATCTTGGTGTTTTTCCAAGTGAGGAATAGGAGAGCCATAATAACATTTTAATAATACCTCTTCAAAATTAATTTGTTTTTGTATGTTAGGTAGGATTAGGTTTGTTTGATGTTTTAGAAATGGCAGAATGAATAAATCAGCACATTAGAGATAAAATAATACAGTGGTTGACAACACTTGCCACCATTGTTCTAATTTATAACCATTTGCTTTAGTGAATTGGTGTCATCAATACTAGCTCTGATAGTTACAACAACTGATTCTTTCTTTTTGGTTAGGAGAACCAAACAAAACCCTTCTCTTTCTCTTTGATGTAGCAGGGCTTACTGGTCTTGTTCCCCTGATTTGCTTAAGAAAAAGATTTTAAGTTTCCAAACTAGAAAAGGATCAATAACTGGCATCCTAGTTCATGTGATGTAAAACATTTATATTCTATTGCTTCGTTGAGTAGCAGTATGTGTCTGTAATCTCCAAACTCAATTTGATCAGGTATTTTTCAGCCAACTATAAGTTGGAAGAAGCTTAGGTTATAAACTGTCTCTGGTTCCACTTATTTGATAGGCATTTATCCCTATACTTTTTTTGCCTTGAGCTGTGATATTAATCGTTTCTGCAATCTTTGGGCATGCTTTAGTGATATTATCTACCATAAAAGAGGGTTCAGAATTCTTCATCTGATTGTGGGCCTGCATGTAGTTTTCAACTATGGTTCTGCAATTTTGAGCATGCTTAGTGATATATCTACTACAGGAGGTTCAGAACTCCCCATCTGTTCGATGGCATTAATGTAGTTCTCAAATATGTTCCAGGAATAAATGTGCTTCATTCATTTTGATCAAGTCTTACTTTTCATTCTGTCTCAGGTTGTTGAAACAGCATGGGAGGTGGAAAGGACAGGCAAGATGAGCAAGACAAAGGTCTCTTTTCTAATGTACTAGGGGGGCTTGGTGGAAGTCATGGATATGGCGGAAGTCATGGATACGGCGGATATCCACCACAACATGGGTATCCCCCTGCTGGATATGGCGGATACCCGCCCCAACAAGGGTATCCGCCTGCTGGATATGGTGGGTACCCGCCTCAACAAGGGTATCCTCCTGCAGGTTATCCTCCACAGGGATATCCGCCCCAGCAGGGCTACCCACCTGCTGGATATCCTCCTGGCCATGGTGGTTACCCTCCGGCTGCTGGTTATCCCGGAGCCCCTAATCCTTATCATTCTGGTCATTCTTCAGGTACTGTCTTCAGTGTTACTCGACCTGGAAATTTAATTGTGTTAGTTTTGATTCCTCAGCAGAGTATTCCTTTCTGTGCTCATTCTGCGTGCTTCTTCTTTTTGTATTGTAGTCGCTTATATATTCCCGAGGGATTCTGAGTTAATTATTGGGCACTATGAATTTGACACGATGAATCATTGGTAGTACATCTGAGGTCTGAATATACTGTTAGGGAACAATATTTGCTTGAACCATTTGATTCTTTGTGTTGCAAAGTGTGATGAATTGTCTATGCCTTGCAATCTACCTGTTTAGTCTATATGATCATTTCCTTGAGGGTTCCTCAAGTTTACTATTAGGCAGTATGACTTTGAATCAACTCCTACCATCTTTCGCAAGCTATACGATGTGGAAGAATGCATGAAAGGTGTAGCAAGTTGTTGCTCTATGATTATGCTTCTGAGTTATGACTATCTAATTGCAAAACAACTTCTGCTTGAATCATATGAGTCTGTGTTGGAAAGTCTGGTGAATCTTCTATGACTTAGTACACTCAGCCTTCTGAGTCTGGAATGATGTTAAGCATTTCCTTATCTGACGTCAATCTTGTCAGTAGCACATAGTATTGCTTAATTTCTTCATGTGGGTTGATCTAATCATAATGGTATCCTAAAATTCTCAGGGTCGAGCCACATGGGACCAATGCTAGCAGGCGGAGCCCTGGGCGCTGCGGCAGCCATGGGGGCCCACCATTTGACGCACGGTAGTCACCACGGTCATATGGGCTATGGCGGCTACATGCCCCATGGAGGGAAGTTCAAGCATGGCAAGTTTGGGAAACATGGCAAGTTTGGAAAGCATGGCATGTTTGGTGGGAAATTCAAGAAGTGGAAGTAATCTAGCTCTCTCATGTTGCATCTGCTGTCACATATCTTCATAAGCACTTCATATTTGGTTTGAGTTACAGATCTTAGCATTTGAAATAAAAACGGGGTACTAGCCCTGTTGTATATGATTTTAGCTTCCTTTGTGGGTGTGTACATGGCTGTAGTTTTGGATTGTTATTTGGTACTAGGCTGGGAAGGAGGGGCCCTGTTTTCGTTTTAGATTGATATATTTGATTGCTCAGCTCAAAAATGTTGGACTGGATGTTATTTTGCGCAATGTTTCTTACTGGATGTGCAAAATCGATTATATATATCTATGACACACACACACATTGATTTGTGCAGTGCTTTATTCGCCTCATCCTCGCTTATTTATTGATTTGTGCACCACCATCGATTATGTACCAAACTTGTCGATCACATCAGATTGTATAACTTTTCAAAAACAACGTACATGAAACACATGTCATTTTACATATTATATCTCTTTTCCCAAATGATAAAAAGCATAAAACAGATTCTGTTAGCACACCATTCTTTTTCTTTATTTAAAGGGTAACCTAACCTACTTGTGTATTTATCCAATAGTAGCTATGTACAAGCAATGAACATCCACCGACGAAATATGTTGTTAAATTTTGTACAGTCACACTATGAAAATGATTCTATTTTCAGTAAGACAGTAACTAGTCTCAGATTTTGATCAGTAACAGATATATGGTAGTAGTAAGACGATCAGTTTAAGATCGATACAATAGTAATTAGTGAAAATGACTTCTACCAAAAAAAAAAATACAACAGTAATTAGTGAAAATGACTTCCCTTATCTGAAAGAATCTGTAAGGTTTTTGACACACTTTTTCTGGTGAGAATAACAGAACTAACATTATCCAAAACTTGATGAAATAGCTTTACTTTCCAGTGTTACCCATAATTATCCATTTGAACAGATTAAGCACCTAACTAAAGCGTCTTAGCTTTATGTAAATGAGTACTTACATGATCAACCATGTAAATTTATCCTAGGAAACCTCACACATTATCAATCATGTCAATCGGGTCAGGCTCCTTTGTGTTCTTTTTGCTCAGTTTAATTAGGTCATTTAAAGTTGCTTGGGCATGACCTTTAGCCTTAACAAGTTCATTAGTCTTCTAAAATGATGTCATCAGCTCAATTTTTGTGTTTACCTCAGCTCAATCTTTGGTTTGGGTCATATTTTGTTGGCTTTTAATGACAGATTTTACTTTAATATTGGAGCCTAATCTTGACAACTCTAACCTTAAACATCAATGTTTCCCATCGTCAGATTACTCGTTACTATATTGTGCTACAGACACCACACCCTAGTTGGCTTTTATATTCTGCCACCTCTAAACAACACCTCAAGGAGAAAGAAATCCCAAGCAAAGCTGATGCCTAGTAAGCTATCAAAACTGAAAAGAACTAAAGAATGGCAATTAGCCAATTGCTTAGTTCCACCGCCAGAGTTCCATAGCTAAACCCTCTTTACAGACCAAAAGAGCAATAGTGGGGTCCAATATATAATCCATATCTATTGCCTTCTTTTTCTGCTTACAGTATATTGATCTTTGCAAGCAAGGTAGTTGATTCATATTCTGCAAGAAAGTTTATTCCTCTGAATCTCACAGCCATGATCACTCACTATATATAGCCTCACTGTCCACTCCATACAATCCCTACACTAGCCCAAACAAACAAGACAAGACAATACAACTTGTTGATCCGAAACCCGAAAACCAATCAAGAAAAATGGCGCAACCACCAACGAGGAGCCACAATCTGATCAGGGGCGATCGGAGGATGTTCTCAGCATCCGACGACACCACAATGCTCAAGCAGATTCAGGCAACCCACGCCCCAGATGGACGAGAAGTCGATGTCGGTCCCGTGCTCAAGCTCATTGAGGACATCTTCCTGCATGCCAAACCTCTCAGTGAGGAGGCTGTTACTGTATGTGATCATGTTACTTCTTTGCCTTCAGTAGCAATATTAGTTTTAGGATGAATATAACCGTTTTCATCGAAATGTTCGTCGTTTTAATGTGTAATGCAGGGAGATCAAGTGGCCCCATTCTCAGAGGAAACTGCTAATGCAAGTGCTGATGACACTGATGGCATGCTAGAGGCATTGGCTTTTATCATCCAGAAAGTTTCTTGTGAAGTACAACTTCTGTTTTGTATAGAATGTCATTTTGGACCTCAAATCTTGTCAAGAAATGTTGTGCTTTTTGGTAGAACTTGTAAATCAAGAAGAACATGAAAGAATGATAGTAGTCTAACATACAAAATCCCATTAATTCTTCACAGATAGCTTGCAAGTGTTCAGGAGGAGGAGATGCGCACGCGTCAACCATGTCGCTCTTAAACATCCTCTCGAGCTACTCATGGGACGCGAAAATAGTGATAGCGCTTGCAGCGTTTGCTGTAACATATGGAGAATTCTTCCTTGTGATCCTTCAATACTCCACTAACCATCTAGCCAAGTCAATTTCCCTTTTGAAGCAGCTGCCTAACATGATTGAGCACTCAGCTGCCATGAAATCGCGCTTTGAGATCCTTAACAACCTGATCAAAGCCATGATGGATGTAACCAAGTGCGTTATCGCGTTTAGGCATCTTCCTCAGCAGTACATTTCATCAGAGACTCCTCCATTGTCAACTGCCATAGCTCATATTCCTACCGCTGCTTATTGGACTATTCGGAGCCTTGTTGCGTGCGCTGCTCAGATAGCCAGCTTCATTGGAATGAGCTACGAGTATTGCTCGTTCTGCTCCCTTAATATATGTAACTTTTTGTACCATTTGAAACTTTTCTCTTAAGATTAATTTGTTGTTTTGATGGGAAATCAGGTTTAGCCAATCAGCCACAGAATCATGGGAGCTTTCGAGTTTGGCTCACAAGGAGAAGAACATCTATGACCATCTTATGCAACAGCTTTCCTTGTGCAACCAACATATTGGTAAGTGCTCTGTTGCCTCATAATGCAAAGATAATGCAGTATATGGTGTAAACCAAATGCATCCTTTTATATGTTTGTGTTTATGCTTTTGTTTTAAGAAGGAATATTGAATGCATTAGTTTTCCTTAAGTGTTGAGTTTGGCTCTAATATAAAGCATTTGGCATGACATGCAGAGGAAAAGAAGCAAATTGAGGCATATCATAACCTTGTTCGTCTCTTTGAGACGCCTCACATGGACAACATAAGGATTCTCAAGGCATTGATATATTCCAAAGATGATCAGCTGCCGCTTTACGATTGCTCTACCAAGAAAAGGGTATTAACAAGTCATTCCTAATGAGTTTTTTTTCGCCTTACGGTTTTCTTGTATCCTTCATTCTTTTGATCAAAACTCTATGCAGGTCCAAATTGAAGTGCTTAGGAAAAAAACAGTGTTGCTATTCATATCAGACATTGATCTCCCCTTTGAGGAACTCATGATTCTGGACCACATATACAAGGAGTCAAGGCAAAGGCCAGAGTTCCATTACGAGATAGTGTGGCTCCCGGTTGTGGAGAGAAAAGCTTGGACCGAAAATGATCAACAGAAATTCGATACTCTAAAAGGAATGATGTCTTGGTACACCATAAACCATCCTACATTGCTGGAGCCAGCACCGATCCGATACATGAAAGAAGTTTGGCATTTCCTAAAGAAGCAAATCCTAGTGGTGTTGGATCCTCAGGGACGAGTGGCGTCTCCTAACGCGCTTCATATGGTGTGGATATGGGGAAACCAGGCCTACCCTTTTACAACAACAAAAGAAGAAGCATTGTGGAGAGAAGAGACATGGAGGATTGAGCTACTAGTCGACAACATTGATCCTAACATCGACAATTGGGTAACCATTACGTACACCTTCTGCTTTGTTCTTTCTTGTATAAGGAAATGTTTTTCTTAATGCAAGGATTGTGTCTTGTACATTCAGCTGTCACAGGGCAAATACATCTGCTTGTACGGAGGGGCGAACGTCGACTGGATAACCAACTTCACAAAGACAGCCAAGGAAGTGGCCAGCTCAGCACACATTGAGCTAGAGATGATCTATGTTGGTAAAAGCAAGGCGAAAGAGCGAGTGAGGAAAAACATAGAAATAATAGAGAGGGATGACCTTAGCCATTACTGGCCCGACGGAAACTCCATATGGTACTTCTGGACAAGGCTTGAGTGCATGCTCTACTCCAAGATGCAACACGGAAAGACGGTTGACACTGACCGAATAATGCAAGAGGTGATGACAATCCTGAGCTTTGATGGGTCAGAGCAAGAATGGGCAATCATATTCATAGGGTCAGCTGAGATGGCGAGAGCGAATGGATCAGTGATGCTTGAAAGCTTCCAAGGGTATCCGGATTGGGAGAACGAGGCCCGGGACAATGGGTTTCTGATCGCGCTCATGGCTCAGCTCAAGAAACGACACACGCCTCAGCATTGTAACCGGTTGATATTGCCCGGGATCGAAGGAGGGATCCCCGAGCGCGTGGTTTGCGCTGAGTGTGGGCAGCCCATGGAGAGGTACTTCATGTACCGGTGTTGCACTGACTGATTGGGTTAGAGTTGATGATTCAGTTTATGATTCTTTGGTTTGTTTTTGAAGGTTATGTCATTGTTATTGTTGTTGAAACTATTGTTAATCATTGCTTTGTTGGTTGTTAGTTTGTTTGTTGTTTGAATTTTATGTTATGATGATGATGATGATTTAGTTGGTTGTTTTAACTATAGTTCAGTTTGTTTTGTTTCATCCATTTGGGTCAACTGAAACAATTCAAACTAGTGTTAAGAACTACTAACCTTTGAAAGATATGGACATCAATAAATGGTATCTGTCCCAAACATGATTGTTCAAACTTCAAACTAACGAATGGGCATGGGACGAAATGTGTTCAAATCAGGCGTAACAAAAGTACTACTAATAATATCTCTCAACCAAAATTATCAGTTGCCTAATTTTGTTTTTAAGTAAGTGTAAAGTCATGGTTGCCGTGGGGCCCGTGTTAACCCCTCATTTGGGCTGTTTACTTAAGACCCGACTTTTTAGCGACGACTTTGGCATTTAGCAAAGTCAATCAGTCAATTGTACTGTTTGTTGGTACATGTCATGGTCCCATTTAATTGCTCAATTATTCCACAAGAATTCCATTCTGTGTGGACCCATGTTAACAGTCCAAAGACGACTTATTCAAACTCCATTAATCCCACTTATATTCCATTAATCCCCCATTTAATTACTCAATGTCTATGGAGTTTTGATTAATTAATAAGAAACTATAATGTATACGGAGTTATTATGGAATACTCCGTATTATTAATCAAAACTCACTTCCTTAAATAACATCTGACGTGTCTTTAACGGATGATTAATTAAAAAAGAAAAAAAACTCTTGGTCTATGGCAAAGCTTTTCAAACCTTCGACAATTTTACAAAGTTGAGGCCCACACTCCACAAACTAAACCATTTTCCACGCTGTATCGCCGTATAAAATTCAACATCCAACGACCATTCATTCCAACCACATCTCTCAAAAACAGAGCTCCATCTTGCTCTTCAATGGAGATCAATCCCCTGAAGCTCCTGATCCCCCTCCTCTTCACCTTCATCCTCAACTCCCAAGCCAGACTCACTCTCGATCCCTCCGACCACACCGCCTTCGACCTCCTCCGAACCGATCTCGGCCTCAAGCCCACACCACACCCACAAAAGCCCTGCAACCACCCCGGAGTCATCTGCGAAAGAAGAGTCTCAAACTACACCTCAATCCTCAAAATCACCCGCCTCGTCTTCGACTCGCAAGCCCTCGATGGCTCGGTTTCTCCGGCCGTAGGCAAGTTCTCCGAGCTCAGGGAGCTCACCTTAGCTAATAACCGCCTCTCAGGCCAGCTTCCAGCTCAGCTTTCTTCGTGTCGGAACCTCGAGATCCTTAACCTCAAGGGTAACCGGTTCTCGGGTCCGGTGCCGTCTAATGTGTCGAAGCTCGTTCGCCTTCGGGTTCTTGATTTGTCTTCCAATCGGCTCTCGGGTGACTTGAGCTTCCTCAAGCACTTTCCTAATCTGGAAGCTCTTTCTGTTGCTAACAACCTCTTCCGTGGAAAGATCCCGCAATCCCTGAAATCGTTTCGGAATCTTCGGTCCTTCGATGTATCGGGCAATGATTATCTCCAAGGCCCGATTCCGAATCTACCCGGAGTCGAGCTCGAGCAAGAGCAAGTTTCCATGGTTCCTAGACGGTATGTATTTGCTGAAACCGCGAATTCGACTAGGAAAACGAATCAAACCTCCCCGGCTTCATCGCCTAGATCGAGCAAGAAAGCGGCTTTGCCATCGCCATCATCAACATCAGCCACGCATAAACACAAGAAGCACAAGAAGACCAAAGAATGGCTCCTCGGTTTCCTGGCGGGGGCGACGGCCGGAAGCGCGACCGGGCTGTTGTTTTCGCTTATGGTGAAGGTGTTGGTGGTGATTGCAAGAGAAAGGAAGCAAAACGGGATGTCGATTTTCAGCCCCTTGATCAAGAAATCGGAGGATCTTGAGTTCTTGACGAAGGAAGACGGATTGGCGAACATGGAGATGATTGGAAGGGGAGGGTGTGGAGAAGTCTACAAAGCGGAATTACCCGGAAGCAACGGAAAGATGATCGCAATCAAGAAGATCATTCAGCCATCAAAGGAGGCTGCAGAGATCGCCGACGAAGAGAGCAAGCAATTGACCAAGAAAATGCGCCAAATCAGATCGGAGATTCAGACCGTAGGCCAAGTCCGACACCGGAACCTCTTGCCTTTGTTGGCCCATGTCTCAAGGCCAAATTGCCATTACCTAGTCTATGAGTACATGAAGAATGGAAGCTTGCAAGATCTCCTTACCCAGGCGTCGAACGGGACCCGGGAGTTGGATTGGATCATGAGGCACAAGATTGCAATAGGAGTGGCAAGTGGGCTTGAGTATCTCCACATCAACAACACTCCGAAGATCATACACCGTGATTTGAAGCCCGCGAACATTCTCCTGGACGACGACATGGAGCCTAGGATCGCGGATTTCGGGCTCGCGAAGCCCATGCCTGAGGCCGACACTCACGTGAGCAGCTCCAATGTGGCAGGGACCATGGGGTACATCGCACCAGAGTATCATCAGACTCTTAAGTTCACTGAGAAGTGTGATGTGTATAGCTTCGGTGTCGTTCTCGGTGTTCTTGTGATGGGGAGGCTTCCTTCGGACGAGTTCTTTCTGGCGACTCAGGACATGGGGCTGGTGAAATGGATGAGGAAAGCCATGATCTCGGAGGATCCGAAGAAGGCGATTGATTCCAAGTTGGCGGGAAACGGGTACGAGGAGCAGATGCTTCAGGTGTTGAAGATTGCTTGCTTTTGCACCGTTGATAATCCTAAGGAGAGGCCCAACAGTAAGGAGATTCGGCTTATGTTGTCCCAGATCAAGCAGTTTGAGTAGGCTTTGTGCCTGTCTGAGATGTGATGCAATTATATATCTTTGATGAGTATTGTGATGATAAAAGATGTGTCATAGTCACGAAATGTGATTTATAGTATTGTTGAATAATGTACGATGTACTATGGCTATGTGTGATCCGAACTTATGTTGCCGTGTCCCTTTTATAATGAACAAGATGCAAGAACTTTTATATATACACAACTACACAAGACACCAGCTAGATTTCAAAGTTTAAAAATAACTACGCTATTTACTCACGTGATTAACACGTGATAACGCTCAATAATTTAATTGATTGAATTGAAGAAAAAAAAATTGATACCACGATAACAATATTCATGTTTGAAAATATTCCTCCTGGGTATATAAATCAAAATTGATTTTGATAATTTTCTACCATGTATATTGTTTTGCCAGTTTGGATTTATTTTTCATATTGTTATTATGTATATCTATTATCTAGTGACGGACGCATAACGACTTTAGAGGGGGTGCAATTTGTCTAGGAGATCCGATGAATCAAGAATAATAGGTAAATGCAGTTATTCAATTCTCTAAAATCGCAAAATAAAAAGAGTTACATAGTCATCAAAAAAATGTATATTATATATGACATCTAATTTATACAAAAATAGATAGTTTATAGAAAAAAAAAATAGGACAAAAATACATTAAATGTGAATAAAAAAGTAAAGTTATGGTATGAGAATTGAACCTTGGTGGATGAAATCAAAATTGAATAATAGACCATCTAGACTAGTTGATTTTCCTGTCATATTACAAATTAATTTAAACTATATTCGTATTTAACCTAAAATTCCATATATATATCAATAATAAACCCGACGGGATGGGGTACACGGGCCCACTCATGACCCCATGTGACCGTCTATGTGTAAACCGACTTTTTAAATGATCAATGTTGTAGTTATCAGAAGTTAAGAAATAGGAAAGCCCTAGGATGTGAATGTAGTACTTACCCGAAGTTGAAAATAAAAAAAAAGGCTAAAAAATAAGTTTGAAAGAAGTTAAAAAAGGAGTGGTATATTAAATTAAAGAGATTTTAAAGGGTTGAAAACACAATTTTATTTTGACAAAAAAGAGGATAAACGTGGAAGTTAGGATATAGTGGTTGATTGAAGAAACTTTTTAAAAATATATTAGCTCCCACTAGTGATTTACTAAAATTGTCTACTGAAAGGAAATATATGTAAGTACAAAAGGCTACTCTAGAAAATAATGGTAACCAAAGATGATCGTGTAAAGATTAAAATCTTTTCTTTCAACTCTTGTTTCGCCTTCTCAAGCAGGTTTCATTCCACGGCGATGAATGAGATTGATAATGTAGTCGTGGTGCAAGAAGTTCTACACACTATGACTGCTCATGGAAACTCCTTTCGCTAGATGGTTCTTAAAATAGATCTTACTAAGACGTATGATCGAATTCGGTGGAGTTTCTTAAAAGAAATTCTTCTCTCTTGCCCATTTCTCAAGCTACCTCATTGATGTCATCATGAAGCGTTAGACGGAGGGTTTGATGGAGCAAATCTTGCTAGAATGAATAGAAAAAATGATTTTGGATATCTTTGATATCTTACTTAATTTTGATATGGAAATAATTGTCATTTAAATGGTTTTTATTTTAGGTAAAAAGTGATTCTTTTGTTTTTATGAAGATTCAACATAATTAATTAAAATAATAGATTTCACAATTAAAATTAAAATAAAACAAAATGCATATATAAGTTAATAGCTTCGAACTTAGATCTATTGGGCTTGAATTGTAAATTCTCGAATAAAAAGAACGCTTGTATCAAAATTCGATCTCGAATCAATTAAGTTGAGTTTACATTTACATTACCCGTACATGGTACAAAAATTTGTGCTAGTTGTGTTTCTTACCTCACCCAACGTGGTGACTTAGATTCCCTTCATACTAGTTGGATAATTTCTTGTTTTCTTTATTTTGCTTCAACTTGAAAAGATCTTCACAAATACCATTTTTAGACTTCTCTCCAAACTTTAAATGTCAAGATAACACATTTGAACTTCATTATGTCGTGCATCTTTCCTTACAAGTATAGAACCATAGCACTTTACAATATGAGATTACTTGGCAAGTGCTGCCCCTATAGCTCAGTGGTAGAGCGTCAGTCTTGTAAACTGAAGGTCTGTAGTTCGATCCTGCATGGGGGCAACTTTTGTTCCTATTAACTTTTTATTAGGGTCTTGCTTTATAGCGCATCCCCGAATTGCTTTATAGCGCACCCCTTTCTCCATTAAAAAGGGATGGACGGTTCATACATGACCATAAAATACTGGTGGACAACTTAACATTGTCCATACATTTTGAACGGACGAGTGTTACAATCTTAGGGCCCGTTTGGTATCCAACGGCGGAAACGGAAACGGAATGAAATGGAATTGCAATGAACCTAGTCCAATTATGGGTCACTATACATTAACTGAAAAAAATATTTTTATTTGAAACTTTGAAATTTGTGTGTCTAGAGAAGGGAGGAAGGGAATGATTGAGGTGTTTTGTTACCCCACCCTTAGATTAGGGAATGATTGAGGTGCCACAAGGGTACCGCAAGCCCCCTTGCGGTAGTTTTTGAATGAAAATTGAGGTGACTCATCATGTATCATGATGCTAATGTGGACTAGGTTCGTTTCCGTTCCATTCCATTCCGTTTCCGTTACCGCCGTTGGATACCAAACGGGCCCTTAGTTCAAGAAACTTGTCCAACATTTTTTAATGGACATTAGATTTTTGTCCATGACAAACATGTGGACCTTTAAACGTTGTCCATGGTATTTTTCTGGGCATATCGCGTTTCTCCATTTATTTATAATGGACGATTTTGTCAGAACGTGGAGTTCGCCGCTCGTAAATCTGAAAATCAAATTGAACTTAGGGTTTATACTTGGAGGAAGTGGGCCGGCGGCTGGTTGGTGGCTAGTGTCGGTGCGCGCAGATCGGAGTTGGAGGAAGAGGCATCGGTGCTCTCAGGCGTGGACGGAGAAGAGGAAGACGACGACGGCAATAATGAGATTTAGGGACAAGCTTACCAGTGTTTGGTATATCAACACGCTGAGGGGTTGCGGGACGGCGGCGTGGGGACTGCGCTGAGACCGAGGGCGCAGTCGGTGGGGGTTGCGCTGAGACCGAGATCGGCGGCGGTGGGATGCCGAGAGTGCTGTCGGGAGGGTTTGAGAAGAGAGCAAACATATTTCTCTACCCAAAATGACGATGGCATTATTGTAAATAACTAGGTTTAGGTTTATATAGGTGAACCATCCATCCGTTTTTAATGGACAAAGGGGTGCGCTATAAAGCAATTGGGGGTGCGCTATTTAGAAAAGCCGTTTTATTATCACTCCGTATTTTTTTACAAACCCGAATCTATTCAAGGATCTCTATTCTCTTCTCTTCACCCGAACCCGATTTCACTCCCCAGGTTGTACAATCGGATCCCAATTTCTCAACCCTACAATACAGTCCACATCTCTCTCGATCAATCTCGCCGGACCTCTCCTCTCGCAATGGGCACCTTAGTTCGCCGATTTCTAACCAAGTCACCGCCGTTCCGAGCAATCTCATCTTTTCCCGTCAGAATCACAAACCCTAGCTCGCCAGAAATCCCCAATTTACTCTATCCTTCACACCCAAATTCACCTGATAATGACCGATCGAACTCGAATCCGTCGCCAATCGCCGATTCCTCAGCTCAACACCAGTTTCAGTCACCGATTTTTCCGAGTTTCCCGTTCGGATTCCCGATCCATCCATCCGGAATATTGGATCCGATGCCGGTGATGGAGGAGGCCGAGCGCTCCGATGAAACGGCCACAGTCTGGGCGGACAGCGTGAAGAAGAAGAGGAAGAAGAAGATGAACAAGCACAAGCTGAAGAAACTCCGGAAGCTTCTTCGCAGGAAAACCTAGAACTTCTGTTTGGTTAATTTCTCTTTCTGCGTCTTTTTTGCACCTGCTTACTGTCTCGCTATTGCACTTTCTCATAACATCCTATTCCAAATGGATGGATTTTTATGTTCATATGGATTGGATTCGTTGGTGCCTGCTGACAATTTTGGTATTGAATATGATGAGATTAGGGTTTCATCTGCTTAATGTGATTATTGTGCTTGTTATGTCCCTGTTTGTGAAATGCTGCTGTATTCATCATGCATCACTCATGAAGTATTTACTCATTGGTAGATATTAGGTCAATGGTGCCTGCTGACAATGTCATGCAAGCTATTTGTTATGAATATGAACAAGACAGAGAAATTTCCTATTGTTTGTTTTCCAGAATTTAGTATAATGGTGATTCCAAAATGTTCAGCAATCATGCATTTTAATGACTCCAATTGGCAACTGCTTAAATAGATTTTAGCTTTTCTTTGACTGAATTAGTAACAATCATGCATTTTGATGGCACACACTACACCACAATCATGAAACTGGTAAAATGGTGTGTGATGACTACTGTAATTTGGTTATGTGCGCTTCTTGTGTTTAATTAACTCATTTCTGTCAATTGGTTTGTTGGCAATATATAGGGTAGTCTGGTGGAGAGTTGTACTAGATGTTTTAACTTCATCCATTTTGTTTTACGACGTTAGTTGAAGCTGTATTTTGCTTTCCTGGTTATCCCACAACAGAGTAAGTATCTCTAAGGCTGATTGAGATACTTGTGGGGATGATTAGCAAAATTCCTGCCATGGTGAAAAGGATTTTTAAGATTTACTGCCATTGGCATTAGCTTACTGACTTCTAGGTTATGTGTTGATTTAGAGGATGACAGCCTGGGATTTGGAGATGGAAATAGACCATGAAGTTTGATGTTGCTTTGCTGATATGAATAGAAGAATGGTGTGGTGATTTAAGAGTGAGAATTGTTGGATAGTTATAACTTGTGGATTAACAATATACTACAATTTGGTTAGGAATCAGCAAACTAGGAGTGAAGTAGATTAATTTCCTGGGAGGCTACTAAAGTCAAAAAGCCTCCTACTTGATTACCTTTGCGTAGTTTGTTCATCTGCATTAGCCAGTGTGAGTATAGCTATAGCATCTGTATTAGCCACTGTGAGTATAGTTATAGCTTAATTTCAAGTATTTAGATAGCCTTGACGTTGTAGTTAAAGAAAATGCAAACGTCCATCTGATTCTGTGTTATCAGCTTCATTTGTATGGGTTTCAGACTCACATTTGTCCATTAGTTACTATAAATATGTGCTATTCATCCTTTGCAGAGACATTCCTTCATATCTACATTCTAAGTAACATGCTTGCATACACTGTGAATGCAGGGAGAATGCGTCGATATACACTTTGACATAAAAACCTTCTCCCAACCTCTCACCCATAGATACACGGTTTTACAACACACTGTAGACGTCGCAGATCTTAAGCTCTCGAACTCTCACGAGAAGCTCCCCTGTAACTTCGTCCAAAGTATGCACTTACTTGTAACTGCGGAATTATGTCCATGCACATGAGTGTCTTTGGCTCTCTGCCCTTCAATTCACCAAAGAGTACACATGTGCATTCTTAGTCTAAAATAGAGCACAGCTACGTTCTTGATGGTGTTGCAAGACCGGCTACATTTAGGCTAGCACAAAGTTGCAAGGCCTCCTACTAATCAATTGGTTTTAGGAAGTAATTTCATCAAGCATATACATTGGACTTGATGCGTGTATGTACACGTCCCAAGTGTATCGGTCCATGGACTTTCACAAAATAATAGTTGTGATAAAGGATGAAATAGGTGTGATGAACTGATGATAGTTATACACTTCTATTAACTTGTTTAAGACTTGAAAGTAGTCTCCGGGTTCGGACAGTCTAATGAGCAATGTTTTCTTAGTGGATTTTTGTATTAAGAAAACATAAGGAACTACTATAGGAAAGCTTTGGTAAGTCTTAAATTTTGATTTTTTTAAAAATCTTTTTTTACGGGTTCGTTATTACTTTTTGTATTTAATACGGTAATAATGTGTCCGACCTAATACCGTTTCTTTTTTTTTCTTTTTTTTGAACCGGTGAAAATTAGGATCTCACTCTAGGGCGGGATTCCTAGCGCATCCTTTCGGATGAGAGCAAGGAGCTCGTGATGGTTCCAAATAGTTTCCCATGAGAGGCTGTGGCCCAAGAAAGCAATTTTATCGGCCACAGAATTACAAAGTCGACTCCCATGAAATATGCGTACTGACTCGAAACCCCTGAGGGAGACGAGGATGTCTGTAATAATTCTTTCAATTTCCCATGAGCAGCGATTCAGTTCTGTTATAGCTTTGATAACTGTCATGTTATCCCCTTCCACCTTGAGTTTTTTAATGCCCAATTGCTTGGCCTTTCTTACACCATCCCATAATACCATTGTTTCTGCCAATAATACCGACACTTTTCCATATATTCTAGCTGTTCCGTTAACAGGTTTTCCATTTTCATCCCGTATAATCGAGCCTTCCGAGGCATTTCCATTGCCGAGCTTGGATCCGTCAAAATTCAATTTTACATACTCATGAGATGGTTTCTTCCATTTGTTCATTTTGATTTGTGATCGGCCTCGTGATTTAGTACTCTTGTTCACATCTTTTTCTTCATCCTCATTCCATTGCTTCACTTGCTTCCATTGTGTCAGTTGGGTCCGGATGTATAGACTAAGGTCTTGTATGACCTAATACCGTTTCTTAATGAATGAGCAATGTTTTCTAAATTTGGTACATTTTCCTTATACAAGTCTGTCCTAATTTACGGGCTTGTTGGATGGGCCAGTCCGGACTTGTTCAGGTTCTTGATGAACTAATGGACTTTGAGAACACCAAAAGAGTCCAAAAGCATATTTTCACCTTGAAATCCCTATGGTAGACACGTCTGCTGTGGCAATAGTCGACAACATCAATAAGCTGTTGAACATATTGCCTAGCTTCATCCTCATATAGAAAGCTAATTTCATTCAGATGCGCATTAGGGTTTGATTGGACCAATTTATACAAGAAACAGCACTTACAATTTTGTCAAAGAGTTCACCTACATCTACACTCTCACCGAAAAAAATCTACATCTATATATTCAAGCACAATATAGATGTTTGTTTTGCTGGCCATAACCTGCAGACAAACTCTTTGATAGATGCTCTATTATATGCAAACAAGTGTTTGTTGTAACTATATGCATGATCCTTCTAGCAACCTAGAGTGATATCAGTTCAATGGTTCCTTGTTGCCCATGAATTCAATACCTCATAGATTTTGATAACATTGGGCTGCTTGATCTCCTCCATTGTACAGATTTCCCTTTTCTTTTTGATATATACAGATTTCCCTTTTCAACTGCATATATAAGATTAGATTAAAACCATGTGTTTAATTCGGAAGTAAGAATAATATGCTCCAAATTATCAATGAAATTGGGGCAGGCCCAGGTTTTAAGCCCGTTTATAAACTCAACGACAACGACGGGCCTTCTTCTATCTATATCATCTTCATCAACGACAGGCCCAGATTTTAGTGCCTCGGCTCAAGTCCTTTCGACTTCTCGGCTTTCCGAATTCCGCTCTCCCCTGGAAGTAAGTTCCCCTTCCTCCTTCTAGTCGCTACATTTCTGGATCTTTAGCTAGCTATCGAAACCCTAGTACCACTGTTTACGGAGTTCCATTTATCCGTCATGTAAACCCTAGAATTTGGGGGTTTCTCGTGTTCACGTAGAGGTTAGGTTTTTGGAAGGGATTGGCGGAGCAGTCAGGGTTATTTCATGGATCCAAAGGTGTCAAAGTGGATGATTGAGTATCTCATTCGGCAACAAGTTGACGATGTTCTGTTGGATCGCCTCATGGCAAAGTTTACTTTGGATGATGTTGATTACGGGGTGAAAAAGGGGTTAGTTTCAGAGACGATTTTGGACCTGTTAGAGCTTGTCGCAATGTCGTAGAACTGGATTTTTACGAGGACAAGTTTGCTTCGGAAACCATGAGGACTGCGTATTCTGCAGTGGCTTTGGATTGCACAATGAGATTTCTGGAGGTTGAAGATAAAAGCATGTATTCTGAAACATATGGAGGGGTAGGTTTAAAAAAGTGCACAACTTTGGTTTCATTACTGCAAAACTGTGTAGTTTGAGGGATAGTCTTTTAACGGCAACTTATTGGTTTCATTCATAGTATTCACTTCTTAATTTAGGTTTCCTGTATGAGGTCCAAAATTATGACGGTTGAGTATGGCAGGGATGCAGAATCTGTGAACTCACTAGTGCTTCTTTGTAGGATATCATGAGCATTCATTTTCTCATGATGCAATTTTTGTTATGCAGTCTAGTTCTTGTGTATTTGCTCTGAATTGGCTATAAAAGGATAAGTGGTGATTTCTGAAGAATTGTAGGCGTCCGAAAAGAGTACGGTGGTGATTTCTGAAGCAGTTTGGCCAAGGTCACAAGCTTTTGGCATGGAGGCGACAACATGCATCTCCTCTCCATCTGCTTCGTCTTCGTCGCTCCAAGGGATGCACCAGCCTTGTCTCCCTGGCAAATCCTTCCTAATCAAGTCGTCGAAGTTGAAGTCGTCATCGTCATCATCACCATCATCCAAGTCGAATCTGGACAACACCCTGTCGCTGATCTACAAGAAAAACCCACACGTGGTTCAGAAGGAAATTCAGAGGCTTGGGAGGCACAACCATCTGGACGATGCCGTTTTGTTGCTGGACTCCCTGCAACACGTGGGCATCCCTGTCAACCCCACCACTTTCTCGGCCCTCATCTCCGCCTGCATTCGCTCCAAATCGGCTGATCAGGCAAAGCGGATCCACGCTCTCATCCACGCCCATGGCCTCGGCCGCAACGAGTTTCTGCGCATCAAGGTCATCCAAATGTACGCCTCCTGTGGGTGCCTCCAAGACGCCCAAACGGAGTCCTTCCATCTCTCCTCTTCTTCTTCTGTTGGTGTTTACCAGTGGAACGCTCTGCTTAGAGGCATCGTGGTGTCTGGCCACCGGCGCAGTGAGGACCTTGTCTCTATCTACTCCAACATGCGGGAATTGGGGGTGGAGCTCGACGAGTACACCTTCTCTTGCTTGCTCAAGGCCTTGGCCGGGGCCAGAGAGTTTCGCCAGGGTCTCAAGGCCCATGCATTGTTGGTCAAGAACGGATTCATTGGCAGCTCTGTTGTGATGACCTGCCTCATTGACCTGTACTTCAAGTGCAGGAAACCCCGCCTCGCCCGCCACCTGTTCGATGAAATGCCCCATAGAGATATCGTCGCCTGGGGCGCCATGGTTGCAGGCCTCGCCCACAGCGGCCTACTCAGAGACGCCCTCGAGCTTCTCAGATATCAGGTGGTGGAAGAAGGACTTGCCCCCAATTCAGTGGGCCTGACCACCATTCTTCCCATCGTTGGTGAACTCGGGGAAACAAACACCGGCAAGGCCATTCATGCTTACGTGGTGAAGAATACTAGATATTCTGAGCAGCTGTTCATCCAGTCTGCTCTCATAGATATGTACAGCAAATGCGGTGACCTTCACTCCGCTCGCAAAACCTTCAACGGATCAAGTACAAGGAATCTTGTCTGTTGGACGGCGTTAATATCGGGGTACATCTCAAACGGCCGACTTGAGCAGGCTCTGAGGCTACTGGTCTGGATGCAGCAAGAAGGAATAAGGCCTGATGTGGTCACCTTAGCGACGGTTTTGCCAGTTTGTGCTCAACTGAGGGCTGAACTGCGAGGGAGGTCAATTCATGCCTATGTTTTGAGAAACGGGATCTCCCTCAACGTGTCGTTGAGTACGTCACTAATGGCGATGTACTCCAAGTGTGGTAGCCTAGAGTATTGCCGAAGAGTATTTGATCAGATGGAGCGCCCGAATGTGATATCTTGGACGGTTCTGATAGTTTCGCTGGCCGAGAATGGGTTTTTGGAGGAGGCGCTCGATGCGTTCAGGCTGCTGATGCAGGAACACAAGAAGCCGGATGCAGTTTTGATAGCAAAGGTGTTGGATGTTTGCGGTCAGCTCAAAGTGCTGAGACTTGGGAAACAGATCCATGCTTTTGCTTTCAAGAATAAGTTGGAACGAGTCCCTTTTGTGTCCGCTCAACTCTCCAACATGTACGCAAACTGCGCGCAATGAGATTGACCCGTAATCAAGCATTTGTGGATGCACCAACTTGTATTCAGCAGCTGATTGATTTCATCAAAAATCCAATCTCTTGATTTTATATAGAATATTTGTCTTCCTTTTTCCTTATATTTTATTTATCCACCCCTAAGAAAGATGTCTAAGAAATGGTATCTTACTGATTGATCCACAAAGTTTCAATGCTAAAGGACAATTAAATGCAAATGCTCTCCATAAACTAATACAGCTACGGAGTACTGTACTGAATAAAGAGAGTATTTTAATATGAAATTTCCTGACAAATGCCATAAAACGTTCTTCTTTCCTTCCTTGTAGACAAACCTGAAGAAACCAGGCGACTTCCACGCTTCCATCGTCGTCCACCGCTCTCTGGTAATTAAGCCTTGGATTCTTCTCTCTATCTTCATCTTCCCCCTCCTCTTTTTCCAATTTCTAAGCTTTTTGTTTTTATTTATGACTAGCTCCAAATTGGGGCTATCTCTTTGTGATTAGCATTTAGGGTTAGGGTTTATCTAAACAAGGGGGGAAATAATGCAACAACCGCCTTCTCCAATGGCAGTCATGTCCTCCTTCCCTCCTACCAACATCACTACGGAGCAGATTCAGAAGGTATTTTTACGATTTCTCATTTCTTGTTCGCCCTGTTACTTCATCTATTGTTGAAAATTTTCAAGTCTGTTGCGAATCCAGTAGATTGCTTGTTCCAAGACGGATTCTTTCGACATGTGAACAGGGAAATTCTGAGAATTTGCTCTAGATGCCAATTGATAGCTTTGGTACACTTTACATTGGACCTTTCTGTTTCTAGGATATCATGAGCAGTCATTTGCTGTTGTTCTCATGATGCAATTTTTGTTGTGCAGTCTAGTTGTTGTGTATTTGCTCTGAATCGGCTATAAAAGGACAAGTGTTTATGTCTTATAGTTGCAACCTCCCCTTTATTTAAATGCAGTACCTTGAAGAGAACAAAAAATTAATACTGGCTATTTTGGACAATCAAAATCTCGGAAAACTTGCAGAATGTGCCCAGTAAGTGATCACTTCCTCGTGTGCTTAACTTCTTATTAGCTTTCCATTTCTCAAGTATTAATGATTAGTGATGTGAAGTTGTGGCTGTGCTTTATATTTAAGGTGCCTTTGGATTTCATGTATACTGCATAATGGAAACACGCCCTTATCCATTCAAAGCTTGAGTTTGAATTTTATCTGAAACTAGTTTAATATGGGACATTTGTTTTTTAATTGCAAAAACTAACAAGTCGATCAATTTCTCTCTGTTTAGTAGTGGTTATATTATGAAATTTGACTTATTATAGAAAAAGAAAGAAAGAATTGGAGTACAATATATGTGATCAGAAGCAATGTCTCAAATCATGGGAGCAATTCAATTGCTCTACTGTATACAACAAAATGTAGGATTTTGGTTCCCCATAAATTCTAAATCTCATTATTTGTGTAGGTATCAAGCTCAGCTTCAGAAAAACCTAATGTATCTTGCTGCTATTGCCGATGCACAGCCACAGATGCCTGCAATGCCCACCCAGGTATCAATTTTATTGTTAGGATTGCCACATTTAATACTTTTAAGTTGCATTGAACTAGCCAACATGCCCTAAGCCTCTGAAGGGCTTACTGATTCGTACTTTTGTAAAACTAACCATGTTTCATTTGTGTTCAGATGGCGGCGTCTGCGTCCCCGCACCCGGCAATGCAACAAGGAGGATATTATATGCACCCTCAGGGGGCGGGACCGGGAATGGGTCAAAATTCGCAAGGTTTCTCTCCGAAGATGCAGATGCAGTTCGGTAGCCCGCATCAGCAGATTCATCAACAGCAGCAACAACAGCAGCAGCAACAAGCAATGCAAGGACAGATGAATGTGCGCTCTGGAGGTGGGCCCGGTAATGGCATGCATCCAATGCACTCTGAAGCGTCTATAGGAGGAAGCGGGCCCAGCAGTCAGGAAGCTCCGGGAAGCTCGGCTGGTGGAGATAGTGCGAAAGGGGCTGAGGAAGGGAAGTAAGTAAACAGGGAAGTGTTTATTAAGGATCTGCTTGTTGTTGTCTTTGATTAGGTAGCAATGGCTTTCTCCTCATCTTGTGTTTGTAAAGTTCAGTCAGCTTCTGATAATGTGTTACTCAGTCTCAGTAGTAGGAAGCTGTGATTATGGTATAAGCATAATCTTTGCTTCTCGTATTTTAGTACACTATTGCTGTCTGATACCCCAAATTTTGTTTACTTTTAGCAAATGCCTTTTAATGAGTTAATGGTCATCGTCTGCTCTGTACTCGCAAGCTGAGTCGAACTCAAAATCCGAATCCATTAGACCTTGCACTAATTCATAGGAAGATCAAAATTCACAGAACACCCACAAAAACAAACTAGCAGCTAATTAACCCTAAACTAACTAAGCATATATCAAGCCCTAAAGCAGCCTACAAGAGCATGGTGAGTATATATGGTGAGGTTGATGATGGTGAGGATGATGAAACTTGTGATCAATCATCCCCTGAACGTAGCGGAACTCGTCTACGTGGCAAGGGATGGTGATGGTGCCCTTGTGGTGGAAGCCATACGCATCATCAGCCGCCTTCAACAGCTCGAAGAAGAGAGGATGGTTCAAGTGCACAAGTGGCACTATGAATCTCTTCTGCTCTTCTCCTTCTCCTCCAACCCTTGTCGCCAAACAGCCCTTCTCGGTGCCACCTCCTTGGCCCAACCCCTTCTTCATACTCCCAACCATCAATAACAGTCCGCCCTACTTTTGGGTAAGGGGGTCATGCATGTATATTTAGCTTTATGACTTTATCAATTGTTTGACGATTTCCTTTTTCAAATTGGTACATGACAATAGGCCTATCTCCAACATGCATGTTAACTTGAGTTTTTGCCTCACACTTTTTTAAAATTAAAAACTCTCTTAACAAAAATGCATATGCTATTTAACCACCTTCAATTAGCTAGCTAGTCTGATCATCCCATTCCCATCCATATATGTGTAGTTCATTAATATATTATAGGATCTTATACTCTTGTCTCATCCATAATTCATTTAAACTTTATCTAGTGTAGCTTGGACCTAGTTAGCTTAACATAATGCTTTTGAAGTCGTTAGCTAGACCTAATTTATGTAAATTCAAACTTAAGATAGGTGGGTATCGCGTTATGCCCAACTCTAAATACCCAGGCATATAATTTGGACTTAATGCGTGTATGTACACGTCCCAAGTGTATCGGTCCATGGACTTTCACAAAATAATCGTTGTGATAAAGGATGAAATAGGTGTGATCATAGTTATACACTTGTCTTAACTTATGGCCCGTTTGGTATCCAACGGCGGAAACGGAAACGGAATGGAATGGAATGGAAACGAAGCTAGTCCACATTAGCATCATGATACATGATGAGTCACCTCAATTTTCATTCAAAAACTACCGCAAGGGGGCTTGCGGTACCCTTGTGGCACCTCAATCATTCCCTAATCTAAGGGTGGGGTAACAAAACACCTCAATCATTCCCTCCATCCCTTCTCTAGACACACAAATTTCAAAGTTTAAAAATTAAAATATTTTTTTCAATTAAGGTATAGTGACCCATAATTGGACTAGGTTCATTTCCATTCCATTCCGTTTCCGTTTCTACCGTTGGATACCAAACGACCCTTTAGCTTGTTTTAGACCTGAAAGTTTCAGTCTCCGGTTCCGACAGTCTAATGAGCAATGTTTTCTTACTGGATTTTTCTATTAAGGGAATTTAAGGAACTACTATAGGAAAGATTTGATAATTTTTAATTTTTAAATTTTTTTTTTTTGAGGAGTTCATTATTTCCCTTTTAGGTTTACTTTCTATATTTAATACGGTTACAATGGGTGCGAGCTGATACCGTTTCTTAATGAATGAGCAATGTTTGCTAAATTTGGTATATTTTCCTTATACAAGTCTGTCCTAATTTACGGGCTTGTTGGATGGGCCAGTCCGGACTTGTTCAGGTTCTTGATGAACTAATGGACGTTGTTAATTAGAGCATCCCCAACAGCTTCTCTATTATAGAGAAAATGAGGGATTTGGGGAATTATAGCTCATTTTTTTACCCCAACAGCTTCTCCATCTCATTCTCCATAATAGAGAAGGGGGAAAAAAATGCACTTCATTCTTTAAATGTAGGGTATTCTCCAAAATGCATTTATGGTAATTATTCCTTTCTTCAAAATGCATTTATGCTAATAGTAGAAGGTTTATAAAAATTGAGTATAAAATTTAGGTTTTCCCTTTAGTGTTAAATATATAATGCAAATATATCATATATATATATTATAAAATATATAGTTTTAATTAACATAGTTTCTCGTGAATGTATGAACTTTTTGGTCACATAAGTCTTAATTTTATTGAGTTTATGTGTATATAAGTCATAAATATTTTAGTCGATCGGTACCGACCCTAAAAACCATTAAACAATAATACATAGTCTTTCCAACACCTAATTGTGAATGCATGTATTTCCTTATTTACATTATGATTCTTTAGTATGATTACTTCTTTATTATTTAAATGAAAAATTAAGTTTTTGTAAAGTAAGATTGTATTATATTTTCATTTCTGTCAATTAAAAAAAATAAAAATTAATAAACATTAAATTCTTCAAAATAGATAAGTGGTTGGACTTAAATAAGAAAGATTATATTCTGCAAAATGGAGAAGCTGTTGGAGTTGAGGTAGAAAAAATTAGGAGAATATTGCTTTTGCTTCTCCATTTTAGAAAAACTTTTAGCACATCTGTTGGGGATGCTCTTAGCACTCCCTCCGTCTCCGAAAACATGTCCGCCTTTCCTTTTCGGTCGTCCCAAAAATTTATCCATCTCTATTTCTTTCCATTTATATGACTAAGGTTTTAAATTCTTACCCTTATACAATCTCATATATTACACTCATTATCCAACTTTCTCCTATGCTTTATCACTTTTTCCAATAAAATGACAAAATTATCCCCATCCAATCTTATATATTACTCCTTTTTATTACCCTTTTCATTAACATTATCACTTTTTCACCTCAACTATCAAAACTTTACCACTTTTATTAATCCGCGTGCAAATATGTTTTATGGACAAGTTTTCAGGGACGGAGGGAGTAGTGTGTCCCGAGAAATATTACCATTGTCTTAAAATTTTTATTTTTTTTTATCAAACCATTGCCTTAATTTTGTACAGTAGACTTGAGACAGACTTACCCGTCCATATTCAATGGATAATGGATTCTAGAAATTGATTAACTTATATTATTATATTATATATATATGGTGGTCCTTTGTAGCTATAATTGGAGACTAAACAACTAGTATATGGTTTGTCTCTTGGACTCATTATAAGCTAATTACAATTAGGTGGTCCTTCAAAGTTGCGGGCATTAGTTCATAGAATACACGTTTACTCCCTCCGTCTCCTTGAGTTTGTCCGTATTTCCTTTTTAGTCGTCCCGGAAAGTTCGTCCATAATTCAAATCTTTTCATATTTATCACATTTCTTTTACACTTTTACCCTTACCCAATCATTCATTTTACACACTTTTATCATCTCTTTCTTCCCCAACAAACTCTCTCCATCTACCCATCTACACTAAATACATTACACTTAAACACCCATAACCCAAAATAAACAACACATTTTGATTAAAAAAATTGCATATTCATGCTCATTGCATTTTTTCCATTAAAACCATACCCACTTAACTATACATTTGATTTAAAAAAATTGGACCATAATTGACTTACCTCCATTAACGTGTACAAATGTGAGATGAGCTCCATTAATGTTGATTTGGGCTGGACATTTTTGGGCTGCAAATGGAAGATGGGGGGATCCACATATATAATGTGGTTTTTGGTGGAACCCTAGGGCAACTCCCTCACTTTGTTTGTGTTGCGCCGTTTGCTCTCTGTCTCGCTCTCTTGTGCACACATCCCTCCCTCTCAATCAAATCTCTCCCTCCCTTCCTCTCCGATTCCGATCTGAGACCTTGAGCCTCCCTTCGTCCCTCGCCGTTGCCCTCTCCGTTTTGTCCCTCGCCGTTGCCCTCTCCTCTGAGCCGCTTCCTGATTCTCCGACGATGTCCTTTTGGGACCGCTTCTTTGCCGACAACTCCGGCTACGAGAGTTGGACATCTCTGAGTTCCCATGCATGCTCCGATTTCCCGAGGTGTGAGTGGGGCGACGACTGCGGGGGTTTTCACTCGTATACTCCTGAGAGATCCGAACCCTCGGTGGCTAGCTCCTATCAAGCCCCTCCTCTGGTGAGCTCCGCCCCTGAAGTGGAGTCCCATGCCCCTGAAGTGGAGTCCCATGCCGCCGTTGGTGAGCCGGAGTCCGGTGACAGAGGAGAAGGAGCTTGGGTGCCTGACTCGGAGGGTGGCAACGACGAGGCTGCCGTGGATCTCTCAGATGATTAGATCTGAGCGAGATGAGTCCCCTAAACTCCCCTTTTGTATGCTCCTGTACATTGATTTGTGTTCTTGCTCCCCTTGTTGTTGTTGTTGTTGGAAATCTATCCATCTCCCCTTGTTGTTGTTGGAAATCTGTTGGCTCTCCCATTGTTGTTCCTGGATGTGTGTTGTTGTTCTTGTTGGAAATCTGTTGGATCTCCCCTTCTTGTTGCTGGATGTACGCTGATTTGTTGTTGGTCTCGTTGTTGTTATTTCTGGGTGTTTAATTGATTTGTGGTCTTGCTTCAGTATGCTCCTGAATTGATTGTTGATTGCTTTTGATTCATGCTCAGATTGGGAAGCACCTCATGGTGTCTTACCCACTGTCGAATCATACATTAGAAACTAGGTTCCACTGTCTTGCTAGTTTGAATGAAACTGAATTGCATGATTCTTGGGTGTGAATTTACATGAACATGAAATGTATGCTCCTGAATTGCATGATTCTGAGTTGCTCTGTGTTGCTGAATTGCATGATTGGTGTGTTTCAATGAACCTGAAATGTTCAGATTTGCTTGAATGAAACTGAATTGCATGATTCTTGTGGTTGAATGGAAATGCATGATTATTCTGGAAATGCAAGAAACTGAATTGCATGATTATTGTGTGTTAATGAACTTGAGATGCATGCTTCATGTGTTTGAATGAACCTGAGATGCATTCTGAAATGATTGTTGATTGAGTATTTCACAAAACTGAAATCCATGCTCTGTAATCCATGCTTGTTAATTCATTGTAAATTGATTAACTGAAATGCATGATTATTTTGTGTTAATGAATCTGAGATGCATGATTCTCGGGTGTGAATTTACATGAACATGAAATGTATGCTCTTGAATTCATGGTTGATTGGGTATGTCATGAAACTGAAATCCATGCTCTGTATTCCAAGCCTGTTCATTCATTGTTAATTGATTAACTAAAATGTGATTGTCACTTGATGAAACTGAAATACATGAGGCATGTTTGTGTGTTTGTGAATTGAGTAGGCTAGGTTCTGTATGATGGCATGTTTGTGTGTTTGTGTGTTTTTATTTTTTTGCTTGTGTGAGGTCAATGATGAGGAGCATGAAACTGAGATACAAACCCTGATCCTTTTCCCTGTGGCTTTGATCAAAGGAAAGGAAGCCAGCCTTTCTTAAGGCTCTGGCATGCCATCTTTGATTAAGGTTTAATGTGGGTTTGTATCAATGATGAATGGGGAGATCTGAGACCATTTGTGCATTCTTTTTTCTGTCCATGTGATGTTAATACTGAAATGGTTGTAATGTGAAGTTGTGGATTGTGCTTTTCCTTAGCTGCACGTGTGTGTACCTCACTTCTTCCTCTGACCTACTACACATCTGACACAAAATACTTTTGCTTGAATTTGTGCATGCTTCATGCTTTATGGACAAACTCTTGTGCAATGTTCTGCATTCCATGTTTTTGATGCATGTTTTTTTTTGTAAACAAAGGTCAATGATGATGAGCATGGTCTGAGATGCAATCTGTAATCTTTTCCCTATGGCTTTGATAAAAGAAAAGGAAGCCAGCTTTTATTAAGGCTTTGACATGCCATCTTTGATCAAAGTTTAATGCTGGGTTGTATCAATGATGAATGGGGAGATCTGAGACCATGTTTTCTTTTTTTTTTTTATTTCAATGTCATGCTTGCTTGCTTATTTTGCTTACAGTTTGCATGTTCTGTATTACAGTTTGCATTTTCTGTATTACAGTTTGCATATGTTGTTTTACAGTTTGCAATTTGTGCTTATTTTGTTTAATGCAGCTTGTATATCTTGCTTACTTCTTGCTCTTTTCTCATGTTCATGATCAATGATTTCATGATTTCCAAAATATTGCATTCATTCCATATGCCCATATACACAAAAGTACAACACTTTTACAAAATAGTTACCCCATCTAGTCCCCTCCCCACTTAATACTGCATTTCATGGATATCTTCATATGCTTCCTCTTGATTGTCATTCTGAGTTGCCTGCATGTTACCTTCTTCCCCCTCTTGCATGCTCTCCTGTTGTGGTTGTTGTTGTGTTCCATGAGTGAGATCTCATGCTTCTTGAACAGCCCACATTGGTGCTTGAATTTCTCTTGGCAGAGTTCCTTGTGTTTCCATTCTCTTTTTGTTTACATGTGGTATATCATAGTCATTGCTACCTTTCACTTTAAGAATCTCATTCATTACATATTGTAGACTCATCCACACATTTGCTAGAGTCTTAGGCTCTAGCTCATAGAATGCCTCCTTAACAGCATCCAACATTGCATCTATGTCTTTTGGCATCTTCTTATGCATCAATGACTGTATACTTCTAAAGAAACCTAGGTCTAATATTTTCAAATCTGGGTTGTTTGGTGGTTGCTGAATTAATATGAATGTGAAGTTTTCTTGTCTGTATACCTGCTGCCACTCTGGATCCTGTTGTGATATGTGTGCCTTTGCATTGTCTTGCTGGATAAATATCACTTGTTGTTGTGCTCCTTCCTGTGGCCATTTTGCCTTAATTGCTGGAACTATTTGATCGATGAGCATTCTTCTTGTGACCTGCTGGTTGACAGATTCAACTAGCTTTGTAACTATTGTCCCCTTTGCTCTATTTTTTGACTTCCTCTTTGCTGGTTCTTGATAAGTGAATGGGAAAATACCTATTTTATCATCAAAAGTGCATGCTCCCTCATTATTGAACCTTGGTCTTGCTACTGCTGCTGTGAACATGACCTTTGGAATGAATTTACTTGAACTAGCTGCCCTGTATTTGCCCCTTTCATGCCGTGCTAGATACACTCTCTGAGTTTTCTTGCTTAGATTGAACCACTTCTCATCAATATGTACAAAGTCAAACATTGGATAATATTGTTGCTTTGTTTCTGGTGTGCCTCCCCTTAGTAAGCTAAGAATCCACTCTAACCTTGTGGTCATGTTCTGTGGCTTCAACCCTGGTTTGAGTGCATTTGTGTGTGGCCTCAAGACTCCCCTTTTGATAAGTCTGTGTGCAGCACTCTTGGACATGTTTAGATTTGTTGTTAAGTCTCTTACACATGATCTATCTCCCATCTTGATTGCTGTGATTTGCTCCAGATTTACTGTCTTGCTCTTTTTCCCTGAATTGTGATATTTTGTGCTGACATTGGGTCTTTGCCCTGCTTCACTTTGCTAGTTTTGCCAAGTTCCATATCCTTGTTGTGGTTCTGGTTGAAACATTAAACTGAGCTGCAACTGCCTGCATTTCTCCCCTCTTGAGACGTTCTCCTTTTGGCCTTATCTGATGCAGTTTCATAAGAATATGAAACCTCTTTTCATTGCTGATATCTGTTTTGATGGCTGATGATGTGAAATAGGTGGACTTTGTTGTTGCACTTCTTCCTCTGTTTGTTCCCCTGAGTTTTCTTCTTCACTCTCCCCAGTTGTTGGCACATTTAAATCTATGCTCACATGACCCTGATCTGTTGGTGGGGCTACAAACTCTGGAGGTGGAGGTGCATTTAAATCAAAAAAAGCTGAAGCCATTAAATAGAAGCATTGATGCAATTGTAGTGAAATTTTTTTTTGGTGTAAATGAGCTGTGTAAATGCTCTGAATATTCCCCTGAGTTGTAAGAGAAGATGGTAGTTCTGTAAGCTTCAATGGTGTATTTGTAGTTTAAAATTTCTTCATTTGGGTAGCAATCCATGTGAAATGAATGTTGTAATTTGATTGGTTGTTTAGCTTTGCTTAAATGCTTTTGATTGGTTGAGAAGTGGAGTTGTGGATTGTGCTTTTTGAGCTGCACGTGGGTGTACAAATTGAAGCTTCTATTCTTCCTCTTACCTGCTACAATCTGACACAATTTTTTTTGCCTTAAAAACTGTGCTTTTTTGCTTTATGGACAAATTTAAAGGGACAGAGGGAGTATATAAGTTGTGTTAGCTAGGCTATAGTCCCTCCCTGTAACAAGACATTTTTTTTATCATAAGTATAATGTATTACCTCCTCTCTTTTATTTTTTTATCCGGTGAGAATTAGGAACCTCATTTAAAAGTAGGGAAGTCTCG
Source organism: Polygonum maritimum (assembly GCA_963924305.1). Taxonomy (NCBI): domain Eukaryota; kingdom Viridiplantae; phylum Streptophyta; class Magnoliopsida; order Caryophyllales; family Polygonaceae; genus Polygonum; species Polygonum maritimum. The sequence continues at coordinate 9,115,646 of OZ002729.1, read as the reverse complement.
AATATCCTTTAGGATGAAAGCTAAAAGCTCATGATTGTTCCAAATTACTTCCTATGGGAAACTGTAACCCAGATTCGCGATTTGAACGACCACAATATTACATTGTCCATCCACATGAGTAAGTTTGACTGTCTCAAATTCTTGAAGAGATATAATAATATCCGTAATAATTCTCTCAATTTCTTAGGGACAACTTTTATGTCCTTGCACAGTTTTGATCACTGTTAGGTTGTCTCATTCAATTTCTAATTTCCGCACCCTTCTATTTTTCGCTTCATCGATTTCATCATGCAAAGACAAGGCTTATATTACCTCCTCTGATATCAAGAATCTTCTCAATTATCAATATACAACATCATAATATGATGAAATAATAAGAAAATACAAGCCCTATATGTGACAAAAAGAAAATGAATGTAGATGATCCTTGGATAAACGAGACTTCTATCATAGATTTTCTCTCTAGAGTAGCCACTTCTCAAGTCTTATTTTAATGTCCTTTTAGTTCACATAGGAATAGACATGTCAATAAGGTCGATCGGATCAGATTTGGATCAGGCATTTCGGGTTGGTTTTTTGTCGAAAATAACTCATGGGTCAATTAGATCGTGTCATGAGGGATTTTATATATTGTAGATTGTAATAACTAAATAATATATAATATTCAAAATAAGTTGTATATATTCAGAATTATAACAAATTTGATTAACTCAACAGATTTTGAGTTTCAAAAACTAGTAATAATCGGATATGAAAGCCAAAAATTCATGGTTTCGGTCGAATCTAAAGTCGAAAACCCATAATAACTCAACAAACCTGGTCCAATCAAATCGTGTTCCAGGTTTAGATTCACGGGTCGAAAGTCGAAAATTTTCAGACGGATCAACCTTTGAAAATCTTAAAGAACTTTGATATTTTTTGCATTGACTAGTTTCAAACTCACATATTCATAAAAAAAAAAAATCATATGTGATTGTGCTCAAGTTTCTTCAATTTGGAGTTAATGATTTTCTATAAAATTCATGACCAATTAATTATTCCCTTCATTTTCTAAGTATTTGGATGTTTTAGCTTAAAATCTCATTTCATATCATTATGTGCATCCATACATGATAAGCTCAATACATAAGTTTGAAGGAATTTCTCTATATCTTTAAAACAGATTATAAAAAAACCGAGACAATCCTAACTATTACATCAATCTCTCAATATGTATACTAAGTTCTTCATTCCATTAGCTAGTTTCTCTATTGCATGTCTCTCCTCCATCTAAAGAATATAATGCACAATTCCTAATGTGATTGATCCGATCGTCATTTTATCACGCATATTAGATGCAATTTTATCCTACTTTTGTGCATTCACAACTCCACATCTAGCCAATACACAATTTCCAAAGTTCTTAGTGGTTTAACGCACAAAACGCGGCTTAATAAGCTAATTAAATGCTAAACATATGCTAATCGCACATTGCGAAAAGCTCTTAGTGGTTGAAATGTGACGCTGCCGTTGATCTGCACATAACATACCGCACTTGTGGTCCATTAATTAGGACCAGTTCATGCATGAAATCACAAGAATCACACCTACACCGCATCAAAAACCAACCCTTATTATGCATTACTTAACTCCCTTTAAGAACAAATCAAATCTCAATTACGTAATCAGTTACGATTAATACATTATAACACATTAACTAAAGCTTGATGTATGTACATGCACAATCATATCGGCTTAATGACATAATTTAATTTGTAATTTAGCTTGTTGATTAATTGGTGTAAGTGCATACCACGTGATTTTACAAACTCCCATCAATCAATAATAAAACTTACTACTATAATCAAATATCTTAAGCCTATCAGATTATTTTTGTAGTTAAATAACTTAATTGTGTGATTTGAGTATTCTGAAAAGCTCGGAAAATCTTCAATTCAAATGGGTCTCCATGGAAGTGGGGTATAGTGTGCACAAATTGCACAATTGTTCCCAATCACAACTTTTGTGTTTGTCCTTTTAGGCTATACAATTTAATAATATGTATGCAGTAAACATAATATATTAATATTGTAATGCGTTATTATTGACTTGTATATCACATCATAAGATGTGTGCATGTTATATAATTAGAAATATTGACTCACTTTAGTGAGGAGGAGTCCATGAAAAGTCTTCTTCAAGGAAGAAGAGAAATTCCCTTTGTTTCTCATGATGGACCATTGCATGGGCCCTATGTTACTTCTATTGGTTGTACAAATTTTTAGGTGAAACTGGGTTTTAGTTTATAAAAGTTGTTAACGTTTGCTTTTTTTTAACATGGAATCCATATGTTTGGTAGTAATTTCGGCTTTGTAACATGGAATCCAATTTGTAATTCATACAAATTGGATAAATTGGATTGGGTTGATCGACTCAACTATATTGAATGAATTCAATGAAAGGGTGGCATTTTCCAAGTGAAAGGATTAAGGTAAAAATGACTCGGAGCGTACCGCCTAATGTATGTCTCATGTACTGTAACCTTCTACAATTTCGTCGATCAAAGGGCCAAACTTGCTTAATTTTAATATATGTTCGTGGGTTACTCTAATTTATTTGTTATATATTTCTGTGTTGGATTTGGAAGTGACGAAATATCATAGTTTGGGCGAAAGATGGGTTAAGTATAACATATACCGATGGCTCAGTTAGATAAAATGGCCAGCGGCTGCTCTTTTTTTTTTTGAAACGGGTATAAAAAAAGGGTCAACCTAGATCATCCTTACGGACGATTGTACTAAACTCCTTCAGGAGGGGAACAAGATCCGGATTTCTAGTTTCCGGGGTTAGAAGAGTCACACTTCCTGAGTTAACACCGACGAAGTTGTTATAGTGGTCCCAAAAAAGAGTCTGGAATGTCTTTCCTGGCCAGAAAATCTGCAGCTTGGTTGCATTCACGGAAACAGTGGAAAATTTTGACCTCTGAAAAGCTTTGAAGGATATGGGAGATATCTTGGATTATTGTTGCGATTTCCCAAGGAACCTTCCAGATCTGCTTTAGGCTATTGATCACACTGAGATTATCACCTTCAATAATTATTTTGTGCAAGTGAGAAGACGCAGCCCAGCGTACAACTTCCAAAAGCGCAAGAGCTTCAGCCTGCAAAGCATTATGAGCTCGACAAGGCTGCCTAATTAGAAAGAGCACTCCACCATCCGTTGAACGGAAAATAGACGAGATGTGGGAGCTTCCGTCTGGCTTTAGGGATGCATCAAAATTTATTTTTGTCTATCCCTATTCTCGTTTGTGCCAAAAAAAGGGTTTAGGATGCGAGGATCTCTTCTTTTCCCTTGGTTCTTGTATGGCCATCTTCCAAGTGGTATATTTCTTGAAAATAATATCACACAAAGATGCAGGGTCCACTCTTGAGTCGTTACCAAAAATTGTGGAGTTTTCAGAATACCCAAACCTGCCACCATAAAAAGCAAAGGAGATCAAAGTGGTCATTTGTCCTACGGGTATGGTTAAGATTTATTATAAAATTATTGTGAAAAACAAGAGAGATTGAAAATCGGAATTTTTTTTCCAGTTGGTGCACAAGTGACGTGGTAAAGGGGCAGTGGAAAAAAAGATGATTAGTATCTTCCTCTGCACTATCACAAAGACAACAATTGTTATACACCTTGTGATAGTGTCGGTTAAGTCTCTCCGTAGTTGGGAGACCGTCAGAGCAAGCTGCTATTTTTTTTTGTAATACAAAGGGAAAACACTAGGCCTCCTAATCAGTGTAGGACCAGCCTAAATCATCCGCCCGGATGATCTTCAAAAAATCTCGAGCTTCTCGAATTCTTCCTTCACTTAATCCAAACGTCGTCCTCAAGGATTCCTCCCAGTATTGCGTTTCGCAGCTTGTCATCACACTGGCCAGTAAGACTTGTGGGTCAGCATTTCTGGCTGCTAAGTAGTCCGCGGCTCTGTTACTTTCCCTGTAGCAATGAAAAACACCGAACCTTCTCAAAAAGAGAAAGGAGACATTTTATGTCACTAATGATTGTCTGAATTTCCCAAGGGCATCTCCATACCCCCATAATGCTGTTCATGACACAAAAGTTATCACCTTCAACCACAAGCTTTGTTATATTTAGGGATTTGGCCCTTCGCATCCCATCCAGAGCCGCCAGAGGGTTAGCGGCTGCTATTGGAGTTGCTAGAATAGTGACACTAGGTGGTTGATTGGTTTTGTGCATAATGTGGGCGTGTGTATTAGGGCTGGGCAAAAATAACCGGATACCGGTTAACCGAACCGTTTAACCGGTATCCGAAAGCTTTTTCCGGTTAACCGTGACGAGAATAACCGGAAAACCGGTTATGGTTAACCGACCGGTTTTTTAAACGGGTTAACGGTTCGGTAATGGTTAGTCATATATTTTCAACCGGTTAACCGTTAAACCGTTTAATAAAATATTAATATATATATTTTTTGAAAAAAATAATATAAATAGGTTAATTTGATAGTATTAGGCTTTTTTAATAAAAGATATATTCTACATTTGCAAAAAATAAAAGATATATTCTACAGTTCGGTAATAGTTGTTTTATTGTTTATAACTTTTAGGCATGAGAAAGCTGATGTTAAAGCAACCGTTAATTGAAATCAATGAGGCTATGGAAGAATTAACCGTCGATTGAAATCGACGAGGCTATGGAAGAATGAAGAAATATGTATTAGTGTTTTGGGATTGAGTTATGTATTTTGATCTTAGTGATTCCACTTAAAAGGTTGTTTTTTTTTTATTTGTGAAACTCTGTGTAATTCGATCGATCTTTGATATGTAATCCAATTATGTATTTCAACAATGTATTCGACTACGTATTTTGATTATATATTTCGATATTTATCGGTTAAAAATGCATGTATTTAAAATGAATAATTTCACTTTCAAATAGTGGTTAACCGACCGGTTTTCATGGTTAACCGATATCGGTTAACCGGTTCTTAACGGTTCGGTAATGGTTATCATAATTTAGTAACCGAATATCCGGTTAACCGATATCCGGTTAACCGAACTTCCGGTTACCCGTCCGTGCCCACCCCTAATGTGTATAGTCCCCACGGCAAAGTTTCGGGTGTTTTTTTTGTAAGTATATATGCTTAATTACATCCTCCAACTTCTAACATGGGATTCTTAGTTTCCCAAATACATTGCATCTAATTAAGTAGATAAGTTTTGGTTCAATAGCAATCACTTTCAACGTTTTATGACATACATGCTCACAACAACCCTTGCCTTTTTCCAAATACTCTCTCCGTCTCTGAAAGTTTGTCCGCCTTTTCTTTTCGGGCGTCCTAGAAAGTTTGTCCATCTCTACTTTATTTCCATTTATATCACTACACTTTTACAATCTTACCCTCATACAATCTCATATATTACCCTTATTATCCAACTTTCCTCTCAACTTTATCACTTTTTTCTATAAAATTACAAAATTATCCTCAATCAATCCTATAAATTACTCCTTTTTATACCCTTTCCATCAACTTTAACACATTTTCCCATAATTTATCAAACTTTTCCATTTTTATTAATCCGCGTGCAAATGCGCTTTATGAACAATCTTTCCGGAACGGAGGGAGTAGCTAGAGTATATAGACCACATAGGTCGTGACTTTGGTATACGTCCGACATGGCTCACTTGCAACATTTCTAAAGCCTTTACGAAACTATGACCATGTAACATGTCACGTGACATTATACAACAAAAGCAATTATGCAAATTAAGAAAGCCCACTTCTTTCTTTTTTTAATTCACAATTTCACATAAATTTATAAAATATTTGGCATAATTTTGCCATCTAATTGAATATATTGTTAATACGTCTAATTTGAATAATTAGTCTGGTTTTGTTTTTTACTCATATTATTAATATTATATATATATATATATATATATTCACATTCGAATTCACCATTCTTGGTGAGATATTTAGATTCCATCGCCTATCAACAAGAATGGTGAATTTCAACTCACGATTTAATAGTAATAACTATGCGATCGTTACTTGTCGTCTATCAGTAGACTTGTTAATCCGGTTGGTTGGGTTATCTTGGGATCGGGTCGATAATTGGTCACATGTCAATCGAGTTGGGTTGTAGCAGGTTTTCGATTTGGATCAACCCAATGGGTTAAGAGTGTCAATTTTTGTACCAAAATTTAAATAAAGTATTGTTTAAATAATAAAATATAATAATAAGTATTATTTTTAAATATATTAATAATAAAATATAACATAACTTTAAGAATAAATTTTATATATTGTAAAATATTATAAACTACAATAAATCGGGTCCGGCCCAATGAATTCAGATTTTTGTAGGTTCAGGTTGAAACTGGGTTAATGGTCTAAATTTTCGATTTAAAACCTCAAATTTTAACGTCGGGTCGGATTGAATTTACGGATTGAATCAGCCTTTGACACGTCTACCTATCAGCCATGTTAGTCCTCTTTACAATTAAGTTTATTTAAGTAGACCTACAAACCTATGTAGCCGGCCATGCGTAACATATTTCATAGCCATGTTATGGTTATGATTAAAAAAGTTTCAACATTAGAATAAAATATAGTCCGATTTTAACCTATTACTCGGGTTCATATGCATGTTTCAGCCTCAATCTTAATTTAATCAAGTAATTAGCCCACTCGCCGCTTTAATTATTGAAGATTGTTGCTTTAAGTGATAATCATGATGCCACAGAAAGAGCAATTTGTTCTGATCTACGTCTTCATCGCTAACTCCTTCCGTTGCGTCTCGACTTCGCCTGTTTGTTTTGATCTAGGTCTTCTGGACCTCATCCGTAAGGATGCTCTAGGATAGTGTCTCTTCTCCTGTAATAGGCCTAGCCTAAATCCTTTCCTTATAAAAAAAAAAAAGAAAAGAAAGAGCAATTAACATAAAGTAATGTTACTTAAATGTTGTTTTCTGTTTCAAAAGGTTAAAAATATTTAAATGTATATATAGTTGTATACGGATATTGGAACATTGTATGTTATACAATGTTGAAGGTTGTTGACTTGTTGCTCTCCTTTTTGTCAAATGAAAATCAAGCTATATATATGTTGATTTGATCATCCAACCACTCACATAAACAGGTTTTTTTAAACAACTTTGATGTTATATATCATTTTGCACACCACTTTGAATTGATTGATTAGTAACTATCTACTCCAATTCGTATGTACTCACTAGTCACTACTCACTGCTAACTAGTACTAACTACTATCTAGTTGTATATAGGAATTCTTTTTTTTTTATTAAATTAATAAAACGTCCATCGAGAACTCGGAGAGTGTCGCCTCCTTCAACCAAAAAAAGGGTATACGATAAGTTTTCGAATTTTGAAAACTAAATCTCTAAAAGAATATATTTATATATATGTCACTAAATTAAATAAATAAAATCCTTAAATAAATAAAATTAACAAGTCTTTCAATTTTAAAATGTTTATCCTAATACCCTAAGGATATAAGATATAAAATTTGTTAAAACATTGTCACACATCAGAAAAAAATATATATAATTTGAGAATGTGATGAGATGTTGATTTGGATCAATAAGCTACCGTTGCAAGCATCGGGACGTGAAACCTTCGATCAACAAGCTACCGTTGCTTTGACGTCGTGCCAGCCGACATGTTCTTAGTGCGCTAGTACTAAACTCACTATAAATAATTAATCAAGTAAACCCACCGTGACTAAATTATTATATTTCCTCCGTCTCATAATATTCATCTAATAAAACGGTTTTTGCGGTTTTTAATAAAAGATATAGGGTGATATTAAACTGAAAAAAGGATAAAACAGGTTAAAAATATGATTGAATTGGGATAATTTTATAATTTTATAAGAAAAAAAAATTAAAAATGATAAAAAAAATGTAAAAAAATGTTGGATAATGGGATAAATTTAGATATTAGATAGGAGTAAGACTAGAAAAAAGTTATTGATATAAAAAAAAAGTGGATAAATATTTTAAGATGATGAATGTAGAAAATAAACAAACATTATGGACGGATGAAAAGTAGTAACCGTAGACTTAAACCTTAAACAAGAATCACTACATGTAGTAGTACTCTAAAACCTTCAGAAAGAAAACTCGTATCAATATTATATAGTGTTAAATACTCCATACAACACATCATACAAATATGCAAATGAAAAACGAAAATTCCCTTTTCAATCACAACAATCAAACCCTATATTTTTCTTGCATAGTACGTACATAATAATAACAATATCAATTTCAATTGTCCGATCCATATGACGCAGACGTAACGTCACAATCCCCATCACAAACTCTCACCCGCCAAATCTTCAACTCCCCGTCAAGGCTCCCACTGACCACCGTCACGACGCCGTCCTCCTCCTCCGCCGCCAGCGACCTCACCGGCTTCCGGTGCCCATCCAACACCGCCAGGCAACAAAGCCCTCGCGCCTCCCCGAACCCGCACTCACCCCAAATCCTGACCGTCCGATCCGCCGACCCGCTCGCGAACATCCCCTTCCCGACGGCCACGATGCAAAGCACCGCGCCCTCGTGCCCCGAGAGGACCGACCTCTCGCGCATCCTCTCGGGCGCCTCGCCCTCCTCCCGCCCCCACGCCACCACCTCCCCTTCGCAGCTGCCCGATACCAAGCTCAGCCCGTCGCGCGCCAAGGCCAGCGCGTTCACCGCGCTTGCGTTCTCACGGCTGAGCTCCGCCACGAGAGCCAGCCGCCTGCTCCCGCTCTGCCACACCTTGATCGTCCCGTCGGCTGAGGCCGTGTACACCGCCCCGTCCCCCGCCTCCGACGCCTCCACCGCGTTGATCGCGTCATCGTGCGCCCCTAACACCGATTCTATGCACTTGGAATTCGACGTTTTCCAAACCTGCGTATCAAGGATGAGAACTGGTTACTAACCCGAGACCTGTGTTCAGCCAGTGAGCTAATGCACCAAGCAGTGCAAGTATATGCTCATATACATGTACTAGCTAGCTTCAACAATATATAAAAATAATAATAATAAAACACATGCAACGCACATTTCTAGTACAACAAATCATGATTTGATCGTATATAGTAACATGTGTATGTATGATTTAGGCTAACCTAGTGATTTTTTTTATTGAGGGCGCCGCTCATGAGAGTCAAACCAGTAATCTCTGAGTACTACCCTTAGAGGCTTAACCGTCTGACTAAATACCCGAAGGCTAACCTAGTGATTTGTACAATATGGAAGTATAATAATTAATCTTTTGTTCAATTATTTGTTGAACGGATTATTTCCCTAATTTGTGGAATTTTTTATTATGTATTGTAAGTTTGTAACAACCTTGAGAGTTCGATCCCAAGAGACGGAGTAGAGAAGGCCGTCGTTCATGGCAAGGTCCGAAACGGCGTCGTTGTGCTCGATCCAAAGCCTTCTCTTGTGACGTCTGACAACGACGTAATTCTTCGGGAGCACAAACCGACAAAGACGGTCTTTCAAAGTCGGGAGCGTCTTGACCAAACGGTGTCGTTTCGATCCTCTATCCCTCCACACTCGGATCCTGCAGTCCTGGTGAGCCGTGACCACCTTCCCGCTCCCCGCATCGAACGCAATCGATTTCACGAACCCCGAGGAGGGAATCCGGTTGTCCCCATCGCCTCCGTTGAACGTGTCCACGAGGGCGAGCGTGGCGAGATCGTAGACGTTGATCTTGCCGCAGGATGCGGCGTATAGGAGGCTGTCGTGGACCGCAAGGCAGCTGATCATGTGCCTATTCGGGCTTGTCAAGGTGGCGGCGCATCGCGACGAGAAGCCGTGTTTGGTTGGCGTGGCCTTGTTGGGGCAGTAGAGGTGGTGCACCACGACGTCGTTTGTTGAGCTTTGGTGGGAGAGGGAAGAGCTTGACAGGCTGCTTGTGTAGCTCCTGAAACTCGTCGTTTTTGTGCTCTCGGAACAACTACTCGTCGCACCGGAGGCCATAGTAGTTTTAATAGTTTTGCTCCAACACTTTAGGATATTATTGTTGTCTTAGAGAGAGGTTTTTGATTAAGAGAAAGAGGGATTAATGAAGTAACAATCACGTACCTCTAGGAGGGAATTTAAAGAGGAGAATTTTTGTCAAAAATAATACTCCCTCCATTTCACAATAAGTGTCGTTTTAGCACTTAAAATTTGTTTCATAATATGTGTCGTTTTAGGTTTTCAAAGTGATTTATTAGAGGTAATAATGATAATTTTTATTGGAATGTGTATTTGTTGACTAAAGTTGTTCATTCGTTGGCCAAAAAAATGTAATGATGGTAAGATTAAGAAAAAGTTGTAAGTTTTAAAGTGAATGATTGCTTTTCTTAAAAACTGTGTTGAGAGCTAAAACGACGCTTATTATGAAACGGAGGGAGTATATTATTAGTGTGATATGCGGCTAATATAATGGGGAAAATATTTAACTATGTTTGTAGTTGGGGACACATGGCAGAAGGCAAGAGGGTGAGATGGGCAGAGGAGATTTTGATTTGGCCATGTGGCAGCTGGTTTAGGACTGAGATGATTAGTTGGGTCCCACTAACAAGTGTTCTTCTACAAGTTGAAGTTTGATATAGGTTTTCAATAATGTCAGTTGTTGTTGGTTGATTTCTCATGTGATTCTCAAACACTGAGATTTAATTATGATGCATGTACTCCCTCCGTTCCATATCTATTGTCCGTCTTTCCATAACGGGCGTCCCGAAACTTTCGTCCACCTTTATTTCTTTTCATTTTTATCCCAATCATTTACACTTTTATCCCAATCACATCACTTACCTAACCTATCTTCTTCTTCCACCCAACTAACTTCTCTCAACCTAATTAAATCAACCAAATCCTTACAAATAAAAAAATCATATGGCAAAATATACACGAAATTGCATTAAAATTTTCATACCAAATTTTTTTTTTTTTTTTGAATCTAACAACATCCAAGTTGATATGGTTTGGGGATAAAAATTTGGGCCGAAAATTGGGCGGGTGGCCGAGCTCCATTAATGGGCGGGTGGGTTTGTTGGTTGATGGGCATTTATGGGCTTCCCCATTTGTGATCCACTTGCATGTGATGGTACTTAAAGCTAAGGGAGACACCAAACCCTACCACTTCCTTGTTCAATTTGCTCCCGTGCCGTTCTCAATTGTCCTCACTCTCCACTAACACAAAATCCCACCTCCACTAACACAAAACCCCACCTCTCCCCTATCTTCTTGCATTTGGGCGTTCGTCTCTTCATTTTCGCTTGATTTGTTCTTCGATTTTCTGCCTTGGATCTCCCTTTTCCTTGCTTCTGTTGTGGCTTTTGTTGTTGCTTTTGTTTTGGAGCCGACTCCAGCAGCTTGATTTGAGGTTCGATCTTTGCCTTCATTTTGGGTTTGATCTTTTGCCTTGATTTCGTTTCCGATCTTGCTTGATTTTGTTGGAGCCGATTTTGTGGCTTGGATCTTGCTTCTCTTTTGGAGCCGATTTTGTTGTTGCTTGTTTTTCGTTTATGTTCTTCGATCTTCGTTTTGTTCTTGCTTGGATCTTGCTTTTCTCCTCTCTTGGATCTCGTTCTTGTGTTCTTCGATCTTGTTTTTGCTTGGATCTCGCTTCATTTTTGTTCTTGCTTAGATCTTGTTTTGTTCTTGCTTGGATCTTCGTTTGGGGCTTCGTTTTTGCTTGGATCTCGCTTCTGTTTTGGGGGCTTGGATCTCGCCTGATTTCATGCTTGTGTTTTTGGGCTTCGTTGTTGTGTATTTGGGGCTTCGATCTGGCATGTGAGGTCTCTTGCTCCGATCTCTCCTTCCTGCTTTTGTTGTTGGAGCGTCGTCCTTGCTTTTGTCCATTTTTGGTTCAGGTTAGCTTGCATGTTACAAATTCTGACTTGCATGCTTTGTTTTTTGGTTTTTGAAGCTTGGATCTCGTATTTCGTTCTTTGAGGTTTTGGTTTATGGGTTTTGCAACTTGGATCTGACTTTGATCCATCGATTATTACTTGGATCCTTGGATCCGTGGTTTCTGGTGGTTGTCACTTGTGATCTTGTTTCTGTTTCTGGTTTTTGTGTTGTTTCTGGTGTGGTGTTTCCCTTGGATCCTTGGAATCTCACTTCTCTGGTGTTGTCCTTGTGTTTTTGGTGTGGTGTTTGGTGCTCTGTTCTTGTTCTTGCCCTGCCTCCTCTCGATCCAGACTACGTGTTCTTCGTGGTGAGCTTTACTTGGCTCACTTGTCTTCGTGTTTTTGGTTTATGTTGTATATTGGCTTGTTGTTTGCTGTAATTTCTATTGCTGACTTGTGTACTCTGGTTTTTGCATTGTGCTGAGATGGATCCACCTTCTGACAATGGTGAGTCCATATACCCATTCAATTTGTTGTTGAACTATGTTGCTGAGCATATATTTGTCACTTGTCTCCTCTGTTCTCATACTTATAATGTTTTGATGTTTTGTGCATATCGTTTGCGCCTCTGTTGTTCATCTCTGGTTGGCGTCTCTGTTCCCTTTGGCCTCCATGTCATCCTCTCGTGAGTTGAACTTTAACCACACAATCTGTAATTTATGTTTCTGTCATTTTTTTGTTTTTGGTTTTGTTTCTAACTACTATCTCTATTTGGTTTGCAGGTTCACAGTTTCCCCTGCTCAACCTGAGCTGGATCCTGATGAAGTATTTCGTGATGATAGTCCCCTATCATACGATGATAGGGAGGATCCATACTGCTCTGAACCAGACTGTGACTGGGCCCAAACTGCAAGGGGGTGCACTCCTTCAGTCAGTGGCGTCTAAGGCCAGAGTGGGAACCCCCCAAAAAAAACCAAAGGAGACTACTGAGAAAGGTGGTCCAAGCAAATCCCCTAATGCTCAAAATGCTGAGAATGCTGAAATGGCTGAGAACTCTGAAGAGAGCTATGCTGGTTTGGACTCTCTTGATGGGGAATTCACCCCTGATTCTGAGGATGATAGTCAACAGAGCTAAGTTCCCTAAAACCTATGTGTATGTTGAGCATGTTTGTGCTTTTGTTTGTGTATGAATCTGTCATGTTTGTGCTTTTGCTTGTGTATGAATCTGTCATGTTTGTTTAGATGCATGAATCTGCAATGTTTACAGATTTCAGAATGTATTGTGTTACTTTGTTTGTGTATGTTGAGCATGTTTGTATGTTTATTGAATCTGTTGAGCATGTTTGTATGTTTACAGATTTCAGTTTGTATTGTGTTACTTTGTTTGTGTATGTTGATCATGTGTGTGTTGAGTATCTTTTTGTTTATTGAATCTATTGAGCAGTGTATGTTGAGCATGTTTGTATGTTTACAGATTTCTGTTTCTGTGTTTGTGCCTGTGCTCTTGTTTGTGTGTGTGTTTTTTTGTTTTCAACTTTTTTCTTTTATCAATGATGATACCTCTTGAGCTGAGATGCATGATCTTTGAGTGCTTCACTCCCATTGACATTCTTGTGAAGCCAGTCATTTATATGACTCTGGCATGCACAATGGTGCATTGGTTGAGAGTGGCTGATCATGCATCAATGATGAAAGGGGATAGTCTGAGATTATTTTTTCCTTTTTTTTATCAATGATGATGCCTTGTAAGCTGAGATGCATGTTCATAGGTGGCCTCACTCCCATTGACATGCTTGTGACGCCAGTCATTTATATGGCTCTGGCATGCACAAAGCTGCATTGGTTGAGAGTGGCTGAACATGCATCAATGATGGTAGGGGAATATCTGAGATTAATTTTTTTTTTCAAACATCCTCCAAGCTTCTTGCTTCTGTTTTCATGTTGTGCTATCTGTGCTAAATGCTTGCATACTAGATTCACTTCACTTGCATTACAAAAGTCAATTTACAAAAGTCATGTTTTACTTCTGTTTTCTTGCTTTTTTACTTACATATCTTTACACAAAAAGTGACCAAAAGACAGTTTTCACTTGATTTCATGGAGGGAAAGCATGTTTGCTATCCCTCCATGAAATCATGCTCTTCAAATGGATCCTCTTGACTTGCTTGAGTGTTTTCTTCCATTGCTTCTTCTTCTTGCACTCCACTTCTGTTTTCAGCTCTGTTTTCAGCTTTGTTTTCAGTTCTGTTCTCAGCTCTGTTTTGACTTCTGTTTTCATGAACCAAATTCCAAGCTTGTTGTACTGCCCACATTGGTGCTGATACTTCACTTGGCAGATTTCCCTGACTTTCTAGCCTTCTTTTGTTCATATGTGGGATTTCATAATCATTCCCTCCCTTCACTTTCATGATTTCATTCATGACATATTGAAGTGTCATCCATACATTGCTTAAAGTTTTAGGATCTAGCTTATTGAATGCATCATGAACTGCATCTAGCATCCCATCTATGTCCTTGGGCATTTTCTTGTGCATTAAGGATTGAATAGACCTAAAAAACCCTAGGTCTAAAATGTTTAAGTCTGGGCTATTAGGTGGCTGTTGTAGCAGAATAAAAGTGAATCCATCTTGCTTGTATACCTTTTGCCATTCTGAATCTTGCTGAGTTATGTGAGCCTTTGCATTATCTTGCTGAATAAATATGACTCTATGCTCTGCCCCATCTTCTGGCCACTTTGCTTTAATTGTTGGGACTATTTGCTCAATTAGCATTTTCCTTGTGACCTTTTGATTGATAGACTCAACTAGTTTAGTCACCATTGTTCCCTTGACTCTGTTCTTTGAATTCCTCCTTGCTGGCTCCTTGTATGTGAATGGAAAAATACCAATTTTGCCATCAAATATGCACTGTCCCCCTGCATCAAACCTAGGTCTAGCCACTGCTGCAGTGAACATTACCTTTGGTATGAATTTGCTTGAGCTTGCTGATCTGTACTGCCCTTTCTCATGTTGTGCTAGATAGACACGCTGAGTTTTCTTGCTTAAATTGAACCACTTTTCATCAATGTGCACGAAATCAAACATTGGAAAATACTGTGTCTTACTTGCTGCTGTGGCTCCATTTAATAGGCTTAGAATCCACTCTAATCTTGTCAGCTTGTTTGCATCCTTGAGTCCTGGCTTGAGGGCATTTGTGTGTGGTCTTATTATACCTCTTTTGAGTAGCCTGTGTGTAGAACTCTTTGACATCTCTAGCTTGCTTGCCAAATCTCTTATGCAAGTTCTATCCCCCATGCTTAGTGTTGATATTTTTGCTATGTCGATCTCTATCCTCTTCCTACCTCCATTCTGGAATTTTGTGCTCAAATTTGGCACTTGCCCTGCTTGTTCTTGCTGTTGAGCCATGTTCCAGATTCTGGATATGGTCCTTGTTGTGACATTAAATTGATTTGCCACTTCTTGCATTTGTCCTCGCATAAGACGTCCCCTTTCTGTTGGTATTTGGTGCAGTTTCCTAAGAATGTGGAACCTTTGCTGTGTGCTGAGCTTTGACTTCTTTGGCTGATGATGTGAACTTGCTGCCTGTGTGTCTTGATTCTCTGTTTGATGTTCTCCCTCCTCTGTCATCTCCCCTGCTGGCTGATTGAGTTCAAAGTTGTGTTGCCTTGCTTCTGTTGGTTCTGGAACATCTGAAGGTGGATCATCATTCAAGTCAAGAACTGAAGCTATGAATTCAAAAGCAATGATGCGAAACTGTATTTTTTTCTATTCCTAGACTGTAATTTTATTTTCAGCAGAGAACATTCTCTTTGGTTTGTAAGCTTTAATGGTGTTTGTGTAAGGTTCTGTGTTTGTGGGTGTATTTAAGGAGCAGGAAAGGTCCCTTTTAGGGAGTAATCCTAGGGACTTAAATGCTGTGTTTTGATTGGTCCCCACAAAATTAATGCTCAAATCTGATTGGTTAAAAAAGTGCTCAATGGATCCCTCCAAAAAAAAATCTATTTTTACCTACTTCAATCCCCACTTTTCTCAAAAGCAAAACTGCATAAATAACAGTGCCAAAACCCCTTTATGGACAAAAGATATGGGACAGAGGGAGTACTATATATACATTCTTGTGTTTTATTATATGATGTTGCGATGGACGGTTCTTGACATCAATTACTCACTGACACGAATATTTGTAAATGGGATCTAATGTAAAATTTATTCATTTTGATTAAAAAATTATGTATCACATGAGCCAATAATTTCATTTCAAGTAGTATTAAATCTATCTATTTTTTAAATCTTACGTTATAGAGTTTAAAAATGAGAGAGGACGGTATATAAAGCCATTATTACAGCGTACGTTATAGTTTCATTTCGACATCTTCCTTTTTTTTAATTAATTCATATTGCCTTATTCTGATCCACAACTCAAAAATGTTATGAAAATGAGGATTTCTCATTTGTTTTATTTATCTCATACCATTTCGACAGAAAAAAATTTATCTCATACCATGCGCGCATCATATAATGCTTTTTTTCGATCAGAATCATATAATGCTTATTGATGAGTTTGTGTACGAGCTAGAAAAATAACGAAACAAAATACACAAGAAATAACAAGCATCACACTCACTGACTCACACACATGTCTCACAAACTCCAATGACACAGAAAAAAGAGAGAACGACAAGTATAAATACTACCGTAGGGGATTATTAGTTTCCATTGGAAAATACGTTTTGTTACTATGGAGTATTAAATATATTTTTTATATCTCGAAATACGTGAAAGCTAGTTACTTTTTATAAGTTTTAAAATAAAAAAAATTATACTTTTTACACAAAAAATACTTTTTTAAAAGAAGTCTAGCAAGGCCTAGCTCACCAATACCAAAGAGAAGAGAGCTCGGTTCTTGCCGTCAAATCCCTCGCCTTCCATGCTCGGCTCCAACTTGTCTACTTAACCACAAAAAGTGAGTACCCTTAACTCGGTTTATCTCATAATTCCATTAACATCCTTCATCTTTCATTATTGCTCTATCATAGTATTCCTAAAGTTATAATAACTAGTCGTGTATGGACATTCAATTGGAATATTAACTCAATCCGCTTGCTAATAAGTGAGGGTGATGAGTTTAGCTCCAAGCTTGCTAAGGTGGTCAGAATTAATCATGTGCCTCGCCTCAAATTTGCCTCACCTCAAATTTGCAATGCAGTTGACGATTGTGTTGTGCTTTTGCATCATTTGTTCATTTGTCGATTGTCACTAGATTCGGCACAATGTAAAAATTTATACTCTCATTCAAAAGGATGCTTTAATGGAATGTATCAATTGATTTGACCTAAATCATGCCATTTTAAAAAGATTTCAGAAAGTTACGAAACAACCCTAACAAATTATTAGTTTTTAAAATTTTGCAACTACCATCAAAGTTTTTAATTTATATATTGAAAAGTATCTTGATACAATTTTTATGATCAATTATATAACTTCGTGTATAAACTTAGCTTTTATTTTAAAAACCAATGCTTGAAGGAGATAAAACCCCATTGTAAATACTTTTTTCAGGTGTTCTGATTGAATGGGCTGTGTTCTGATTTAATGGTGTGAGAAACTTAAAAGCCCGTGTTTTTAAGCACTATCCAGAGCCCGGTGCAACCCATGGCCCATTACATTTCGCTGGTCCACATCATGCTAGTTATGTAAACATGTAATAATTTGGTTTTGGATAGTTGAATTTTGGAAGAAAAAATAAAATAAAATAAAATAAAATAAGATAGACACTAGTACTAAAATGTTGTTTATAAAAAAAAAAAAAATGGATAGGATCCGGTGTAAATGTTCACTCAAGACATTGTTGAGAACGTATGAAGATCGTAGAACCTCACTCAATATATGAGCAAAAGGCGGAATGATAGAATTTTATTTGAGAAAAGCGAATTTTATAATTGAATGTGAAAGATGTAATAAAGAAGCTAGTGTTTATAATTTTAAAATCGAGTGTGTTGATATCATAATTGAGGTACAAGGGATGTTTTGTATGTGTATGCATGGTCTATATGTGTCTTTCTTAGTTGAGTGTATGACCGTAATCTATACTGTCTATAGTATAAAGAGGAGATAAAGTCTTCATAAAAAATTGCGCCACGTGTCATATCTTTAATAAAATAATCAACCAAACTCTTGTGTATATAAAAAGATCACTATAGAAAGATAAATATATATGTTTTTTTTGTATTAGGAAATTCTGAGATTATTTTTAAAATTTTCATACGTAATATGTATGTATGTATCTATCTATCTATTACTATATACTAAAGCGGAAGCAAATTCTGCCACCACATTGCGCCACATCACCCTCTTATTTAAAAATCTATCTTATTAAGTCTTGATTTTATCATAATCTTATACATACTTATATATTAGTTCTATCTTAGAATTTGAGTTGTTTAATTAATATTTCTATCCAAATATATAAATCTCTATCTTATCATTGTACACATTAAATTAATACATAGACCTATCATAAACCTTTTATTTAAAATTTTTTTCGTCATAATCTATAAATCATAATCATAATATTTTACCCATTTAATTAAATATCCTATTAACATTTAATTATTTTTCTAATTTTATTATGGTAATTTTTTAAATCATCAATGGTAGCAAATTCTACCACTATATTTAAGAAAAATATTCATTCTATTAAAATAATATATTAAATACATTTTTACTATTGTATCATATAAAATATCAATAATACAAGTCGATGTTATATTTATCATATATATCGTTAATATTGCATACTGATTACGCTTTTAAAAAAAGATAAATTTCTTAATTAAGATAATAATTCGTTAAGATTTTCATTACATATTTATATATGTATTATTTAATTATTTTTTCAAAAAACAATATATATAAGTTACACGTCATGCATGGCACGAGATAATTTGGTTTTCTATTTAACTTATTAAATATTATTTGTATCTTCAATATTATAATATATTAATCCGAGTTTTTATTTAAACTTATTGATTTTACTATATAAGTTAGTTTACATAATTTAATTTTATGCCAAAAGATTTGTATCAATTGTTGATAAAATGTGATAATGCATCTTATCTTATGTCATTCTTCCTCAATTATTTAAATATAAATTTATGTATGTATAAAAAGCAATTATATAAATAAACTTTATTTATATATATGATGATATACAAGAAGTATGTCATTTTATACTCCAAAAAATAAGATTGGTTTTAAAATAAAGTAATACATATGATAATATTTGTAATTTTTATAGTAAATTCATACACAAAGTAATAAATAAATAAATAACACCCCGTACAAGGTACGGGTCATCTGCTAGTTTATCTACTAAGTCCATAATCTCAATGATTGATATAGTCTTAAATTTAAATTTCCTAAATAATTATATGTAATTTCCATAATTACATATTACGTACTCATATATCTATACTAAATCTCAATGGTTGATCGTATCTACTAAATCTCTTATCTTTTGATATAATAGTAGACAAATACGTACGAATCTACTAATTATATGTAATATAGAATATACTAGCAGATGACCCGTACCTTGTACGGGGATATTGTGTATTTATTTATTAATTTATGTATAAATTTACTATAACAATTAAAAATATTATCATATGCATACTTTAATTTAAAACGATGTTTATTTTTTGGATTATAAAATGACATAATTCTTGTATATCATAATATATATATATACAAATTTTATTTATATTTTACTTTTCTATACATACATAAACATATATTTAAGTAATTGAGGAAGAATGACATAAGATAAGATGCATTATCACATTTTATTAACAATTGATACAAATCTTTTGTTATTTAAATTAAATTGCGTAAACTAAATTTATAATAAAATCAAATGTTTAAATAAAAACTCAAATTAATATATTATAATATTTAATATATCGATGATATTTAATAAGATAATCTCAAAACCAAATTATCTCGTATATATGTTATTTTTTTTGAAAAAAAAATTAAATAAAAAATAATTTAATATTTTATAAAAATGTTAATGAATGATTATCTTAATTAAGAAATCTATCTTTTTCTAAAGCGTAATCAATATGTAATATTAGCGATATATATGGTAATATAACATCTAATTTTTTTTATTGATATTTTAATATGATATGATAGTAAAAAAATGTATTTAATATATTATTTTAATATAATGAATTTGTTTTCTCATATATAGTGGTAGAATTTGCTACACTTGATGATTTAAAAAATTACCATAATAAAATTACGAAAAAAAACTATAGTTAATAGACGATTTTGTGTACATGGGCTTTGGGCAAGCAAAAATGGAGTAAATAGGCTACAAGGAAAAACAATGAGGTCCCATAGGCTTTTTTCCAATTTTGCCCCTACCTTTTTTTCAAAATTACAAGATGACGTCATCATATGTCATTGATGACGTCAGCACCCCTTATCACCCATCAAGCGTTGACCGACGTTGACCGGCGTTGACCGGCGTTGATCGGCGTGGCATTAGTGATGACAAGTGACGTGTCATCAGATGACAAGCTACTTGTCATCAGTCCACGTACAAAAAACTTGTCATCAATGATGACCAGTTTAGATAAAACTCACCACTCACGACCTCAACTTGTCATCTGATGACAAGTTGAGATAAAACTCATCATTCACGTAAAAAACATGTCATCAGGTGATGACGAGTTCAGAAATTGACCTATGTGGGATTTGAACCCACATTATTGTGCATCAAGCACATTGCTCTACCATTTGAGCTAATAGGCCATAATTATAAGTAATATATATACAAATCTAACATACCCAAACCCATAAAATCATCCAAAAAACATTAAAACAGACATGTCATCACCCCCAGATCCGTAAAACAACTTGTCATCACCAAAACACATTAAAAAGGACTTGTCATCGCCAAAACCCATAAAAACGAACTTGTCATCACCCAGAACCATAAAAACAACTTGTCATCACCCTAAATCATAAAATCGTCCCAAAAACACTAAAATGAACTTGTCATCCAAAAAACCCACAAACTAAGAACCCCTATACCCACAACAAAACTTGTCATCACTTAAATCCGAAACACAAAGCTGTCATCCAAAAAATCCAAAAACCTATCCAAACGTAAACCCACAAACTTGTCATCCAAAAAACAAACCTGTCATCACTAAACCCACAAACTTGTCATCCAAAAAACCTAAACCCACAAACAAAACTTGTCATCACTTGTCATCACTCAAAAACCCTAAACTCAACTTGTCATCCAAAAAACCACAAACTCAAAAACCCTAAACCCACAAACAAAACTTGTCATCACTTAAGTCCGAAAAGTAAACTTGTCATCTAAAAAATCCAAAACCCTCAAAAATCCAAAAACCCAGAAATCCCAAAAATCCAACCGGTTGGATCCGGCTAGATCCGGCTCGTACGAGGCCGGATCCGGCTAGATCCGGCTCGTTCGAGGCCGGATCCGGCTAGATCCGGCTCGTTCGAGGCCGGATCCGGCTAGATCCGGCTCGTACGAGCCCAGATCTGGCTAGATCCGGCTCGTTCGAGCCTAGATCTGGCTCGTAGGAGCCCGGATTTGGCTCCAACGAGCCCGGATCTAGGAGAGAGGGAGAGAATGGAGAGAGAGAGAGATGGGGGGACGAACCTGACGGCGGCGCGAAGACGGCGACGGAGAGGGAGGGCGGGCGGGCGATGCAGAGGGAGGGCGGGCGGACGACGGCGGCGACACAGAGGGAGGGCGGGCGGGTGACGGCGGCGTCAGAGAGGGAGGGCGGGCGGCATGAGGAGAGGGAGAGGAAAGAAAATGGAGAGGAGAGGGAGGAGGAGAGACTTTGGAGAGGAGAGACTTTGGAGAGGAGAGAGGGAGGAGAGAAAAAATGAGGAGGAGAGAGAGAAAGTGGGTAAAATTTTGGGGTTTTATAGGGGAAAGAAAGCCTATGTAGTTCATTAATTTTTGGAGGAGGTTAGCCTCTTCAAATTCACCCCAAAACAACCCCCCCACCCCAATCCCTCTAGTTAATATGATATTTACTTAAATGGGTAAAATATTATGATTATGATTTATACATGACAAAAGAATTTTTTTCTAAATAAAGTTTATGATAGATATATGTATTAATTAAATGTGTATAATGATAAGATAGAGATTTTAAATATGGATAGAATTATTAAATAAACAACTCAAATTATAAGATAGAACTAATATCTTAATTAAGTATGTATAAGATTATGATAAAATCAAGATTTAGTAAGATAAATTTTTAAATAAGGGGGGTGATGTGGCGCAATATGGTGGCAGAATTTGCTTCCGCTTTAGTATATAGTAATAGATAGATGTAAACCAAAATTCATAATTATAGATATGTATGTATATTGTTTGAGATTTAGGAAATATAGAATATAGATATGTACATATTATGTATACATGATATAATCTTAAATAATATAGGTAGGAAATTGTATTTATCTCATAATTATAATTATGAGATTATTATATAATTTTCATACAATCATTGGCACAATAGGAAGACATAATATTTAATAGAAGTTTCTATATCTACAAAGAAAGATCTATATCATAAAAAGATAAATATATATAATTTATATGATAATTCGTACTATAGGACATATTCTCTCCACTTGACCGACCGATAGAATGTATACCACTATAGTACAAAGCGGAGACAATATCTTCACAAAAATTTATGTCACATGTCATTTCTATAATAAAATCTCGTAAAAATATGCTTAAAAATTATCGAAAATTATGAGTTATCTCTTACAAAGAATTAGTTGTAATCTTCTAATAAATATTATTATTTAATGAAACGTGATATTTATCATAAAGTATATTTTGAACAAATCCAACTTTTTTATATTACGAGTTGATTTACCATCATTGGTAAAAACCACAATAGGAAATTTAAATTTAGTAGATAGGAAATTAGGAAATATAGTTATAGTCTAATTATTTTTTTAGATCCGAATTTATTTCAAAATTATAAAGATTAAGACAAAATCGGAAAGCACAATTATGAGATTATTTTTTCCGGACACTTTTTTATAATTTTGAACTAAAATTGGATTTTTTTAAAACAAATAATTAGACTACATCTATCTTTCATAATTTCCTACCTACTAAATTTAAATTTCTTATCTTTTCAAACAACCATTGAAGATAAAATCATGCAATAATCTTTGAAGCCACATTTATATCTAAGGGATTATTTTCTATTTAACAATATACCTACAGTATTTCCTATCGAAGAAGTTCATGAAACATATGTATATTTAATCAGGTTTATAATCACTTTACCCGTACATGGTACGGGAGTTAAACTAGTTGATTTTTTTAACGGAGTGAACATGACTTTATAATCGAATTTACATTAACGTATAGTTAAATATACAATTAAATGTACAAAATCATATAGGTCATGCAAGTTTAGTTATAAGGATGTACCTTATCACATACCTTCGATTGTATTATAGTCATGTGCACTCAATTTTCACTAGAGTTCATTCATACCCATTTTAATTCAATGCAAACTCAATTATACAAACAAGTGTATTCAATCATAAAAATGTGTACATGATTGTAAGACCATGCCTGTTACCTGTTAGAATATTTGGTTGTATTTTGATAGTTCCAAATAGGTTGTTAATCAGGTTTTGAAGTCGCCGATCTGGTCAAGGTCACCGACCTGATCGACCAAGGTCATTGACACGGAGAATGCTTTTGAAGTCGCCGACTTCTATTCCAGTAAAGAAACGTGCGAAAGTCTATAAAAGGCAATACCGCGTCGTTTAATTAATAGACGCCTGAAGATGCTCTAGAAGTGTATTTTTTTTTTTGGTCAAACGGAAGAGAAATCACGTTAAAAGAAAAGATTATAAAGCAGTAACAAGTCTGGGGCAACTATTGCCCCTGCTCTAGAAGTGTATTTGTGGCAAGGAAAGGTGCAAAAAGAAGGAAAATCATCATGGAATCATTGAAGATGCTCAAATTCATGCCTTGTGGAAATGGGATGAATTGTACATCAATCTTCTTAGTTCTCTATAAATACTTTCGTGGGCTTAATGTTAGAACAAGAGAGCAGAGCATTAGAAAGAAAAACAAGAGTGTTGGGTGCCTTGAACGTGGGATTCGTTCATGATGTTTATGTGAAGAACGTGAGATTTGTTCTTAGTGTGGTTGAGTATGAGAAGAGTTGTATTGAGTGAGTGTTGAGTACATAGGCAAAGTGTTATCAAGAGAGTGTGAGATTCACTTCTTAGAATTGAATTTTTTTGTAAGCCCGAGAAATCAATATAACTGAAGGGTTTTAGATGCGTATAAGCAGAATTTCAGAAACAATTTCTTGCACCTAAACATGGATCTAAAGCATTCTTGATTAGAGACAAAATTAGGGTTAGTAGAATACCTCTTGATGCGCGATTAGGGTTCTTCTTTCGAGAGATAAAGCCTGAATTGTGACTTCTCTAATCAGTCCACACGAGCACGGGATCTGGATCTCCTTCGCTTTCGATTGCTAGATCGAAGTGCCAATGACTAGAAGAAAAGAGGAGAAGAGAGCTTTTTCTGTTTTACGTAAAAGTTATGAAACCCCTGCTCTCTTCTTTCCTATCATGGCCTTATATATTTATTTCTCCAAATAAATATATCCTTTTCTTATTGGGCTGACTTTCAGCCCACTGATCCAGCCCATCAACTCAATGTGTGTGACCTCATATGACCCAATTATAATAGCTATGAATTAAACTATTTAATCCACTAATCGTAGTTGGTTTTTAGCAAAACACTACGACTCCTAAAATAACCGGATTGAATCTCTCTATCAACTGTCCTATTCCATGTTCGGTAATTGCAACTTTTATTAAAGGACACAATTCCTTCAATCTCCCACTTGTCCTTGAAAACAAGTGTGCAATTTTAAGATACCTTTGTCTCTTAATGTCTTATTTGATGATATGTTGACATTCATATCTCCCATCAAATATGTTTCTTGAATACCTGAGTTCGAACTATCAAATAACGAATGATTACAATTAATCCATTCGAGCATGGCCATGCATTTTCTAGTTCTAGCTCTTCAAGTGGCCTAGACACCTTTCCTTTTTCATGCATCAATGTATACACGAATAAGGAGGACAATTCCAATCTTGTATGACTATGACTCCCACTCAACTTTTGGCAATCCCAATAATTGCTTTTATAACCCCCTTTTACGGAGAGCGTTTAGCAATATCAAAGACATACCAATCATCAACTAGGAAACATAACATACTCATGTTTAAGGAATCCACCAATCATGGTCAACTTAAAACTCCACAATCCCTTTTGGAGAGTCTTAAGGTTGGTTTGTCCGATATGTATCATCCATACATATCTATGTAATTGACTGGACATCTCTATGTCCCCATAGCACATGAAACCCTGAGCTATCAGTCAATGTACAATATAGTTATAAATGAAATCATCTATGTCCTGTTTAATGATTCAGACTATGGACGTGCAATAATTCATAACTGTAGTCACTTAATGGGGTTTCATTCACCAAAACACTTAAGGTGAGCCCATTTACGAACTATGAATTATTCGGACATATTATTCAATATTAATCAGTATAATATATAAATAAGAATGAAATATCATATATTATCAGAAAGTCAAACATAACAAGTGTCCAACACTAAGCAGAAATAATGTAATATAAGGCAATCTCACAACCATTCACCAATGTGTTTGAGATCCTTAGCCTTAGTGTGACTATCATGCTTAGCCCTAGGCATAAGCTTAGTCAAAGAATCTGCAATATTGTCTTTTGTATGCACCTTACACATCTTGATGTTACCTTCAACAACTATTTGTTGAGTAAGATGATACTTCCTCATAACATGTCTAGATTTGAAACTTGAATTTTGCATATTGAACTTATCAAGAATCTTATCCATATAAGATCATGACATAGTACTAGCAATCTCTTAGATCTATCCTTATAGATTTTTATTTCAAGTATGTACTCTGCCTTTCCCAAGTCTTTCAGTGAAAAACATTTCTTCAGCCATTCCTTAACGGACTCTAGCGTTGGAATGTCATTCCCAATAAGTAGTATGTCATCCACATACAAGACTAAGAGAACCACCTTACTCCCACTAAACTTCGTATATACACAAGGATCTTCTTCACATATGATAAAATCAAACTCTTTGATCTTTTCATCAAAACGAAGATTCCAACTCCTAGATGCTTGCTTAAGCCCATAAATAGATCTCTTAAGCTTACACACCTTCCCAGCATGATTTGGATCCTCAAAACCCTCTGGTTGTGTCATGTACACATCCTTCCAAAATACCATTCAGAAAAGCGATTTTAACATCCATTTGCCAAATCTCATAATCATATTAGTGGCAATAGCTAGGATTATCCTTATGGATCGAATCATGACAACTGGCGAAAATGTTTCATCATAGTCAATACCATGAATCTGTTTAATACCTTTAGCAACTACTCTTGCTTTGTATACAGATACATTTCCATTTTTGTCAATCTTAAGTTTGAAAACCCATTTGCATCCTATGGGTTTTACCCCATCTGGCAAATCTATCAAGTCCTAGACTTGATTTTCAAACATGGAATCCATTTCAGATTTCATGGCCTCAAGCCATTTCTTGGAGTCTGGACCCGTCGTTGCTTGTTTATAGGTAGCAGGATCACCATGTTCTATCATTAGAACATCAAGGATTTTCGTCAAGATGAGATCATCATATCGTCTTGGTTGAAACCTTTGCCTGTTTGATCTACGTAGGAGTTCAACTGGTTCAACAACTGGGATTTCAGCATGTTCCACAACTATTTGTGGATCTGCTTCTTAAGGAATTTGTTCAGGTTCTTGGATAACATCAGATCCTTGGCCTTCAAACAAATCCATCTCATCCTCGACATCAACTATGTCATCTTGTTGTTGTGTTTGTTGCTTTTCATCAAGAACCAGTTCAAGATGAATATTTCTCCCACTTGACTTTTTGGAAATAAACTCTCTTTCCAAAAAGACACTATCCCTTGCAACAAACAACTTTGGTGCAGTGGAATTGTAGAAATAATATCCAAAACTACCTTTAGGATATCCTATAAAATAGCATTTGTCTGATTTAGGTGCAAGCTTATCAGTTTGTAAACACTTTACATAAGCTTCACATCCCCATATCTTCAGAAAAGACAACTTTAGAACTTTTCCAGTCCATATCTCATATGGGGTCTTGTCTACAGTTCTTGACGGAGTCCTGTTTAGTGTAGATACATAAATAGTGAGTGCATATCTCCAGAAGGATACCGGAAGGTCAACAAAACTCATCATATATCGAACCATGTCCAACAAGGTCCTGTTTCTCCTTTCAGACACACCATTCAATTGTGGTGTCCCTGGAGTAGACAATTGTGTTACAATCCCACAATTTTTCAAATGATGATCAAATCCATGGCTTAAGTATTCACCACTACGATCAGATCGAAGTGCTTTTATCCTTTTGCCAGTTTGAGTCTCTACTTCATATTGGAATCCCTTGAACTTTTCAAAGGCTTCAGCTTTATGTGACATAAGATAAATATACCCATATCTGCTCATGTCATCAGTAAATGTAATGAAATATCTATAGCCACCTCTAACTTCTGTACTCATAGGCCCGCATACATCAGTATGTATTATGGCCAAAGTTCATTAGCCCTTTCATTTGTTCCTTTGAAATGTGACCTTGTCATCTTGCCCATCAAGCATGATTCATATAAATCAATAGATTCACAATCCATATCTTTTAGAATTCCATCTTTATGGAGCTTCTTCATGCGATTCAAGCTAATGTGACCAAAACGACAATGACATAGATAGGACTCACTCAAACAATTTGATTTTTGCTGTTTAGTATTAATGTTATACGATTCTGATTTGAGATCCAATACAAATAGTTCATTAACCATTGGAATACAAGCATAGAAGATTCCATTTCTTAAAATAGATATACTTCCATTCTTGATATCAATCTCAAATCCTTCAGAATGTAAACTTGAAACTGAAACAAGGTTTTAGTAATAGTAAGAACAAAATAACAATTATTTAGTTCTAAAACTAAACCAGAAGGTAGAAAATAGACTAAAATCTCCTACGGTAAACGCAGCAACCCTTGCTCAATTTTCAATGCGTAGGTCTATTTCTCCTTTCTCCAACTGCCTCATACTTCTTAGTTCATGCACATTCGAAATAATGTGAGAACCACATCCAGTATCTAATACCCAAGTAGTAGCATTGGTTGTTAAAATTTCAACAACATTAATACTTGAACTAAAACTCACAGTTCCGTTCTTCTTGTACTCCAAGTACTTGGGACAATTCCTCTTCCAATGTCCTTTATCTTTGCAGTAGAAGCAATCATGGTCAGCAGCCACATTTGGCTTTTCACCTTCCTTGGGTTTTGCAACTTGTTTGCCTTTCCTTTGGATATGATTCTTCTACTGATCTGTCTTTTCCTCAACAGTTGAGGCATCAGTCAGAACAAGAATTGGGGTTGCTGAGACATTCTCACGTCCTTCGGGTTTGAGAACTATTCTCGTATTCTGATCACAATCAGGACAATTTGCTCCATTGAGCTTGTTTTTCTCAACAATTGAGCATAGAGTGAAATTCAAATTATCGCTAGACATGCTTTACAAAAGGAAATAACAAAACAAAAGTTCATGTTTGACATGCAAATACTTAATATTAAACATGCTTTAAAACAAGTAAATGCACATTTTATTCAAATAAACAATTTATGTTCCCGGCGAATAAAATGATTCCAAGATCCCATTCTAGACAAGACTCAACGTACTTTTGCACTGCCCTAAATCTTGTGTGTTCAAGGTAAGCAATAATTGCTAATTATAACTCCTTATAATTCTTGGTTAGTGGTCCACATCCAATGTAGGATCCACTACTGTGTCTCAAGATCCAAAACTTTGCCTTTTGGTCTCTTGTTGGGTACAACCATATCAAAGTTTATGAACCCCCGTATAGATCCACCCTCACTAGTTCAATGTTTAAGAAGGACACCCTCGCTTTTGCGAAGCCCATCCAACCAAAACCAAAAAACGTCATGGGTTATGATATGGTAAGACATTGCCCCAATATTCTTTTGGGAACTTAAGCATGCAATGGTTATTTATTACTAGTGACAAAAACATAATAAATAACTTATGCAAAACTTAAATAATTCATCTCATGAAATTTATATTATGAACCATTCATATGTAAGAATTAAAATCATATTATAAAACATTCATATATGCAAGAATTAAAATCATATTATAAAACAAGCATATAACTATTAGGCAATCCATCTCATGGAAAAACTAACATGAAAATCTTGATTCAAAAGAAATTAATATATAATTATTAATCAAAATTAATCATCAATGTGCATTTAATCGGACAAAATTGTATGATCAAGATATAATATCAAATATTTTATCTTATTTTAGTGGGATTTCCTAAATCCTTAGGAAATTATTATATTTGATAATATCACAATATCATCTAATATACCGATAAGATCTTATCTTAACATGTATTATGAAAATTATATATTGTTTTTAAATCGGATCATGACCTAGTCTAGATCCAGATTAACAATTAATTTTCAATTGTACACATACTATTAAGAGAATAACTAATCACAAAATCTAATTTTATGATCATGATATATAATAAAACAACACAATTGTAATATTATATAAATATCTCTTCAATTAAGACTAAAACTTTACCAAAATAAATTGAAATCTAATTTCAAATTTGGTAAGATTTCCCGATCTTATATATTTATACGATCCGTGTGAAATCTGATTTCACGTGTATTTGTACGTGTACAATACAATTCAGGCTACGAGTCATATCTTAACCCCAAACAAATTTTGGACTAGGACACAACTTAATTAGAAATCCAATTTCCACGTTGATGTGTACGCACATACTTGTATACACTATACAAGGATAATGCTCATACTGTCGTACAATATGTATGATCGAACTAAAAAGAATTAAAATTAAATCAGCCAAGAGTAAATCAAGTCATGTTCACGTTATAGCGTACCGCACAATCCAATTTGTCGTACACAATACCAAAGACTGTCCTTGTATTGAATCCAATTTCAATTCACGGCAGCACGGATACAATTTCGTTCACGGTACAGATAACCGAAATCCTATTTCAATTACCCAAATTCAATACCGTATTGTCCAATTAATTAAAATCTCTATTTCAATCCAGCATAAAAATTATATATCAATTTTATCAATTTGAATCAAAATTTGCATCAAGAAGAAAAACCTAAATCTTTGATCCAATCAAGAGATGCTTAAGGCTCTGATACCACTGAAGGGTTTTAGATGCGTATAAGCGGAATTTCAGAAACAATTTCTTGCACCTAAACATGGATCTAAAGCATTCTTGATTAGAGACAAAATTAGGGTTAGTAGAATACCTCTTGATGCGCGATTAGGGTTCTTCTTTCGAGAGATAAAGCCTCAATTGTGACTTCTCTAATCAGTCCACACGAGCACGGGATCTGGATCTCCTTCGCTTTCGATTGCTAGATCGAAGTGCCAAAGACTAGAAGAAAAGAGGAGAAGAGAACTTTTTCTGTTTTACGTAAAAGTTATGAAACCCCTGCTCTCTTCTTTCCTGTCAAGGCCTTATATATTTATTTCTCCAAATAAATATATCCTTTTCTTATTGGCCTGACTTTCAGCCCACTGATCCAGCTCATCAACTCAATGTGTGTGACCTCATAGGACCCAATTATAATAGCTATGAATTAAACTATTTAATCCATTAATCGTAGTTGGTTTCTAGCAAAACACTACGACTCCTAAAATAACCGGATTGAATCTCTCTATCAACTGTCCTATTCCATGTTCGGTAATTGCAACTTTTATTAAAGGACACAATTCCTTCAATAACGAGTCGAAGTACTATTCTAAGTTCTTTCAAATAGGAGTTTGAAAGGCAAGTGATTTGTCTCCTTGCAAGCACGTTGACTACAAAAAGTTTCTACTTTAAATCCTCGTGCCAAATCTGGTATTTCGTAATCTTTCTTGTATGTTTTATTCCACTGCGTAACGAAAATTGTTGACTCTGGTCGCCTACATCATAGGTGTCGACGATTTCGATCAAGTACTTGCGATTCTACATTATCATTTAGGTTTCCACTTAACTTTAGCGTGTGATTTTAGATATTGCTTTGTTAAGATCGTTCATATACTTGATCTTGATCACTCAATTATCGGAATCAATCGTACATGTCAACTTATCATTGGTCAAATTATCATATTTTTTTATTTTTCTGTTAAGCATGTGAACCGGCTCCTTGAAGATGTTACGCGCGACATTTGATGTGTGTGTACGTGTGTATCCTATACTCAAAGATAATGTGGACAGGAAGAAAAATTGTGAACAGGAAAGACCAAATTCGAGGAATGTGTCGTGGATGTCACCAACAATCTCCTTATATTCACTTTTCAAAGATCAATTAACTTGGTTCTTGAGCTCCGAAATACATTATTTTGCTATTATATATTGTTATGTACTTGCCGCGAGGATTCAATAATGTTACGTGTTAATTCGGATTCGGATTAGGATTTCGGGTCGGTCGGGTTCGGGTGTCAATCGGGGGTGGGTCAGGTCGGATTCGGGTCGGGTCAATTCGGATTTCGGTGAAATTCGGATAGTTTAATAATCGGGTCAGATCGGGCTGAACAATTTCGGGTCGGGTATACAATTAGTTAGGTAAAGTTTGATTTTCGGGTCAATTTCGGTCGGATCATTCGGGTTTTGGTTCAACTAAATTTCGGGTTGGGTCGGGTTTCGGGTTAGTCGGGTTTCAATTTTGGCATATATATATTGAATGATAATTTTTGTTTTAATATCATTACCTTTAACACTAAATAGTAAATGTAGCACTTAAATTCAAAAATATAATTATAATGAAAATCATTAATTTTAATTTTGTAAATAAAATATTTATTTGAGTGTAAACATTTTATGTATCTAAAGTATTTTATGAGATAGTTCGTGAAAATATGGTCATTAAATTCAAGGTTACGGGTTATTTCAGGTGATTTGCTCTTGACTCAAGAGAGTTCGGGTTTTCGGTTGATACCGTGTCGGGTAAGTTCGGGTTTTCGGATGATTTTGGGTCGGGTTACTTTGGGTATTCGGGTAATATTGGGTTAGTAAACTCGGATATAATCGGTTACGGGTTAATTTTGTGTTCGGGTTGATTTCGGGTTCGGGTCAAACCGGTTCGGGTAAGAAAATATCGTGTTCACACATTTCCCCCTCTTTTTCGGGTGTCAGGTGGGTTTTTCGGATCAGGTCAAATTTTGACAACCCTACGTGTTAGTATATATTTTGGCGTTGTGGCCATTTTTCGGGGGGCAATGAAAAGAATCAACTCATTTTAAGAATTTCCAATAAATTTCTCGTAATTCTCATCAAAATAGAATACTAAAATAGAAAATACTATGTATCTTCTATTCAAATTAAATACCAATGCATTTACTTGCAATAGTAGTTATTAAATCGTATGCAATTTATATTGTCATTTTCAAACAATTTTAGTTAGGTTTTATATACTCTTTGTATCCGAAAGTTTGTCTTATATTCTTTTTTGGGTGTCTTACAAAGTTTCATCTTATTATCTAATTTTTCAATCAATTTTATCACTTTTTCTTATAAAATTACAAAATTATTCCTACTCAATCTCATATATTACCCTCCATTATCCAATTTTTTCATAAACTTTATTATTTTTTAATTGTTCACTTTAATAAAATCATAAAATTACCCTTATTCAAACTCACTTGTTAGCTATGTTATCCAATTTTTTTTGGCTATATTATTCATTTTTTTCTTAATCTAGAGTTTTTTTATTCTTTGGACTATCTATGGAGGGTAAGTAACAGCACGTGGAATTGTGGATGTGGGGATGGACAGTCAAAGCTACCCTAAGGTGGATTTTCACGAGTCCATAAGGTGCCAAATTGTAAGGCAATTACGAGGATAATTAAAATATCAAGACTAATAATTCTTGTTATTATATTGAAGGATTTTGCGCCGATCATGTATAGCACCGAGGGGACTGCCCTAAACAAAGGAAATGAAATCTGTTTAATTGCATGTTAATTAAGTTTAATTAAACGTATCATTCTTGTTAGTATGTGGATTTTCCAAGTTTTAACGTACATTGGAGAAGGCAAACCTCTAGCGCGCATTGGACCACTATAAGATCATACGATTCATGTTCAAGTTTCATGTGCCCAAAAACAACAAAAAGAAACACATAGTTTAAAGGGCGATTAATAAAGCCTTAAAAAAAGTGTACACTATTCGAATAAAGTGCAACTTATATTTGAAATACAAATGCACGTACATCACAAAATGTGTCTATTGTGATGAGTAGATATACTAAAAGATCCTGTGAAAATGGTCGCTTATTTATAATAGAAGAATGAATTTGTTCTGTTTTCTAAAAAAAATAGGCATATTTTCTCGAACCATTCAGTGTTTTTGTAAAGATTGTCTTCAGGGACGTCAGTGAGATTTGCACCGATCTCATCATAGTAAAAATAAAACAAACTCTATGTATTAAAACTAGTTGATTGGTGGTCATTCATTTTTATTGCACATTAATGACATTATGCATCAAAATTAATTGAACCCACTCATATTCACATATATATAGGTAGGTTCTATAATGAACAACCTTCTATAGAGAACAAGTGAACAAATCTCATCCGTAGGATGAGACTGTAATGGATGGTGAGATATTAGTCCACAATATCCAAAAATAAGAAAATCACAAAAAATCTTAAATAGTAGAGATATTCTCCATCATCTACCAATTATAACTACCATAAATACAATTCTGTAAAATCAGAATTTACACTCCATTGTAGATCCAGAAGAGACGCTCCCAAAAATCATCGGCCTCCATTGCAGCCTCCACCACTTCGCCGGCCACCATGTCGCCGTCCTCCATTGTTGTTCGTCGTCCGTTGCGCAGTTGCCCATTCGCAGTCCCTCATTTGCCGTCGTCGTGGCGGTTCGCCGGCCTGTATTGCGGTAGTTCGCAGTCCATTACACAGAACCGATCGTGGTGATCTCCGGCATGTATTGTGGTGAGCCGTCCATTGTGCAGGCGCCCATTCGCAATCCCCATTCGCCGTCGTCGTGGTGGTTCGCCGGCTTGTATTCCGGTGGTTCGCCGTCCATTGCGCAAAACCCCCCATCGGAACCACCGCATCGAACCATCATGTCGCTAAAGCCACCACGAACCACCATGCTGCGCATTATTAATCGTATAAATATGACATAAGGTAATTTTGTATATAATTTGTTCATTATGTATATGATTGATTTGATTTAGTATATGGCATGATTTTCTGTGTAAATTGTTTACGTGACCTATTTCTACAGATCAAGATGTATAACAGATCAAGATGTATATAGGTACAATAATAATGTATATGACAACCCGAGGAATGTATATACGAAATTTGTCTCCACTTGATTGTTTCTGTGACCTAATTCTACGGATTAAGATGTAAATAAGTACAATAATATTGTATATGATAACCCGAGGAATGTATATAATTTTTTCATTATGTATATGATTGATTTGATTTAGTATATCTCCACCGTATTTCGCCGGTCACCACCATTGCGTCGACCACATTGAACCACCATTGTGCCGGCCGTCAGAACCACCAATTCGCTAGAAGGTCTCGTCGGAACCACCACATTGAACCACCACGTCGCCAAAGCCATCACCAACCACCACGTTGCCAATTATTGTATATATGTACAGTAATATTGTATATGACAACCTGAGGGGTGTATAAACGAAATTTGTTGTGGTTGAATTGTTTATGTGACCTATTTCTTCAGATCAAGATGTATATGTGTATAGTAATATTGTATATGAAAACGTAAGGCATGTATATACGGAATTTCTTGTGGTTAGATTGTTTATGTGACCTATTTCTACAGATCAATATGTATATATGTATAGTAATACTGTATATAACAACCTGAGAAATGTATATATGAAATCTATTGTATTCATATGTTTAATCGTACATTAATCAATTCTGCCAGAATATTGTAAATATAGTGTATATAATGATCTCATGATGTATATACAAAACTATAACATGTATATATAGTTAATAATTCATACAAGACATATGGATATCCAATATGTAATTAACACTTGCTATAATTACGAGATTGAGTTGAAATTTGAAAATTAATTAACAATTGCTATAATTAAGGGATTCCTTTTGTGATTTTTCTATAAATCCGAAAATTACAAGACTGTAAATATAGTGTATATAATGATCACAGGATGTATATACAATACTATAACATGTATATATACTTAATAATTCGTACAAGACGTGTGAATATCCAATATATAATTAACACTTGCTATAATTACGAGAGTGAGTTGAAATTTGAAAATTAAGTAACACTTGCTATAATTAAGGGATTTATTTTTGTGATTTTTCTATAAATCCAAAAATTAATTAACACTCTCTATAATTAAAGGATGGGGTTCAAATTTGAATTTGGGCCAAATTTCTATATGTAATCTGGACCATCCATTGGAATAGCATCTAAAGGCTTACAATTGTTCACTTGTTCACTATTGAACTTTAATCTATATATTATACCAATGGATGGTCTAGATTACATATCAAAATTTGACCCAAATTCAAATTTGAACCACATCTCTTAATTATAGCAACTGTTAATTAATTTTCGTATTTATAGAAAAATCACAAAAAAGAATCCCTTAATTATAGCAAATGTTAATTAATTTTCAAATTTCAACTCAATCTCGTAATTATAGCAAGTGTTAATTATATATTGGATATTCACACGTCTTGTACGAATTATTAACTATATATACATGTTATAGTCTTGTATATACATCCTGGGATCATTATATACACTATATTACTGTATTCCGGCAGAATTGGTTGTACGATTAAACATATGAATACAATCCAACCACAACAAATTTCGTATATACATTCCTCAGGTTGTCATATACAATATTACTGTACATATATACATCTTGATCCGTAGAAATAGGCCACATAAACAATCCAGCAAAAACAAATTTCGTATATACATTCCTCATGTTGGCTTATACAACATTACTGTACATATATACATCTTGATCCGTAGAAATAGGTCACATAAACAATCCAACAAAAACAAATTTCGTATATACATTCCTCATGTTGGCATATACAATATTACTGTACATATATACATCTTGATCCGTAGAAATAGGTTACAGAAACAATCCAGCAAAAACAAATTTCGTATATACATTCCTCATGTTGGCATATACAATATTACTGCACATATATACATCTTGGGGGGCGAAACTCCGACGGAGGAAGGGGACCTGAACGAAGCTCGACGGATGGTAATGGGGGGCGAAACTCCGACGCGGTTCGACTAGGGGCTACGAGAGGCCGGCGGGAGGGGACCCGAACCTACGGACGAGCACTGACGACGGGTAGAATCGGGAAGCGACCAACGTCGGGCACCAGATCTAGGGCGGAATCCGGGGGACGGGCAAAACCTCAGATCTAGAGGGGGGATCCGGTCGGGCGGGGTGCAGGGCAAGTGGCGACGGGTGGTCGCCGGAAAACTCCCTGGAGAGGGGAGGCGCTAGGGCGAGAGGTTGAGCGGCGACGGTAGGGCGGCGAAGTGGTGGAGGCTGCAATGGGAGCCGACGATTTTTTGGAGACTGCAATGGAGCGCCTCTCTGGATCTGCAATGGAGCCTAATTTTTGATTTTATAGAATTATAATTATGGTAGTTACAATTGGTAGATGATGGGAGAAAATCTCTCCTATTTTTGATTTTTTACTATTTTTTTTTTTTGGATATTGTCATAGCTAATCTCACCATCCAGTACAAATCTCATCCTACGGCTGAGATCTGTTCTCTTGTTCTCTATAGAACATTGTTCACTATAGAACCTACCTCTATATATATATATATATGTATACATGCGTATAAAAATCTAATATGTTTTTGATGCATACTTCAATACATGTTTTTTTTGCATATTCAGACAAATATATGAACATCTAGTGCTCCATGATTTTGTTGCACGTTTTAATACAAGTTTTTGATATTCATAATATTTGTCTTGAATGTGCATCAAAACTGATTATTAGTAGATCGTTTTTATGCACATTGTGCATCATTTTTGAATTTTTTAGCTAAAATGTGCACAAAAAACAAGCACACCTAATGCTATGCAAAAATCGATGTGTCTTTCTCCACAATTTAGTACTCGTAGAAGCTTATATACAAATGAACATGAATTAGTGCCCCGGTCAAGGATGGTCTGTGCCAAATTGGTGGCTATATGAGGTTAATGTCGAAATATGGCCTACATGAGTAGTTTTGATGCACAAACCCATAGTTGTGAGCATAGATTTGATACGCATTAAATCATTTTTGGATGTACTAAGAATTATTTTTAGCACACATATAGCTGGCATGGGTATATGAGGTTAGTGTGGACAATACTAAGAAGTGGTCAAAACCTAAGGCAGGGTGAGTGAAGATAAATTGTGATGCCCCGATCAAGGATGGTCTGTGCGAAATTGGTGTGGTAGGGCGTGGTTCGAAGGGAGAAGTTTTATTGTAGGATCCGGGATGGTTCGTGTGTGGCTACTGCAGAAGCCGAGGCAACCAGGCGGGGTCTCCAAATTTTGTACATGTTAGCCAGAGAGCCTAACATAACATGGTTGCAAACTGGCTTAGCAAATGGTGTCCTTCTGATCCATGACTCTTAGCGGATACTTTTGCTTTTCCTTCAGAACTCTTTGATGTTATTTTGTTTGGACAATTTGAGTTAACGAAATTTGTTTGCCATCAAAAAATAAAAATACTTTCATCACCTTCGATCAGTTTCTTTTCATCCAATGTTCGAAGTCCACATAATAGTGTTTCACAATTGGATCACACTTTATAAGCCTCATGTATCCTTAGTTAAAACCAGAAATTTCCTTAAAAAATGTACAAAATTAATAAGAAACTCACCGTCCAATTGTCAAGCTACTTTAGCTAGACGACGCCTATAATAATTTACTCCATTAGAAACAGTTGTTTGTTGTATATGGCTATATGAGTGATAAATCATAAAAAAAATAGTGATATTTAATTAGATCCTTCCTTTGGGAGCTTTCCTGTCATGTGAAGGTTCGTTTGGCATGTTACCTCATCATTTTCTTCTCTCACTTTCTCCCTTTAACTCAACAACAACTATCACATTATCATGCCCTCCTCCTCCTCCACCACCTTGTGCATGTGTTAATTTAGTCCCTTCTTCTTACACTACGTACGTGTTGGTTTTAGCTCTCATTGTCATTCAAATTAAGGATCGGTTTACGTGTTGATTCAGTTCCTTCTTATATGTGTATATAGTAATTCAACTATCAAAATGATTATTTTACAATTTTATGATATAGAGTTACCCATTTTTCCAGACAATTGACACACAAAAACCCGATTAACAAATATAATTAATTTAAATCGGTTCTATATATAACATGTGTATGGCCTCGATTCAATCTCAAGGCGTTAATCCTGATTTACTATATATTTTTATTTTAAATTATAAAATATCATATTTTTTCGTATAACAGCCAATATTTATGAAAAATATATTTTGTTTATATATTAAAATGATCTATGAAAATTTCCGTACTATAAGAATGCATTATGAAATTTCATTAAAACTTCATTTAATCTATATTGTGAAAAATAACTTATATAAATCAATCAATAATTCAATATGCTATGTTTTGAAATAATTCAAACTAGTTTAACCCCCGTACCATGTACGGGTAATGTAATTATAGATTCAATTTAATATCAATATGTAATGTCAGTAATCACGTTAAAATTATAGAATATTATATATTTATCTTCGCATTGTGATTAGTGTTATTTTCACCAATAGTAAATCAACTCATAATATAAATAAGTTGGATTTGTTCAAACATTACTTTACAATAATTATCACGTGTTATTAAATAATAATATTTATGAGAAGATTACAACTAATTCTTGGTAGGAGAGAATTCATAATTTTCGGGATAATTCATAATTTTTGTTAATTTTAGGGATAAGATTATATGAGATTCTAACTACCTAATCTGTATAAAGGAGGGCCCGACTAATTATTTTATTATTGAAATGACACGTGGCGCAATTTTTTGTGAAGACATTGTCTCCGCTTTATACTATACGTAGTATAGATAAACACTTGTAATAATATGAAATTATATTACAATATATAGAGAATATTTGGTAAGATAAAAAAAAGCCAAATTATCGTGTATATATGCTATTATGTTATGAAAGTTTAATTAAAGAAATATATAAACATCAAATAAAAATATTAATAAATCATTATCTTAATTAAGGAAATCTATATTTTATCTAAAAATAATCAATATGTAATAATATGGATATATGTATAGATTATATATAGTAATAGGTATATTTTTTTGTATAATATCGTCCAAAATTATGTAACAATTGAATATAATTGGCTATATAGTGCACAATTCACATAAAAAAAGGAAACAAAAAAAGGATGTCATAGATAAAAGCAAAGGAGGAAAAAGAAGAAGGGAATGTCTCAAAACCTCTACAACCTGGGCCTCCCTCTTCTGACCACATTCCCTGCAACCAAGAGCTCTCTCTACACAGAAGACGAAGAAGAATAATAACAACAAGGGGGCGCCAAGAGCAAGAGAGAGAGAGATTTGAGCTGTTGAGAGAGAGAGATTTGAGCTGCTCTGAGAGAGATAGAGGAAGATGGGAGGGGTAACATCTTCCATGGCAGCCAAATTGGCCTTCTTTCCGCCGAATCCGCCGTCCTACAAGCTGAGCAAGGACGAAATCACAGGTCTGACGCTACTCGACCCCTTCCCACACCGCGAAAACGTCGACGTTTTGAAGATTCCCACCAGGAGGGGCACGGAGATCGTCGCCATGTACGTCCGGTACCCCATGGCTTCCTCCACTCTGCTCTACTCCCATGGCAACGCCGCTGATATCGGTCAGATGTACGAGCTCTTCATCGAATTGAGCATCCATTTGAAGGTCAATCTTTTGGGGTAATTATTTGCTCTCTCTCTGTAAATCTCTTCATTGGATCTGCTTCTCAATTCGGCCTGTCGGTGTGTTGTGATTGGTTGACAATTCCTCTCTTCTCTTTCAAAAACTGTTTTCAAATTTGTAGTTTTGTAGGTGGAAGCTCAATTAATTTCGTTGTTGTTGTGATTCGGTGGAATTTCGCCCTCCCCCCCTAGGGTTTGTGCCTGTAAATGCATTAGGCTTCGTTGTTTTGGGGGGGGGGGGGGGGGGGAAAGCACAGTCTTTGATCTTCACTCATTTTTTAAATTGGCTGATGAATAATTGCCATGGATCTGTTTGGTACTGAATCAAATCGGATTGAAGTGCAAGGTTTTGTGAAATTTGGTAGTTTTATGTGATCATCGATGAAGAAAAATTGAAGATGTGAAAAGTTTTGTTCCTTCCTCTTCCTTGCCTTACCATTCTGTCTACTTTGAAGGTGTAGATTTATAGAATTGTATCTTAATCCCATTTTCAATCTGTCTCTTAGAAGTGGATCTTCCTACGTTTTTTGGCGATAATTTTGTTTACTACACTGGACAATGGAATTTCAACAGCTATGGTTGCAAATTTTGCAGGTATGATTACTCTGGGTATGGGCAGTCTACTGGAAAGGTATATTTCTAGCATTTGTACTCCTTTAAGTAAGTTTAGTCGCATTGAAAGCACGATCATGTGCGATCAGTGGGTGAATATGTCTAAAGACAATGAATCTGTCTCTTTTGCAGCCAACCGAGAACAACACGTATGCCGATATTGAAGCTGCATACAAATGTCTTCAGGAGACCTATGGTGCTAAGCAGGAAGAAATAATCCTCTATGGTCAGTCTGTTGGTAGCGGCCCTACCTGTGATCTAGCTGCTCGTCTTCCTCAATTAAGAGCTGTTGTTCTTCATAGCCCGATACTTTCAGGCTTGAGAGTCATGTATCCTGTCAAACGTACTTATTGGTTTGATATATACAAGGTGAAATGAAAATCATTATCCTCTCTTCTACTCGCTTCAAATCTTTTGGTTTGCTCAGTTTTGATACTTAATTAGCTTGCTTCTTCCATCTGATGCAGAACATTGACAAAATTCCACTGGTGAAATGTCCTGTGTTGGTCATTCATGTAAGTCATTATTCTCTTACTATGAAAAATATAGGCGCCCTAGAGAGTTTCCCCTTTGTGATTTTGTGAGTGAGCTTTATGTAGCGCAATAAGAGATCTATTATCAGTCTATGTCTTCCTTCAACCAGTCAAAACTGACAATGGAGTATGTTTGATCATGCATGTGGGTATAACCTTTCATACAAGTAACTTATTTCCCTGATCTCTTGATTAATGGTGCAAAAGCTATAAGCTAGCTTCCTTTTTGTAAATATTTTCGTACTTTACAAGATATTGTTGGTATAGTTATTATAATAAACGAAGCAAACTTCAATTGGAAGTGTGTCACATTTTCCGAATGCTATTTTGCAGGGAACTACCGATGATGTTGTTGACTTCTCTCATGGGAAGCAACTTTGGGAGTTATGCCAAGTGAAGTATGAACCATTATGGATTAAAGGAGGAAACCATTGTGATCTGGAACTTTACCCTGATTATATCAGACATCTGAAGAAATATATAGCCATGGTGGAAAAATCACCCTCGCAACGGCATAGTTCAAGGAGAAGTATAGACAGTAAGCCTCAAAACCCTAGAAAGAGTACTGATATTCCTGATCTCCCCAGGAAGAGCACTGACCGAAGAGAAAGACCGAGGAAAAGCACAGACCGACCCGTAAAGCTGAGAACACACGAGTACAAGCCCAGCAATGTGAATAAGGCTGAAAAGTTGAACATACCATTTGAACATTTGGACAAGTCTAGGAGAAGTGTGGAATACCATGAGAAATCCAGGAAAAGCATTGATTTACAGCTAGAAAGAGGAAGGCGTAGCGTTGATTGGGTGGATAGAATACATTAGAACAACAGTCAGAATAAAAGATTGTGAAATATATGTGTCTTGCTGATTCTTGTGCTCATGGAGAGATGGAAAACATGATGCAGTATTAGACGACACAAGCAAGAAGCAATGAACGGGATAAGGGAAGATTCTTTGGGTGGATTAACTTACAGCTTTTGTGTTGGGTTTGCGTTCAAGGGCTTTTAAAGAGGTTTTTTTGAAGATTAATCAGATTTGATGTAGCAGTGTCTTTCTCTTGCGTGACCCGAATAGAGGAAACTCAAGTGTAGTTTCCTCATTTGTAGACGTGGTAGGCTGTGTTCATACAAGCCCTTCTCATAAAAATGTAAAAAGGTTTCCATCCATTGGCCTTTATGCTTGTGTTCAGAGTGTTCTCAAAATTGGAACTTACATGTAATTGTCATCGTTGATTGTGCTTGTGCATTATCTTTGAACAATGCTGCTCTAGCTATATTGTTTTTGGACTTGATTATCATTTTTATGATACTGTTTCTCTTCTGCTTAACTGGTGTTCTTCTGTCAACATCGTTCATGAGATGAAAAAGAACCATGCCTTTTTTGTTCCTACTCTCTTTTGTTATGCAGTTTGGTTGTCAGAAACAGCACACATTGGGATATAAAAATGCAGAATCTTCCAGCTGCTGTGATAGAGAAATTGCTTTTAGGTATGTTTTCATTTTGCATTTAAACATGTTTTGAAATACTAGAATAATACAACTTGCTCATTTGACTCTTGAATGTGCAATGACTAAATTCTATGCATTCTATAGATCATGTTCTGCACCTCCCTGAGACAGCAGCATAGAAGGTAAATCCTTCATATCCTTGGATGAAACTCGTCAATTATTTGACTTAGCATAGTATATATTTTTTTTGTTTTTTTGATAATAAAGTATCCTCAACTACCATTTCAGGCTAAACTATTATGTGGGTTTGGTGACTTAGACTCTAAGCACAAAGTCATGATAACT
The DNA here is from genome assembly GCA_963924305.1 of Polygonum maritimum. Lineage (NCBI taxonomy): Eukaryota > Viridiplantae > Streptophyta > Magnoliopsida > Caryophyllales > Polygonaceae > Polygonum > Polygonum maritimum. The sequence continues at coordinate 9,072,538 of OZ002729.1, read as the reverse complement.
TGGCCCCATCTCTATCTTGTACTCATCACAAAAGATGACTTGGAAGATGGAACAGTTCTTCTGATAATGGCTTCTTTTTGTCTTACATTCTGTGTTATAAATTGGTCCCCAAGGCTCAAGCGTGCATAGCCAGGCATCAAGCTGTCCATTCCACCTGCAGTAAATTTGCTCATTTTCTGTTGGCCCCATCTTTTGCTGATCAACACCACTCCATTGCATGAGCTTGTCTTGCCTTTCTCTTTCCCCGTCTCTTATTGTGCTCTCTCCATCGCGGTCCCGTTTTCGTTCTTGTTTGTGGCTGAGATTGTCGGGCGAATAATGCAGATCGTTGAGCATGGTGCTGGCTATGTAGTGTACACATTTCAAATGCCTTGTAGTTGTTGTTGTTGCTGTTGATCAGACTGGCTTGGCTTGGGGCTTTTCAGCTTTGTATTCATGTGTGAATGCTATGATCGATCAGTTTCACAAGAAGAGATTCTGGGGACACGATTTTGTGCTGCAGCCTGCAGGAATGTGGTGAAATAGCTACCATCTGTAAATGACTTAATCTTTGTAATTATGGGTTTTATGGCTAACCAAGCCTAATTCTTTGGGTTGGCTGATTAAGCAATCTTGACTAAGCGCTTAGGGCTGTGCAATTTGAACCCTATTGGAACTGGAGCAAGCAACTACAAATCAAACTATATTTTGGGCCGCTTTTGTAACACAGTGAGCTTCAATATTAAAACTCATGAATAAAAACCAAAACTTGACCCTTGGCAAAAAAATTAAAAAAATCATATTTTGTGTTGCAATGGTTTCATCAAATGCCCTTAATGTTTAGAACATGAATCAATGTAAGAACTACAATAAGAAAAATGATCAATCAAGAGATTTATTATTGAAGACTATAAAAAAAGGAAAAATGAGTTAAAACAATCACAACTATCAATTTTCAATCAAAAATAATCCCAAGTTTGATAAATCATCACCAATGATACAAAATATCACAAAGTTAACCAAAAACGACTCTGAAGCATTTTTCAACGAGCTTTCTGGTGGAATTGATGATGCGGGGATCGAAAATCAGACATAATAACTTGATATTTTGCACTTGGTTGAAATATTTTCGATCACCCTATCAACGATTTAATCGGAAAACACGTCGGAAAGGCTTACAGATCGTTTTTGGTTAATTTCGTGATATATCGTTGATAAGCGGTATTTTAGTCGCCTTGATACCTATCAAAATAATCCAAACAACCCAACTAATGTAGTAGGGAAATAAGAGTCGATCCCACAGAGACTCAGGTTTTCAGTGTTTATTGTTGTATTACTCAGAGTTAGAAAAGGGGGGTTTTTGAATATGAATCTAAAAACTAAATTAACTAAGGAATGCAAAAGATGATTTGTAAAATATGAGAGAAGTATGCGCAACTAGTTAACATCCATTGTGAACTTGATTATTGATCATTGATTATCAAATTTCTCTTTTTACCTTGACTAATCTATTGCGGAATGCTAATAACCCAACTTCATGGAATTATTAATCCTACTTCAATTCTAGTTATTAGCCCGACCGGTACTAACAACCCTAATTATCAAATAACCTAAGAGACCTCCTAGATTCAACTTGACAACAGCATTAAGATTCAAGTATCAATAGAAACATGTATTCAAAGCAACCAGGCATCCAAATAACATGCAATTGAATTCTCTTCTCTAATCAACTAGTCCTACCAGTCCTAGATTGATTAAAGGTTCTACTTATGATCTAATTAACACCGACCGGTAATTAGAAAGATCTAGTTGTAATTCAACCTAGAGATTCAATTAGATGGCCAGTCTAACAAAACCCTAAAGCAAATTTAATTAATTAAGCATAGAGAAAACAATCTAGTCAAGGGAAATTAAGAACAATCAAATCTCACAATAATTCTTCATTCACAACTTCAATTAACTAGTCAAGCAAAAGAGGTTTAACTGCTGAAAGACATTGAAAAGCTTACAAAGTTTTCCATATGGTTCTTGTTCTCCAAGTCTTCAATAACCAAACAAAGATTCAAAAAGATTCAAAAGATAATCAAACCTAGAACTAGGGCTAACTATATAATATGTCTTCCAAAAATATATCTAAAAACACAACCCAAAAGGCCCAAAAAGAATCCCATAAAAATCTCGGACATAAATCGGACACGGGCGAAAACTCGGTCGAGTTTTCGATGCCTTGCCCGCACTTTCACGGCAGAGACTCAGGTCCAAAAACTCGGGCTGGTCCTCCAAAACTCGGGCGAGTTTTCGAACCTCCTGCCCGCGTTTCCGACACTGGTCGTCACGTAACACTTCAGAGGCTGTTTTGACATACTTCGAGTTGGAATTTGGACTCGGAGTAAAAAGATGAATTGTAACTCTTCGAGTTAGCTTTCCAATGACACCAAAATCAGCTCAATCCAACCATTGTAGTTTCAGATCCATCTCTTGCAAGCAAGAGGTGTCGAAACAACAATTCCAATACATAGTCCGAACCGAAGTGTGCTTTTCCCATCACCTCTTGGGCTAATCTCATAGCTTGGCTCTCTTCTTGCCTTCTCTAATGCTTTGGCTTCACCTCCTCTCCACTTATTGTCTTCACATCTACATTTAAAAACCACAACAAAGTGTAGATATCCGAATCTTTCTACAAACTAACAAAACTAGCAAAACTAACTAAAACTAAACCAAAAGCAATAAAAATCCTAACTAAACATGCTCTAAAACACTACCTAACATGTGTCTATCAATCGTATCGTTGGTGACGATTTTCAAACTTATTTTTGGTTGAAACTTGATCTTTGAGATTATTTTGAATCATTTTTCCGGAAAAGAAACAATGAACCAAGTCTCGGATAAAGCTCCATTTATAGATTTCTCATGGGCTGTCAAGGCCCACGTAAATAGCCCAATACTTTTTCACCGGGTATATACCCGACCCGTTTACCCTTATCGGGCCGTCTGAAAATTTCTCTATTGCATCGTTGTGATTTCAGCCGTCTGAAATTTTCCTGAGAAGCTGCCCTCCGCTGAAAATCCGCTCTCTTTCTCTTCGCATCTCCATCTTCGACCCTGAGTAATCCTCGCTTTCTCTCAATTACATCCGATCCACGTTCTTTGTGTATTGCTCTATCTGCATCTTAATCTGACTTTCCCCCAATTTTGGCTTCGTAATTCGCAGGTTTCGTTTGAGATTTCTCCCATCAAGCAGATTTTATAGAGGTTCGTTCTCCTCGCAATGATTTCTTTTCTTCAATTTGGCCTTTTGCTTATGACAATACGAGTTTCCTCTCTCTTTCGAGATAGATCTTGTGTGTAATTTGCTGTTTGTTTCCGGATGATTCTCGAATTGATTAATTGAGTTGTCTCAGAGATTAGGGTACTCACTATTTGGTGATGCTGATATTTTCAATTGTTTGAATCATGTAAATGCCATGAAGACAGTTGTGTTAGGGAAGGGATTGGGTAGCTGATAGGTATTGTGCCCAATTGATTGAAATAGGGACAACTTTTACAGATTTGGGCATGCGTAGCCAACACTGATGTGATTTGTGGATATGAAAAGGGTTTGGAGATATGGTGATTGAAATTTCAAATTGTTACTGCTATCTGTTTGATGTCTCCACTTCTAAAATGTTCTGAATTATCCCTGAGCAACAAATCATAGTCCTCCAGGTTTACTCTAATTTAAGTTTTCTAAGCCTTTAATGGATGTATCATGTTTCACTTATATTCTGCTATATGGTGGAAATGTTGATCAACTGAATATTGTGCTCAGAGCTTGATTGTATTTAGCTTAATACTAGCTAATGACCCGCACCTTGTACGGGGGCGTTTTTTGTTTTTTTATCTTGTGTATGAATTCACTATAATAATTACAAATATCATCATATGTCTATTTTTCTTAAAACGACGTGTAATTTTGAGATTATAAAATAATATAATTCTCATATATTTATATATTAGCTCTTTTTATACATAAAGAAAAATTGAGGAATTTAAATTAAACTACATAAATTATCTTATATAAATTAATCAATAATTTAAAAACAAAAATTTAGATTAATATAGTATTATATTAAAAATATAAAGTATATTTAATATAATATGATAAAAAATAAAATGAAATTATCTTGTATATATTTTATTATTTTGTAACAAATTCAATAAATAAGAAGTATATAAATATAAAATAAAGATATTATGAGTCATTGTTTTAATAAGAAATCTATCTTTTATCTAAAACGCAATCAGTATATAATGTTACAGACTATATTAAAAAATATAGAGAATATTTAATATGATAAAAAGAAAACAAAATTATCTTGTATATATATTCAGGGTAAATATATTATCTAATCTTTATATTAATACTTTGATTGTATTTCAATAAAATATGATAGAAAAAAAATAATATGCTATTTTAATAAAAAAAATATGGCGTAAATATATTGGTAGAATTTTCCACTATTGATAATTTTCAGAAATTAGAAAATAATTACGAAAAAATACTTAGTGATAATATACTATTTAAATAATTGGGTGAATTTTTTTTTGTAAATAAAAAGATTAGAATAAATCTATTTATGACCTAAATTGATAATCATATAATGATAAGATTGAGATTTATACATTAAGATAGAATATTAATTAAGCAACTCAAAATTTAAAATAAAACCAATATTTTAATTAAATGAAAATAAGATTAAGATTATATATTATGATAAAGCTAAGATGTGATAAGATAATTTTTTTAATAAGGGGGTGATGTGGCGCAATATGGTAGCAGAATTTTGCTTCCGCTTTAGTATATAGTAATAGATAGATTTCAGATTGTGTAAGGTTACGTTGTCTTTCTTTATCTGTACACGCTTGGAAGATCTTACCATCATGTGAAGGGCAGTAGGTCTTGAAATGATAGGACTAATTGTAGCTTGTTGTCAATGCCAAAATTTCCATCCTGATTTCTTCCTTTTAAAGCAACCCTCCTGATATCTTTGATTAACTCATAGTAGATTAGCGAAAATAGTTTTAAGAGAAAGTATGTCTAGAAGATAGAATCATGGAAATGCTCTACCCTAGCATGATATTTTTCTTCCATTCATTGTTCTTGTGTCAATTTCTGAAATATGTATGGTTTTTTGGGGAGACTGAGCAGCATAAAAGCTGAATGACCATTAGATATTGGAGACATAGCTCTCTATTCAGCTGTTTGACACTGTTGGTTCCTTAATTTTGTAATGTCGTCTTAATCTGCAAACCGCAAGCTAGCAATAGATGATAAAATCTGTAAATCATTGTATTTGTCTCTGATATACATCTGTTGGAGGGAACATGACAATTTTCGTGCAAGCCGCTTTAATACTGTGTAGTTTGCATAAACTTAAAGTCGAAATGTTTTTTTATTCTCCAGGATGTCAGAAACACCATTTGTTCCCAGGGAGAAGCTTGTTGAGAAGCAGAAGTATTTCCAGAGCATCCACAAACACACTCACCTCAAAGGACGCTATGACAGGATCACATCAGTTGCCATCCCTCTTGCTTTGACAGTTTCATCCCTTTTCCTTATTGTGAGTTCGCCCTCCATATATGCGCGTTTACTTTCCATCAGAAGGGTAAAATGTCTTGCCTTTGTTTGAGATTTCTAACCATTGCGTTTTGCCTGGATTGTTGCAGGGTAAGGGGATTTACAACATGTCCCATGGAATAGGGAAGAAGGAATGAGAGGGTAACAATCTACGACATATTGTTGTTTTTTTGTTTGTCTTTCTAGCTTTTGGAAGCAGATGATGATGAAATAATCTTCTTGATATAAGAAGAAACAATTTGTTTCAATGAAGCTTTTTGTGCAATATCTAGCACTTCTATGAAATTACTCACCAGTTGATTTTTTTTCCCAATTTTTTATCTTCTTATTTGTTCCGGTTTCTGGTTTCTGATACGTACGAGAAGTGGTCCTTTAAATGAACTACAATCCTATTCCATGATCAGGGCTATTAACCTTTGAAAATGGTACAGGATTGTGATTTTACCACCAACCAATCATGTTTCTCTTCTTGGACCAAAAAATAAATCAATCATGTTTCTCTTGTTCAGTTGTATGAATAGAAATCAACTTGAAGAAGAACTGCCAATGTTGAATGGGAATTTATCGTTGAAAACCGATGAAACTTTTATTGCTTCTTTCATTTTGTGTAGTATGGTGGGTCAAGTGCGCTATACTTCTATTAATCTCTTTTTTTTTTTTTTTTTTTGGGCCCACTTCTATTAATCTCTTGTAAATTGGACAAGTACGGAAAATTTTAAATAATTATATAAATAGGTTGAGTTAAACTAAAATGATCCAAAGATTAAATTGAAAATATTACTACTTGGTTCTCATAAAGAGAAAATATTACAGACTTATTGCATTATTAAGGAGTACATTTAAATGAAGGAAATGCTCAAATGCATACGTTAATGTTTCACATCTTCCTCAAAGAAAAAAAAAATGTTTCACATGTTTTCAAGACACTAATGCCTTCAAGACACTAATGCCATAGAAGTATCCAAAGCTGATTATATAGACTTGTCAATCGAGTTGTTTATTTTCATTCTCAAATCATCAAGAATAGAACGAATGTCAATACTAGTTTCTTACGTATTAAATGAGCAACACTTGCAATTTCAAAGGTGCTGCATTTATAAGGTTTAAAAGCTGTCTAAAATTGAGAAATCGAAAATGCTTTCATAGAGATTTCAGTTGAAACAAACAGTCAAACACCAGCAAGGGCGGGGCTCCAGAAATAAGTTAGGGAGAAAACGAAAGAATAAGAAGAACAAGAAAACCGAAAATCTCTCACAAAATCTGCCGGCGCCCGCTCTCTCTCTGCTACGCGATGAAAGCTTGGCAATGAAGCCAAAATTGAAACCAAGCGATGGAAATGTAAGTCAACAGTCAATTTCTGCGATTTCCTTTCTGAATTCGGAGTTGGTCTGAGCGTTTCTTTGACCACGATTTTCCTAATTCATTGCGTGTTTCGTGTGTTTGTTCTCGCTTCTCGCTCGAATTCGAAATGATCGGAATCATGTTCGCCGGAAAAAATTCAGGTCGGAAGAAGAGGTCGCCGTGGAAGCAATCATACATGCCTTGAAGGCTCTTCGGAACCGCCATTTAGCCGAGGAGGCTGCTCATGCTCCCGCCATTACTGCTCTGTCAAGACCTCTCCTTTCATCTTGCTAGTGAGTGAAAACAATGAACTGAAGATACAGATTGAAGAGGCAACAGTGAGAGCTAAAACAGCTGAAGCTGAAAATAAGACACTAATTGACCGTTGGATGTTTCAGAAAATGCAGGATGCAAACCGCATAAATGAGGTATTTTCCCTAATAATTAAACTGCATGAGTTATGAAACAACTCACAAGATGCACTATTTCCTTATATATTATTTTGATAGCAATTTTCTGTTGAAAAGATTGCGCCACGTGGTGCACTTTGGAATCGCCATGTGTCGCTCTCTGAGAGGACCATGACCGGCCAATATGGGAGCGACACGTGACACTGGCTTTTAAGATGTAAAAAATTCGTTTTTTTACATTTTAGGAACTTTTACATTTTAAAAAAAATAAAAATTACACCATAATTCATAATTTGTTTTTCTCTACACATAGACACCCATATTGAATATAGTTGGTTAAATATAAAATTAATTATACTTAATCAAATTGTACGTTACGGAAAAACGGACGCTTCAATTAATAAACGGAACTACACGAAATATATTTAACCCATTTTCGATTTTAGTAAATTAAATCCTTTCCCTTAGTTATCTAAGTTGTACGGGTCTACACTAGTTTTTAATATACTAGTTGAAGACCCGTACCATGTACGGGTAATGATCATATTTTCGTTAATTTGTGTATCTACTATTTATAATCTATACTATATATTAATTCTTATATATAAATAGATTAAAATGGGAATTGAAAAGTTAAGTTAATTAACATGTATCTTTTATAGAAGGAAATTTTAAAGGTAGATAATATTGTTTCAAAGATAGATATTAGATGAGTAAGAAAAAGAATAAAATTAAAGATTAGATAATTAAATAAATTTTAAAGATAAATAATATGCCTTTAAAGATAAATATTTGATGGGTAAAAAAAAGGATAAAGTTAAAGATTAGATAATTAGGAAAAATAAAACATATATAATTGTTAATAAAGTGGGACCAGAATTAACGTGGAGGCTCGAAATTCTCCGGCTTTAATATATAGTATAGATTTGCTTTGCATGTTTTCCGTTAATCTGAATATATTAGCTCCCAGCTAGGATAAATCGTTACAGATGTCAAACTTTTGTGTCAGCCCTTTCAATATCAAGGCTCAATGGTCCAACATGTTGTTTGGTAGTTATGAGCTTATCTAATCGGATATGTGATTTTCGGTACCTGTTGTGGCGTAGCATTCTCTTGAGACTAATCTTATCGCACATCGGGATTTAGAACCTAAACCACCCACCATATTTTATTTATTTCTTTTTTTTTTGATAAAGGAAAGACATTAGGCTAGTTCCTAAACCATCCACCATATGAGTACATGAGCTACTCCCCTATTGCCAATTGGTTTTAGGGTGGAACCTTGTGTTTATGTGTCGGGCTTACCGCGCATATGCGCACGAACCGACGTGTGTACCCCATGTCATATATGGCCCACCGAGATTTAACACGGTAAAAATTCAGAAGTACAGCAGAACTTCTTGTTTTTTTGGTCGAAGGGGCAAAGCCCAAGGGGGAACTACAGGATCGGGCTACTTGCCAACGTGGCGGGGAGTAGCCTTCCCCACAACATCATCTGATAATAGCTGAATAATACTGTCGGGTGGCATAACAAAGGAATAACAACCAATGGGGAGATCAAAGGACAGCGTAGCAAGGGCGTCAGCGACTCGGTTCGCTTCCCTAAAGACGTGTTGGAGTCGCACCGTCCAGGCACGACTGAGGTAGCCTTGGCATTCCGATACCAGGCTGGATAAGGGGTGGGTCGGCGCTATGGGCCGCTGAAGGAGGTTGACCACAAGCTGAGAGTCGGTCTCTAAAACAATGTTCCTGAAGCCACTCGCCCAAGCCATCCGCAGGCCATCAAGGACTCCCCACAATTCAGCTCTCGGGACACTGCATTGGCCAATGTTATGGCCGAAACCTCTAATCCAAGCACCTTCACTGGATCTCAGAGCACCAGCCGCCGTCGCTCTCTTGTCCTGGCTAACGGCCCCGTCGGTGTTCAACTTAACCCAATTTACTTCAGGTTTTGACCACGCAACCTGAACCACCTGTTGGGTGGAACCCAATCCCATCTTTCTCCTCTTCTCCCACGCCAGCCTGTAGTCTCTAGTTCTGCTAATCACTAGCTGTCGCGCAAATAATCCAGATCTTCTTGGTAAACATGTCTGTGCTCTCTGCAAATCTTATTCAAGCCAGTGGATAAATCTTTTTGGGTTTCCTCTCTTACTTAATGAGCTGGCTGTTACGTTGTTGGACAGTGATCTCTTGTACTTTCCTTCAAACAAATACAGATTTCAAATACCGTCCATTTTATATGACTGAAAATAATATTTGATTAACTTGGTGCTATGTTAAATGGTTTTATCTGACCAAAAAATACTACCCATCTGTCTACACACAGGCCAATGAACATTACAATTATATGCTTGACCAACTCAAGGTAACCAACATTCAAGAACTTGCTCGAAAACAGGTAGATGGAGTGATTCGTCAAAGTGAGGAAGGTGCTGAGTATTTTGTAGAATCAGTCTTGCCAATTACATGCAAGAACAGGATCCATGGCCATGATGGGGGCTGTGCTTCATTGCTGTTTGAACACAACTCAAGCAGATTGATCAGTGGTGGTCTGGACCGGGTCGTTAAGATCTGGGATACCACTACAGGAACTCTAACTCAAACTCTCCATGGCAGCCTAGGCTCAATTCTTGATCTTGCTGTGACACACGACAACAAAACTGTGATTGGAGCCAGCAGCTCCAATCAATTATACGTATGGGAAGTAAGCACTGGACGGGAACGACACACTCTAACCGGTCACACTGACAAAGTATGTGCTGTGGATGTGAGCAGAGGTTCCAGCAGACATGTGGTGAGTGCTGCTTATGATAGAACTATAAAACTATGGGATTTACAAAGAGGGTATTGTACAAGCACAATTATCTTCCCCAGCAACTGTAACACCGTCTGCTTCAATACGGACAGTGGAAGTATTTTTTCTGGCCATGCTAACGGTCATGTCAGGCTTTGGGATACGCAAACGGGAAAGCTTGTCACTGAAGTAGCTGCTCATTCTCATGCTATTACCTCTGTCTCTTTATCACGCAATGGCAGCACAGTTTTGACAAGCGGGCGGGATAATATGCACAATTTGTTTGATACGAGGAAGCTTGAAGTTTGTGGGACGCTGAGAGACGGTGGGAACAGGATTCCTTCTAATTGGAGCAGATCTTGTATTAGCCCGGATGGTAATTATGTGGCTGCAGGGTCGGCTGACGGGTCGGTTAATATTTGGTCATTACAAAAGGGAGAGATTGTTGGCGCGCTGAAGGAGCATGGTGGACCGGTTCTTTGTTGTTCATTGAGTGAATTGGGGAAGCCTCTGGCAACTTCAGACAAGAATGGTGTCATCTGTACATGGGTTTGATGAACTTTATAGTGTTAGTCTTCGTCAACTTTTCTCTTGTGAATAATCTGCTGGAACTTAGAATGGACTTATTAGAATGACAGAAGTTGATTATATGGTTCTTGATCTGTTCCTTGAAGATCTTACTTTTCCTCGGTCAATTAGTCTATTTTCTGACACTGTACAGGATGAAAGAACTTGGGTAATGGGGCTTTGCATAAATGCATTGGTAGTTTTCGGACCAAATTGGCTTGCCTTCTGTTTCTGTTTAGGTATTTGTCCTCCAGAATGGTTTATTGATTACGAAATTCTGCAAAGATTGTAGTTTCTGCATTCTGGGTTATAAGATCTTCTTTGATTGATGAGTTTGTTCACAGGGTTGATTTGTCTGATGGCAAGATCAATGGTGTCTTGACTGTTAATTGTTTGGTCAGACATTGGTAATTGCTTGCTATTAACATCCATATGCAAAGACTGTAAGTTGTGTGTGGAAAGAAAATGCGTTAATGAAGTCCTTGAATAAAGAAAAATGAATGATGCTGGCTGGATCCCTTTTCACCCTAGTTTTGAATGTACAATTTCAATTGACCTCGTCAAACCACAATTTGAATCGGTAATAGCCATCATTATGATTCAACCAACTTACAAGAAGTAACTAGTTTTGACCCACATTGAAGTTAAGATTTTGATGGCGTAGTGCAATCCTACCGTTGCCAATTGTTAAGCAACAAAATTGCACTTATTATTATATTGTTGTGCACTTGAGCGGCGGCTTTTCTACAATTTTCCGCCTCCTGTTTCAAAAAGGAAAAAAATAGAGGTCACCCAAAAAAATTTGACCGTTGTGTCTGTCTCACCCACTTTCAACGTTCGCATTCAGCACTATTTAAACATCCTTATCCCTACACTGCCTATAATCAATCCATCAACTCATCCTCTCTGTCTCTCTGTCGCCCTAAATCATGGAAAAATCAGCCGAAACGCCATTGAAAGAGCTCAACCAGTTGGAAAGCAAGGGTTTGGAGCAGAACACACCACCTCCAATTGATGAAAAAATCGGCCTGAAAACAAAGCTGAATGGCACCCCAGATCGGCTTTTGGTTCCCAAGGCTTTCAAGCATCCTGAAAGGTAATTTCAATTTCCCATCTTTGAGAATCTGTCTTGTTGATAGCAAATTTTGATAAAGATTTCATGGGTTTTGTTATGTTGTTTTTCAGGTATATGAGCCCTACAGATCGTATGATTTCCCCGGTATCTAAAGGCCTCATCGCTAGAGCCAGAAGGCCTGGCTCTCTCTTACCGCCTTCTATCAATCAGCTATCCAAGGTATACTATATATGTAATTGCAAAGATTGGTTCTTAACCTTGAATTTGAAAGAAATTAGATTCATGAGATGGGTTCAGCTTGGTTTAACAGGGTTTGGTCTATTTCAACTGGGTTTTGAGTTTTGATTCATGGGTCTGATTTGTTGCCTGTGTCTCTGCAGATTCGAGATCTGCAATCCGATGACGTTGTCGAAAAGGTCCAACAAACAATGGAGGAGAAGGCTTGAGCTTTCATTCAACAGATCAAGGTCCAAAGGAGGGGGGCATAACCAATGTTGTATAATATAGTTTTTCCTTTACCCAAAACATTGTATTCATCATCTCTGTTTCAATTTCACATGCCTTACATGTTGTATGAACTTCTTATAAGAGGACACAATACCAAAGTTTTGATACAAAAATCTGATCCATTTCCCAACACAAAAGAAGTGTGCATTAATGATCATGAAGATTAGTCCAAACGGGGGGGACCCTAATCGTCATTCTAGTCGAACCTTGAACCATTGGACCGAACCCACATCCCCATCAATCTCAAGCTCACAAACCGACTTCACTAAGTAAGAAACAGCATCGTCTAAGGCCTCAAACTGAGCCAAGTCGCGTGGCAAACCGCCCTCATTTGGCCAGTTTTCGAGCCATGTTTTGAGTCTCACCCTTAGCTCCTCCTCGGATACGAACTCTTCGCTCTTTCCTGGCTCCATCAACACGTACGTGTCTGCCTCCAAATCCGCTCTCGCCCTCCTCCTCCTTATGGCCCCTACCCGCCAATCTTTGCTCTAGAAAAAAAAAGACCCATAACATTATAATCACTACAAGAAAGTAACCTTCTCTATAGTCATGTAAGGTTGCATTCAAGAGAAAGAAAAAGGGTTAGTAAAGATCATACCATAGGTACTTTTAAGCCATGGTTTTTTGACATCCTTAGCTGTTCCGACGCCATTGGAGATGTACTCGAGCAAGTATGAAATGCTGCAACTTTGTATACTGCCAAAACAAGGATTTTTGTTACACCGCCCCATGAGTTAGTTTAGTTCGAGTAGAAGAGATGGATGAAACTTACATATATGGCTTGAGTGGAAGCTGCAAAAGGGTTCCATGGAAGCTAGCATGGTGTTGGTACTGGTGAGAGTTTTCAACATTTTGGATCTTGCAATCAGGAAAGTTGGATGAATTCCTCAAGTTTTTTTAGATTCAGAGATGGGAGATGAAATAGAGTGTCTAAGTTGGTGAGTTCTGAAAGATAAGGGTATTCGTAAGAAAAAGTGGACCTCTCATGTCTAGTTTGTGCATTTTGTCCTTGTTATAAATATTTGGCACATTTGACCAAAAATAAATAAATAGATATTGGCACAATGAAGGGCTAATTTTGAATTTACCTTACTATTATAAGATCAATGGCATTAGGGTCTTGATATGGGACTAAATTAGTTGACTATTATATGTATAACTAGTTTAATCCCCGTACCATGTACGGGTAATGTGATTATAAATCCAATTTAATATAAATATGTAATGTCAATGATCATGTTAAAATGATAGGATCATATATTTATCTTCGTATTATAATTAATGTTTTTTTATCAATAGTAAATCAACTCATAATATAAATAAGTTGGATTTGTTTAAAAATTACTTTATGATATATATGACATTTTATTAAATAGTAATATTTATGGGAAGATTATAAATAATTCTGGGTAAGTGATAGTTTATAATTTTCGGGATAATTCATAATTTTTGATAAATTTTAATCAATTTTTACAGGATAAGATTATATGAGATTCTAACTACCTAATTTGTATAAAGGAGGGCCCAATTGAATATTTTATTATTGAAATGACACGTGACGCAATTTTTTGTGAAGACATTGTCTCCGCTTTATACTATAGGTAGTATAGATTAGGGTCTATACGACGGTGGTGAGATATATGTAAATCCTTTTCTAAGATTTTTCTGAGTCTTTAGGTCTTACCTGCCCTTGGACTAGGATACCGTCCTCTCACTCTAAAATTCAATCACAAAAAAAAAGTTTTTGTCCAATGATGTAGTTTACGTAGTTGTTATGGGTCAATATAGGCATTCGACATACGTCGAAATTAAGTGTTGAAATGGAGTATTTTTTGTAGTAGAAACAATATTCTTAAGATCGATAAGATCAGAGGTGCTAATTTTTGTTTTTTAACTCGATGAAAGTTTCGGCAAGCTTGGTATTCCCGAACACGTAAAGAGAACTTTAATTATTTTCTCGATAAAGATAATAAGATACTTATTGGCTTATTTGCAGCTAGTCGGACAGAGCATAATGCCTCGTAAACTCCTAGTTGAAATTTTCTACTCCAATAATAAATTCGATTTTTATTAACTACCTTTTAACGAACACATATTAGTTTATCTGTAATTTCAACGTAAACTACATTGCCTTATATCTCTACATAATTTCCAATTGAAACTTTACTTGTTTGTTTAGAAGCATTGAAAACTAATTTAATTCGACTGTCCACAACATTAATCCAAACACCATCTTCATTCTTCACTACGTTTTCTTTTGGATTTAGCTCAACTTTTAAGAGTACTAGTCGTGAGTCGTGACCATATGGAAGGACACGGCTAAATTAGAGAGAGAAAGACTAGAATTCAAATGAGATGAATTACAAAAAGCCACTACACTTCCTTTTCAATATTAGAATTTATAACAGAGAATAAATTGAAAAGAAGAACTTTAAAATTTTGTTAAGTTAAATTTGCAAATTTATAACAACTATTTGAGTAATTGGATAATGAAGAGCCATTGTATTGATGGAAGAGACATAGATGAATGAGAGGATAATTTTGCAGAGGGATTTTGTTTCCAAATCCAAACAATAAAGAGATGAAGCCATGCACTATGGACCAACTTACAATAACTTCAACTTTAAAGATATCTTGAAATGTTTTCCTTTTATTTTCTTTTTTAACAAAAAAAATCACTTACAATTCCTTCAAATTTAAATAGAAAAATAAATTGATAAATCTCTAGATCCTGATGGAATGTCATTCGGATTTTATAAAAAATATTGGGATATTCTAGGCCCAATAGTCATAAAAGTTGTAAAGAGCTTTTTTCATTCTAGCAAATTGCTGAAACAGATCAACCACACGTTTATATCCCTTTTACCTCAAAGAGAAAATCCAGAATCTGCAAACCACTTTAGAAGTCTATGTTCCACCATTTACAAAGTTATCGCAAAAATTATAACTGAACGCCTTAAGATAGTCATGTGGAAAATAACTCACCCACTTCAAGGTGCCTTTGTAGCCAACCGTGCCATTCAGAACAACGTCCTCCTTGCTCATGAAATATTTCACTCGTTTCAAGGAAAAGAAGGAAAAGAAGGTTGAAATGCAATCAAATTAGACATGGAAAAGGCCTACGATAGGTTCGATTGGGATTTCTTATTTACAATGATGAAGAAGTTTGGTTTTTGTGACATATTCATAAATTGGATCAAACAATGTGTGACGACGGTCTCATTCTCAGTGTTAGTTAACAATGGACCGACAGAACCATTCACATCAAAGAGAGGACTAAGACTAAGACAAGACAACTCACTTTCCCCTTACCTATTCATTTTAAGCATGAAAGTGTTTGCAAGACAATTACAAAGGATTAGTAATACCACAAGAAACAATCGGATTTGCACTAACCAAAGCAGGTACAAAAATTCCGTTTCTAGCATTTTGCTGATGACATAATAATTTTTGTTAAAGCAACACAAAATGCTTGTGTGACAGTAAAACAAACAATAGAAGAATATTGTGCAATTTCCAGAAAAAAAGTTAATTATCATAAGTCAGCATGCATTTCAAACTTCGAAAAATGTGGATAACCAACATAAATAGAGAATATAATAGGTGCGAAACATAACAACAATGACAAACATAGAAAAATACCTCGGTTGTCCGATTATCAAGGGACGTGTGAATCGAGAAATATTTACAAAAATAATAGGAAAATCAAAGACTCAACTGACCAAATGGAAAGCAAATGCATTATCACAAGAAGGACGAGCCACACTCATTCGATCAAACCTCGCCGCTAAGCCCAACTATATCATGTAGAGCTTCTTGCTCCCCACATACATACACGATAACTTAGACCAGATTAATCGATGTTTCTTTTGGAATAGGGACCCAAACTACAAACCCCTAATAGGGTGGGATAAAATTTGTAAACTGAAATCCCATGGGGGACTAGGTATTAAGAAAGCTGAACATACGAAAAAAACTCTACAAATGAAATTGTTATGGAAACTCATTGCAGAACCATCTAATATTTGGGTCTATCTTATGAATGAAAAATATTTGAAGAATGAATCCCTCCTTTCATACAAGAAAATGTCGAACACCTCGTGGCAGTGGAGTAAGCTAATGAGCTTACGTTTGGAATTGAAGAAGGACTAATTTGGCAAGTAGGGGATGGAAAAAATATTAAGTTTTGGACCAATAAATGGGCTCTTAATGAACCACTCTTCAACTATGCTTGATCAAGATCAATGCGATAAACAAACGAGTGTAAGTGAGTTCATTAGCTCGGACAAACAATAGATAACCCACAAAAATTGACGATTGTCCTTCCACACAACATTGTCGATCGAGTGCAAGAAATACCTATTCCAATGTCAACAATTTGAGGCAGAGTATACTAGGCCCCGAGCAAAAATGGATGGTTCTCAACATCATCAGCGATAGAACTGATAAGTAAAATTAATTCATTTAACCCAAGCACTAACAAATGGACTTGGAAATAAGATACATTTCCCAAAGTAAAACACTTTTATGGAAAATTGATAAAAACGGTCTTCCGACAAAAGAAGGATTAAGAGAACAACACATATCAACCCCTCTAGGTTGTTTGATGTGTTACAACACAGTTGAAGACACAATTCACTTGGTGATTGATTGCCCCCACACTAAACAAATTCTACACAAAATTAACCCAAACACCGCAAGCCTAATCGATATGATATATACAACCAATAAGAACCCCTCAAGTATCTTAGCTGAGATACAACAATTGTTAGGAGAGAAACAATTTTCCGAACTAGCTGTGTGTTGGTGGTGCATATGGCAACTGAGAAACTGATTAGCCTTTCAAAAAGAACCAAATAGCTTTATCCATGATCTGGATAAGTATATTCAATCCCAAATTTATTGATGGACTAAGACCAAAGTGTGGACCGAGGACAAGGAGGAAAAATAAAACAAGGTAGACACAAAAAGAAGAAGGAAACAAAAATCAAAATATTGGGAAAAACCAGAATAAGGATGTGTCAGAAATCTTGAACACTTTCCTCAATGACTCCTGACTCCTGACTCCTCACCCCTTCTATGGCGATTCATCTGCCAACAAAACAAAACCCTAGAACCACACAATCTGCCCCTCTAATCTTGAACTTTCTTCTTCAAACATCCAACAGAAAACACTTCATCCCGATCTATGCTATCGTAGACCCGATTTCGTTGCCGATTTTTTGGATCGGTCTGAAAATCTTCAACCCTAAAAGGGCGTATCCAAAAAGTACAAAGAAATTGAAAGATCAGAGTGTCTTCGATCAAAAGACGGAAAAAGCGCAAGGAAGAGTCGAGATTTGTATAAAAAGAGAGCTCTTCTTCAGAATAGAGTCCGATTGAAGATCAGTCATCAAGGGTTTCATAGCAAATTTGGGGCTTTTTTGGAAGTAAGATTTCAGAGAGGAGATAAGGGGAACTTCAAGCTCACTTGCCGAGTGGAAGCCAGAGTGGACGGCGGCGTGGGATCCAAAGTGAAGAAGGAGGCAGCCGGTGGTGGCTCTCCTCAACAACCAAGGTGTTCGTCTCCATTTCTTACCGGTCTTTATCTCTTAGTGCATAGAAAGTTAGTGATGTGTTTGCTATTTGACCTATTATTGAGAAACTGGTGGCAGAAATTGAATCTTCTTGTGCCTTGGTTGAGCCCTCTTCCTTACTTGCTTGAATTTTATGATTCTTGCTCTGTAACTGCTTTGTTTGCTCTAAGTGGGTAGTCTTAATGGTGATGGATAGAGGAGGTAAATGTTGTTTCAGGTCTGGTTTCGCATATAAGATCGAACTCGCTATTAGAACAATTGCATGAACCATGCCCCCTTGAACAACTTGAATCTGAACAAGAACACACCATGGTCGAGGAGACCGCAAATGGTGGTGTTCGGTTGAACCCAAAGCCCCTTATGGTTGAGGAAACCACTATTTTTGGTGTTGTAACAGATGAAGGCATACAATGTTTCGATCTAACTAAGAAAGACGAAGGAGCTGATAAAACTAACACATGTTTAGTTCATATGCAACTTTATTTAACTAGATATATGAGGAAGACCACTACCATGCATACCAAGCACGACGAGATAGAAACTTTGGTTGATCAAATGAAAACAAAAATTGAAGTATATGCTGCAAATCTTCAACACCAAAAACCGATAATTCAAGAACTTATGGATTGCAAAATCGAACTGCAATCCCCGATGGACAGCTTGGGCCTTGGTTGTGGTTCGAGTTTTGTTCCGGTTGGGAAGAAAGCGTCAAGAAAGCTTCCCGAGTTTGATCAGTACTTCCCCAAATAGTTAAGCCAGAGCCCCCGGTGTCGTACAGAGTCTTTGTGGCCAGGTCGTTTCGGGCTTTTGAAGATCCTTCATTCCGGTGGAGGGAACGTCACTAGTCCTCACCCATGATGGTTGACCTTTTCGTGCCGGAGCGCTAGTCTTCTAGTGTTTCACTCACCTCGATCCGGGCTCGTCATTGGTTCTTTCTTTTTTGGTGTTGTATTTGTCTCCTCGTGTTGTTTTCTTGTGTTGACCTTTTGTTTCTACCTTCGTAGCCGCTGTCGGCTGCCGTCTAACGGCCTCTCGGTACACCAGTTTTGGCTGGTCTACCGAATTTTTACTTGTTCAAAAAAAAAAAAAGAATAAGGATGTGTCAAAATCAACTTTGACGGATCAGTCTTGCAAAATAACTCTGCGTCTACAGGTTTTATAATTCGGGATCACAATGATAACGCCATCTGTTTAGGCACAAACACAACTCGATCGAGTTCTGTTATACAAACTGAGGCCCGAGCCCTTATAGAAGGAATTGTAGGAGAAAAACAAAGAGGATTTTAAAAGTTTTAATAGACGGTGAATACCTAAAAATCATCAGAGCGGCGCAAAGAACATGTCCGTCCCCTTGGAAAATTGACATGCTGATCTCAAACGTCTCGGTTATGACCCAAACGTTTGAGTCATTTCGCGTGTCAAATGTGGGTGGGGATCTCAATCATGTGGCTAAAACAATTGCAAAGTTGGGCTACAATCTTCCTATCGATCACATTTCGAATCACTTAGAGTTGTCTACTCTCATTCGTCGGGATGCTCTAGTACGACCCCCTTAGGGGGTCCTCCTAATACTTACCTTTTCAAAAACAAATCTATTTTGAATTCATGTTTATCTCTTCATCCAATTCCATGTCATTGTTCATTAACCATAAAACAATATTACAAATTTACAACTTGCACAAGGTAGTGTATCAGAAGCAAATGAGCAGGAAGTAGTGTACCACAAGGAAACTAATACTTATAGCATCTTCCATTTACAACTCAAAGCTTATCTAATGGGTATTTAGATATTCTACTCTACCCAAAAGGACAATGTTGAGTCCCACCCTCAAGTTATATATACCCGCCCACATTCACAACTCTCTTCACTCCATTCGCGCACCTCAATCATCACAACAAACATACACAGTCAAAATGAGTTTCACTAATATCCTTGCAGATTTCACCGCCGTGTCTGGGCCAAGGATGAGTCTGGAAGTGGACAGGTCGAGTGCAGGACGAGAGTTCAAGGTTTGTGACATATCCCAAGCCGACTATGGGCGTCTCCAAATCCAATTGGCGGAGTCAGAGATGCATGGGCTAGTCGCTTCTAGGGCGGAGCTCAGTTCCTCAAAGCCTTTGAGGGGTACTAGGATAACTGGAAGCCTCCACATGACCACGCAACCGCAGTGCTAATCGAAACCTTAACCGCTCTAGGTGCTACCGTGCGTTGGTGCTCATCTGATGCCTTCTCCACCCAAGACCATGCAGCCGCCGCTGTTGCACGTGATTCCGCATCCGTCTTTGCATGGAGGGGCCAGTCTCCGCAGGTTAATTCTTAAAAAACTTTCCATATTTTAGTATATTATATTATTTATTGGCCAAATTGACAAACACTTATCACATATGTATGTACATGTACTATTTTTTATAGCAAGGGACCCACCTTTGGTGGAGAATCTCGATATACACGGATATATATGGACCCTATTTCCCTTTAAGGGATGCTAAGAAAACTACAAGTGCATAGCTATTATAGATTTACCTCATTATCAATGTGCGTGTTTAAGTACCGGTTATTATTACCAAGTGCTGTTGTGAGGGTGAGTAACATTGTTTAATTAGGCATAATTGGCCACGAACTTATTTCGGACTTGCATGACATCTTATAACTACATAAGTTCCAGGCGCGGTATTTATAACTATTAATTAGTGCTTAATGTGCACGTGTTCATTTTATGATTTTTTATCACGGTGGAAAACAAATAATTATCTATAACAAGTGACTTAATTCGGTTTCACGTACATTATTGATGTCATCACCTACACTATGCTATTACCCGCATCAATACATACCAATGATCGTAATGCTTAATTTTGATGGATTTTAGGAATACTGGTGGTCCGTGGAGAGGGCATTGGATTGGGGTCGTGAAGGTGCGCCAAATTTGGTTCTTGATGATGGAGGAGATGCAACACTTTTGATCCATGAGGGGGTAAGGATAGAGGAGGAACATGAAAGGTCTGGGAGATTGCCTGATCCTGAGAGTGCTGATAACGAGAGGTCGAGAATCATGTTGCAAGTGATCAGGGATGGGATTAAGGCGGATCCAAGGAGGTTTAGGAAGATCCGAGAGAGTGTGGTTGGTGTATCAGAGCTTACTAGCAGCGGTCTAAGAAGATTGTACCAGTTATAGCAAAATAAAACTCTCTTATTTCCCGCCATTAGTGTCAATGATGTTGTCACTAGCAGGGTAGGTGAGATCATGGATGCAAATCTTAACTAATCACTTTGTACAAAGGAACATGTTCGGGTTTTGAATGTATCTTCTTTATTTTGTAGACCGAGAGCATCCATGGAAGTCGACAATCTTTCCTTAACAGCTTCTTCAGAGCCACTGATAATGTCGCAGTTGCAGGCAAAGTCGCCGTTGTTGTCGGCTATGGAGATGTAGGTAGGGGTTGTGCAGTTGGTCTCAGGAGGAGTGCTGCTCAAGTATTTGTTGCGGAAATAGACCCAATTCGTGCTTTTGAAGCCACCGTAGAGGGATTTCCTGTTCGTGCGGTGGAAGATGTTGTCCCCGAAGCTGACATCTTTGTCACTGCCACCATGAGCAGGAATGTCATTAGGGTCCAACACATGAAGCAAATGAAGAACAATGCTATTGTCCTAAACATGGGTCAGTTCGAGAATGAGATTGACATTGAGGGCCTCAAGGCTTATCGCGGCATAAGAAGGGTTACTGTCAAGCCTTTCATCTCCGACCAATTCATCTTTCCCAAATCCAATAGAAGAATTATTGTCCTTGCTGAAGGGAGGAAATTGAACTTTGCATCTGCATCTAGTTCCCCAAGCTTTTTAAGATCATTTTCATTCACCAACCACTTAATGGCTTTACTTGAGCTTTGGAACGAAAGAAAATCCTCTAACTATGAGAGGAGGGTGTACTTTCTTCCTAGGCACTTGGAGCATAAGGCTGCGAGGCTACACTTTAGTCACGTAGGAGCTAATATCACTAGGCTCACTCAAGAGCAAGCCACTTACCTTAATGTTCCAATCGAAGGTCCGTATGGTCCCAGTAACTGTAGGCTAGGTCAGTGAGCCTCAAATAAAAGCGACAAGATGAATAAGGATGTGTAATCCATAATTATCGTAAGAGTTAAATAAAACAAATGAGATTCGTCATTTATTTGTTTATCTTATCATGTCGTATACTTTATTCTCGATTAACCTGTGCTAAATATTTCCTTTGAATTATGAACTTCATATATCTATATGATAATCAATCAAGCTAATTTAATAAGAACGTGTCGAGTATGTTTCTAATGAGGGATCTTCTATAAACATAAAGGTTTTACGGTTGTGTCTTCGTAGTGAAGGACAACGGAGAACAAATACATAAAGTCTTCGTTATCCAATGGACAATCAACGCAATGATATGGGGCGTGTCTGTAGAAACTATTCAACCTCTCATCTATCTGTAAACAACTTAAAAAAGATTTCCAAAGGAGAATATTAATGTTTGGAGTTTAAGGGGGTGGGGCTATTTTCACATCCAAAAAATCAGAGCACAAAGTCATGCATATAGACCGGGTCTAAGACGCAATCGTTTGGATGGAACAAACACGGCCAGAACAAGGAATACAAAGTGTATTGTCTTCACAAATAGGTGAAGGAACCCGAATTTGAGAAATACAATGAATCACATAATGGGGCAAGAGAGAGGCAAGTGTTAGAGGATCCTAGGCAATGTGTGCAATCACGAAAGAAGAGATTTTTAAATTTCAATTAATATTCTTATATAAGGTTACAAAATTTTTACCTTCAATCCAAATAACTCGACCAAGCACAATTGTACGACCATTTCTTACCGCCACCGTATATTTTAAAACAAAGCCAAGCACAATTTTTTTACATTTAAGGGGGTGGGGTTGTGTTCAAATCCAAATAATCAGAGGACAAATTCATGCATATAGACCGGATCTAAGACGCAGTTGTTTAGATGGAACAAACACGGTCAGAACAAGGAAGATAAATTGTTTTATCTTCACTAATAGATGAGGCAACCCTAATTTAGGGATAAAACTAAGCATATAATGGGACAAGAGAGAGGAAAGTGTAAGTCATAACTAGGTTTCAAGTACTACGTTTCAAGTTAGGCGATCTGTTTAGACCGTTTTTGGGATTAGGTCCTCAATTCTAGGTGTAAGTTTTAACTAATTTAAGTATTTAACCATCATATCATGTACTGACAACGTATTAAATTTTCTAGGTATATTGGAAAGAAAAATATTTTACCTATAAAATTCACTTGATAAATAAATTTTTGATTAAAATAATTTATAAAATATAAAGATACTTTTTATCTGATCCAAAATGTAAACTCTAAAAATAAATATGATTTTCTTACATCATAAATCTTATTAGATATTAAATCTTTTAAATCATTAGAATAAATTATCTAAGAAATTTACCTATTGTAACAAATCTTTATAATAATAATATTATGATATTTGTTAATAATATATTTTTATTTATCTCCTAGTTTATATAGATATTTCATGGATTTCTTAGATAGGAAATAATATAGATATATTGTTAGATAGAAAATGTTATAGATATAGATATGTCTTTAAAGATTATTTCATGATTTTATCTTAATTGGTTGTTTATCAAGATATGAAGTTTAAATAAAATAGTTAACTTAGAAAACATACATATAATCTAAATTACTTGCTTAACAAAAATCAACAACTTATACATAATCCAAAAAAATCTCATAATTATATTCCAAAAATTACTTTCTGATTTTATTTTATTTTTAGTTTGAATGAAGATATCATTTCATTAAATAATGGAGTAGTAATTATTACGAGATTATAATTTATTGTACATAAAAATCCGATAAAGTATACTCTCTCCGTCCTCGAAAGTTGGTCTCGTATTCCTGTTTGGGCATCCCGAAATGTTTGTCCATCTTCATTTCTTTCCATTTATATCTATTTTCTTACATTAATATCCTTATTCAATCACACATATTACCCCCATTATACTTTCCCATTAAATTTATCACTTTTCTCTACAAAATTACAAAATTATCCCGATCTAATCTCATATATTACCCCCTATTATCCAACTTTTTCATCAACTTTATCACTTTTCTTTGCAAAATTACAAAATTATCCTTTCTCTCACTTTTTACCTATATTATCCAACTTTTAATCCATTTTATTCCATTTTCTTTAAAATATGAGATTTCCGTCCTTTGGAACAAATTTTTAGGTATGGTGGGAGTAGTATTATGTACATGTCACGTGTCAATTGATTCCACTCTATAGTGTGCTTTTTTTTTACCCGCCAAAGAAGCTAAGAAACTGAAGGATAGGAGGGGGATTACATTACAAACTCGAGAGGATGCCACCCCCGTAGCATCCTCTCCCACAATCCTGCAAACGCAATCCGACGGCTCCTCCATTGTGGCCAGACCCAACGGCAGCTTGTGGCCATAGGTAGAAAGGCTATCCGCGGCTGGGTTAATCTCTCAATAAATATGTCGGATTATCCCTACTCAATAAGCCTTGACAGAGTTGTACCAGGATGACGCGGTGCGCTCGATGGACTCCCTTTAATTTTCGATCATGGATTCAAATCCTTTGTCTTGTCCCACGTCCCCTTCCCGTGTCCCTCCTTTCCTATTGGTCGAAAGCATGGATCTCCCCCTATATTTTCTCTTTAATTCTACCGAAATAAATAAGTTCAACCAATAAGAAGGAAGGGGACACGGGAAGGAGACGGAGGATTTGGATCCTTCGATCATTGCTACGGCCAATCACTACTAGAAAAACATGTTAATAGCGACACATTTTATGACCATTTTCGACACCTTAGGGTGTCGAAAATTTAAGGACCGACACATGTGAATAGTGTCGAGAAAAACGCTGTCAGGATTGGCAGACGCGTAAATTTCGACATTCTTAAGGTGTCGTTATTTACACCAATTTGAGACACCTTTTTGTGTCGGTATTTGTAGACATTTAAGATAGCTTTATACATCGTTATTTACCTTCATTTGTGACACCCTTGGGTGTCGTTATTTGCTCCAATTATGACACCTATAGGTGTCGAAAACTTTCACAACTAATTAAAAAAAATATAATTTTTTTGTAGATTGATTATTAATCAAATAATCACCAATCAAAGACCTCCAATTTTGATTCAACAACCAGAAATTCTAGTATAACCAGAAATTTTAGTATAGCCAGAAATTTTGATTAAATAGTACAACTAGAGATTCAACACAAAAAATACAAGAATTTTAGTATTTACAAAAGATCTACAATTTCTATATTCATTACAAGTATGCCCAAGAAACAAGTTCATCAATGCTAAGAAGCTTGTCCACTGAAATCAATCTCAAAGTAAAATGTCAGGAAACCTCCTACAAAAGCTGGAAGATAAGGTGTGTGACTTGCTAATATAATAAATGCCACTTGAATGGCATTATATAGAGAAAATTAAAAGAAGCACATTCCTGCATAAGATTGAGTGGCACAATAAGAGGATATATCCAGAGATTTTCTTCTCTTTCAGAAAGCATGAGAAAGACTAACTAGTAACTATACAGAATAAACAACAATGTGGCACAATAAGAGGATATATCCAGAGATACCTTGACTTTCATCAACCATCAGACAACAAATGTTATATTATATCTCTGATTCACAATAATCATTCCAATGAACCTGATATAATCAAATCAAATTGTGAGTAACTGCCAATCAGGAGTAGAGAGAGAGATATTAGATAACAGAGATGCTAGAGACTTGTTCAGCTAAGTAACTGCCAGTCAGGTTGTTCAGCTAAGTAACTGTCAATCAGGCTGCTAAGCAACAAAACCGTGCTTCGATATTTTAGATAAGAGAGGTGCTAGAGAGGAATTATCAACAGCATAGAAGCTTAACTAGGAGTAGAGAGAGATATATAACCTTGTGAAGCGAAATTCCTCACTCAATCACAAAAGAAGCAATACTCCTAGATGATCACCTAATCTTACTCCAATTCCCACCTGCAAGATTCAATTAATTTAAATTTAAATATCTTACTGCAATCTAGAAAGTAAACATAACAAAAGCACATTGAACTTTGGATAGCCATAGAGCAGGATATACAACGCCCTAATAATACAATACTCCTACATATTCTAAGCTAGCAAGTACACATGAAGAATGATCACCAAGTTTCATTTCTCAGTTCTTAAATTTCTTAGGCATCCCAACAAAAAAAATTCATTTTGCAACAAGAAAAAACACTACAAATTCTAAATATGATCAAACTTAATGACGTTACCTGTCCAATTGTAGCAGAGTAAGAAAGCTCATTGTCCCTAAGATTGTTCTCTAGATCTTTGACCTTCATTGAATACCAAATAAACACCATTAATAACTCAGTTTTGTAAGTAGAATAAAATAGAACAGGTAAAAATAGCAGACAGAAATATAAAGTTGATTTTGCCCCAACTCATCCTCAGGTTCTCTAATTTTTTCCTGCTGCATTTTTATGTTTTGTCCCTTCCTTTAGCCTTGCTTTCCAAGTGATGT
The DNA here is from genome assembly GCA_963924305.1 of Polygonum maritimum. Taxonomy (NCBI): domain Eukaryota; kingdom Viridiplantae; phylum Streptophyta; class Magnoliopsida; order Caryophyllales; family Polygonaceae; genus Polygonum; species Polygonum maritimum. The sequence continues at coordinate 9,046,095 of OZ002729.1, read as the reverse complement.
AAACTCTCTTCCATCTTTCTTATGGCTTCACCCTTGGCTCTAGCTTCCATCCTTGCTTTGTCAAGCTTCAAGGACAAAGTTATTAGAGTACATTAGATGGCCATCTAAATTTACTATATTTAGACAACACATATATAAATTGTTCAATTACCAGCATATATTACTACTTATAATAATAATGTACACCTAATTTCTAAATCCACCATAAAAATCATACAAGTGTCCTTGATTTGTATACAGTTCCACATGGCTAATTTCAGTATATAAGCATAAGAGGCATAAGAGGCAAAGTTGTAGTGTGAATTGTGAAAGAGAAAGTAACATACTTGTACTTAGCACTTTGATCATTTAAGGACAGAGTTGCAAGGTCATGGCACATGCAAAGACCGCTTTGAGAATTCAACAACCAACTCCAAGGACAACACATATATAAATTCATTTCATTTGTAATGACAAAATAGATTCTAGAAACTCAATGTTGAGTCAAAACGATATTGTTTTCAACCGATAGATGAAGCTAAAATTCGGAAGTCAACATTGTAGATAGTTTAGCTCCAATTGAAACGAAAAACAACAAAATCGAGTAGAGAGGAGAGAATACCTAGCCGTCTGGAGACCGCTACCGCTTGTCGCCAACGCAAGTGAGATCGCCATTCTGGTGATGATGCAGGTGAGATCGCCAACGCAAGTCTCCTCCAACGCCAATCTCCAAGTGAGACCGATACCGCTAGAAGGTGTGCCCGAATTCAACCGATAGGTTTTACTAGATCTGAAATTAGGGAAGAACATTCAAACTCGAGAACGACACGTTCAAACTGATCAAATTCAATTGACAACGAACAATTCAAACCGATCAAAATTGGATCTGATTGCAAACAAGACAAACGAGAAAACCGAATCACTTAAGACATTGACGAGGCGGAGAATTGCTGGCGAATGGCGATGAGCATTTCTTTCTCCTGAATCCCGATTCTCTTATCTCCCTTTTTCCTAGGGTTGTTTTGTTTATCAGGTGAGCGAATTGGGCCTTTTTAAGACAAGCCCGGCTGGGCCTCTTAAAAAAAATCGACACTAAGTGTAAGCGTCGATCCACAAGTGTCGAAATTGTACTAGTTTTCTAGTAGTGAATTGCGAGTCCATATCAAGTCTTACTAGTGGAAAACCCCGTTCCCATGCCAGACGTAGGTCCTCCACAGCCCCCCAAAGCTCCACCTCCAGGACTGAGCCCTTCCCGACGTCCTTCGCAAACCCCACAATCCATCTTCCTTCCTTGTTCCTTATGATCCCCCCAGCTGCCGCTGCACTCGTTCCATGGGCCACCGTCCGCTTTATAGTGTGTAGATAAAAGGAGGCTTTGTAATTTACTTCGGGTCCGACTTCATTTCGGGTATCCTTGTTCGGGTCAAAACGAGCCCTTTGAAAACACACAAACATAACCTGATTTTTGTGGAGCATATGGCATCAATGAAACAAAGGCTTTATGAAAAACATGTCGCAATCCCGCAAGGATGTCTCATGTGTAATGGAACCCACGAAGACTCGATACACTTGATGGTTAGTTGCCCGTACACGCTAGGGGTGATAAAAAGCATAAATGCAGATACCGAGCGAGTAATTAGGGCGTATGTCCCCCCACATCAAAACCCGAGAAATGTTCTAAACGATATTAAACGAAGATTAGGGAAGACAGAGTTCATTGAACTTGCAGTAGTTTGGTGGAGCATATGGCATCAACGAAACAAGATGGTCTTCCAAACAACGTCTAGTGATTTAATTCAAGACCTAAGCTTATATATTCGAGCACAACTGAGGCAATGGGAACAAGCCAAGAGGTGGCAAGAGGATGAAGAAAAGGAACAAGATAGGATGGCTCGACAACAGTCAACAACACGACAAAAATTAAGACACTGGAAAAAACCAAAACCCGAGTTTGCCAAACTTAACTTTGATGGCTCTAAGATAAGTAATGGAAACGCTTCGGGTGGATCGATTATTAGAGACAAGGATGGAAAGCCAATAACTGGAACTGTAAGAATATTTGGCAAAGTATCGGTTTTGATGGCTGAAACTCTGGCATTGAGGGATGGAATACTAAAGGCCAAACAAAGTAATGTTCGTTGAATTGAAATTGAAGGGGACAATGTAACACTTATCAAAGCTGTCAAAGGTCTGATCAATTGCCCATGGGAAATTGAAAGGATTGTAGCTGATATTCTCGTATCCTTGCATGGATTCGAGTCAGTCCAAATTTCACATGAGAGTAGGCAATGCAATGTTGTGGCCGATAAAATTGCGAGTCTGGGCCACAGTCACTCATGGGAAGCAATTCAGAACCACCACGAGCTTCTAGCTCTCATCCACTCGGATGCTCTAGGTTTCCCGCCCCGGGATCCCTAATCCTCACCAAGTCAAAAAAAAAAAAAAAAAATAACCTGATTTTTGTGACATTTGCAATTCGGCGTTTCGCCTCTAGTGGTAATAAAATGGGTACTACGCTTCACCCAAGCTCGACGCTTTCCTCTCTTTCGATTCCATGCGACATGAAAGTAACGATCCTGTCTTCTTCATCATCTTCCCTAATTGCTTTATTGCGGATGCCCATTTTGATCTAGCAAGGGCATTGCATTGTTTATCTGAAGTTCGAGCAACCCACAGATGTTGAAACCCCATCAAATGAGCCTGAATTTCAGATTGTCCACACTTGGTACTCGATTTCTCGTCTCCAAAGTCTGTAGACTGGACCAATGTGGATACAAAACCCAATCCAGCAAAAGACCCATAACCCTCAAGGCGAAGAAGAGCGACCAATGTCAGTTTATAGACGAGCAATTGAAGGTTTTGGAAGCCGTTTCCAATGGCAAATCAGTTTTCATAACTGGGTCTGCTGGTACAGGCAAAACCCAGTTGCTGAAAGAAGTGATTAGCACACTTAGGAAAATCCATGGGAACCTGAAGGTTTTTGTTACGGCTTCAACAGGAGTTGCTGCCTGTGCTCTTAACGGCCAAACCCTCCATTCGTTTGCTGGGATTGGGATTGGGGAGGGGAGCAGGGAAGATTTGGAAGCTAGGGTTTTGAAGTACAAGTGGATTGCAAAGAGGTGGAAGTCTGTCAAGGCATTGGTTATTGATGAAGTTAGTATGGTGGATGCTAAGCTGTTTGAAGACCTTGAGCACATTGCTAGGTTTCTGAGGCCTAGGCATAAGAAGAAGCCCTGGGGCGGGATTCAGCTCGTAGTGGCCGGCGACTTTTATCAGCTGCCTCCTGTGAGAATAGCCGGCCCTGATGGTGGCAGTAATGGCGGTGATGATTCGTCCGATAAAGTCTATGCATTTCAAGCGGAGTGTTGGGATGCAAGCTTTGATTTGCAAATGGTGCTTTTGAATGTGTTTAGGCAGTTGGATCCTCGGCTTGTGAAGCTTCTCCATGGAGTTAGGACTGGGGAGTGTGATTCGGATGACATTGGGCTCCTAAGGCAACGGTGTTGTGATACCGAGCCTGAGGAATCCGTCGTAAGATTGTACCCTACGAAATCTGATGTCAATAGGGTGAACAAAACCAGATTAGTAGGCTTGAATGAGAGTATTATGACTTATGATGCTGTCGACACCGGTGATGATCCTTGGAAAAGGCAGCTTAAGCAAGGGATTGTGCCGGATTTCCTTGAGATTTGTAAGGGTGCGAGAGTGATGCTTATAAAGAACATCAATGTGAAGCAGAAGCTAGTGAATGGTTCAACTGGTACAGTTATAGATTTCCAGGAGAACAATGATCCAAGTTTCGGGCTTTTGCCGATTGTGAGATTCGACTGTGGGAGGCAAATGATTGTCGCGCCTGATACTTGGGTGGTATCGGAGTGCGACATAGTTCGCGCTATAAGGACTCAGATTCCTCTGGTTTTAGCTTGGGCTTTGACTATCCACAAGTGTCAAGGCATGACTTTGGAGAGGCTTCACACTGATCTCTCTAGGGCTTTTGGTTACGGTATGGTTTATGTTGCGCTGTCGCGCGTTAAAAGTTTGGAAGGTTTGCATTTGTCTGGCTTCAAGGAGTGGAAGATCAAAGCACATCCCAAAGTCTTGCAGTTTTATAATAGGTTGATAAATGATGGGAAAACTGGAGCAAGTAAGGAGGAGGGGAAGATTGAGACTGGAGAATACACTTGTGAATCTCTTACTTGATGGTCGCCATTTCAAAATGATGATTTGCAATTTAGGGTTATTGTTTAGTGTTCTTCATATGTTTTAGGTGATCATTACTTTAGACTTTCTTTCAGCATCATTTTGGCTTCTCCATTTCTGTCTGCAGAGCGCCATCACAACCAGGGTATCAATGGTCTGCACTCTGCAGAGCCAACATTTGAAACCATGAACTTGCTCAGATGATAGGATGTTACTAGTAAGTATTCTTTATATAATATTGTGAAATCTTCTTATGGAGAAATTATGTGTTTAGTAGAAAAGAAAGACAAGTGATGTTTTTTTTTTTTTGATCAAAGAAAGACAAGTGATGTAGGTCAAGTACAAACAGTGTCATTAAGTGAACCAGAGAACTTTCCTTTCAACAACAGGTTACTTCTCTCAATTACTTTGTGCATGTTGCGGTTAAGATATAGATAAATTATACAGCCATTAAAAGTGTTGAGGTCACCAAAAATGGTATTGAGGTCTCTTTAACTTGTTTGGTCAAAGTGCCAGACAGATCTACATATGTACTAAGTTTACAATGACTAAACTCTATACGTTACCTGACTAAAACTACACGTCACATGTATTGAATTGGTTATTTTTTAAGAGAAAATAGAGAATTATTAGTGGATATAGTTATCTATAGAGCCTGGAAATTAGGCATAAGATCAAATTTACGTGTATCACAAAACTAATAGGGACTAGGGAGTAATGAATACTTTTTATAAAAGTATAGAAACTAGACATACATCTCACACAATATTCTGAAAAATCCACTAAAATATTGCAATACCATCCACGTACTTTTTTATAAACCGTAATGCAAAAAATGTATAAAAGTTCATTTTGATATATAAACTACATGTCATTACAGTATTTTTACTACAGTATTTATCTGCCCTAACATGATACGTAGTATAGGTTAAGTTCTATAGTACGAAAAAACTAAAACAGATAAAAATAATAATAATTTGTATAAAAATATTCTTAAACTAAAAAATCAATAATATCTTATTAAAAATTTCCATATAAGGATATATTATTACCCGTAAGATTTTCTAAATTTCTAAACGATCCACTAATCTCCTCTAATATGTCCTTGTGTCAAATAATTAGCAAGTTTCTTCCCACTCACGTCTTGTAAATCCAAAACATCAAATAAGGAAACTACTTTCCAATCAAGTCATTGCAAAATCTAATCTATAACTACAATTCAGCCACGGCCTATTTGATCCTCCACAGTCCACGCAATTCAAACAAACTTCTTGATTAATTTCCGACCACAATCTAACAAACCCTCTAGCCATGTCGTCCTCTACTGAATGGTCATCCACTTCCTACACAACAAGCCATAACTTGTCCTACTCCATACGTAGGAGACAGCGTTGGTTCCAAGCCGAACTCGGGAGGCGGTGCACGCTGGTGTCTCTCACCATAGCCGACGGATCACCACTCCGGATCCCGTGTTGCAACCACCGCGACTTCCAGCTCGAGATGCGCAAGTACGTCGATCACTACACAATCAACATACCACGTCGTTGCATGGAGGAAATCGCACGCGCCTTCATGGATGTAGTCGTGGTGGACGCTGCCACAGCACACCGGTGCCCTCTCCCGCAGCGCTCGTGCCCCGTGTTTGCCCCTGAGATTAGCATCGGACTTCAGGTCGTTGTGGAGATCAACACACAAGATCTCGCCAGGGTTATGAGGGACTCGTTCGAGGAGGCCAACGAGTTCAAGCCGAAGCCTGCCACCGCTGACTCGGTGCAGAAGTTGTTGGCTGCCAAGCATGCGGACGAGTGCAAGAAAGCTCGAACAAGCATGCGAGAGTGAGTTCGAACAAGATTGTGTGATTTGCACGGAGGAGATTGACACGAGGAGGAGCTCGGAGCTCGCTCGCCATGGAATGCTCCCACGTGTTTCACGAGCACTGCCTGGTTCGGTGGCTCGAGATCAGCCACGTTTGTCCGCTCTGCCGCTACAAGATGCCCTGCAACGTTTGATGGATCCAACAACTTTCCTATATGTCTTCATCGGAAGAGATCGAAGAACTCCGTCACAAGAAGACCCCAACCTTGAATCCATGAACGATTTTCAGATCACATATAGGATGTTTACAAGTTAATGTTCTTTTGTAAAATGTTTAAGCCTTCTCGTAGATAAATTGTGTTTTTACTAGCAAATCAATCAATCAATCAATATCTATCTATCTATCTATCTATTACTATATACTAAAGCGGAAGCAAATTCTGCCACCATATTGCGCCACATCACCCCCTTTTTCTGAAAAAATCTATCTTATTAAATCTTGATTTTATCATAATCTTAAAATATTAGTTCTATATTAGAGTTTGTGTTGTTTAATTAATTATTATATCCAAATATATAAATCTCTATCTTATCATTATACACTTTTAATTAATACAAAGATAGATCTATCATAATCCTTTGATTTAAAAAAGTATTTTTTTCGTCACAATCTATAAATCATAATCATATCATAATATTTTACCCATTTAATTAAATATCATATGAAATTTGCATTATTTTTCGTAATTTTATATGATATATTTTTTAAATCGTCAATGGTAGCAAATTCTACCACTATATTTAAGAAAAATAGATATTCTATTAAAATAATATATTAAATACATTTTTACTATCATATCATATTAAAATATCAATAAAAAGTATATGTTATATTTAACATATACTGTATATCACTAATATTGCATATTGATTACACTTACAAAAAAAAGATAGACTTCTTAATTAAGATAATAGTTCGAGATAATTTGGTTTTCTATTTAACTTATTAAATATCATCTATATATTAAATATTATAATATATTTGTTGAGGTCCGAAAATCTCGAACTAACTACGGGACAAAATTATTAAACTCTCAGGCCTTTAGGCGTGCTAGAAACCGGCTCGTCTTTTTTCGAGCTATCCCACCCCCCGCGTATTATTTTATTCTCAGACTTTTTAATGTCTTTCCCGTAAAATAGTGCGAGCTCCTCGGAGACTCGAACACGTCGGAGCCCGTCCCTCGAGAACACGTCTCGGGACTCGGCTTTTTCCGATCACTTTAACATAGCACGTACCACGCTATATATAGTATTTCAAAGGAGGCTTATGCTCCTATATGTCGATGTGGGATGGGGCAAAATGTGCTTTGCCAAGCCAAATTGTACTTATTCGCGATATTGGCCGTCAAAAAAGGCTTAATTACGATATTGTAGATTCATGTTTTAATCACACACCAACGCTTACTTAGCGCGTTCAAAACGTGCTTTGGTGCTTTAATCTTTGTCCTTACTATTATCAATCTCGTGTGCCAACGCGATGACAGATCCGGGTATCAACAATATTAAGCCGAATTTTATTTAAACTTATTGATTTTATTATATAAGTTAGTTTACATAATTTAATTTAAATGCCAAAAGATTTTTATCAATAATAAAATTTGATGATGCATCTTATCTTAATTCATTCTTTCTCAAATATTTAAATATCTATTTATGTATGTATAAAAAGTAAATACATAAATAAAATTTATTTATATATGTGATGATATACATGAATTATGTTATTTTATAATCCAAAAAATAAGCATGGTTTTAAAACAAAGTATACATGTGATAATATTTTTAATTATTATAGTAAATTCATACGCAATAAATAAATAAATAACACCCCGTACAAGGTACGGGTCATCTGCTAGTATATTATAAAAGCCGACCGTTTTCGAGCTACCACGTTGATTCTGGCCCCACTTTATTAGCAATTTTATATGTTATATTTTTCTTAACAATCTAAACTTTAATTTATCTTTTTTCTTACCCATCTAATATCAATCTTTGGAGGCATACTATTTATCCTTAAAATTTCCTTAATTATCTAATCTTTAATTTTATCCTTTTTCTTACTCATCTAATATCTATATTTGAAACAGATTATCTATCTTTAAATTTCCTTTTATAAAAGATACATATTAATTAACTTATCTTTTCAATTACCATTTTAATCTATTTATTTAAGAAGTAATATAAGAAATTCGAATTTAAAAAATATTTTTAAAATGCAACCCCTTTTTCTAAATAAATTACTATTTTTGTCTTTGATACTAACTCAATTTATATTTATTAACTTTTACTTAAATTATGTATTATCATGTTCCCTAATAACTTAGCTTTTCTCATAATTAAACAATTAATTTTTTTTATGTTATTTTAATTAATCTAATTACATTATTTATTATCAATTTATGTAAAAGATATTTTTGTTGAATTTTGATAAGATATTCTATCCTTTTTGATATATTTGTCATCTTTTTAATCTCTTTATATAACAAGTAATTTAAAATTTTTGAATTTAAAAATAGAAGCCCTTTTTATAATCAAATTATTATTCCTATTTTTAGTATTAAATAAATTTATATTTACTATATTTTACTTAATATATTTTTATTTTCATAATAAATAAATGTTGATTAATATTTTTTATTTATTCTCAATACATAAAGTCATTAAAATCATGTTGGACTCATTTTATATTTCTAAATTTTGATATTAAATTTAGTATTTTTAATTAAATGTTAGTATTTTTTATTAATTAAAGATTCATATTAATTATATCTCATACTACTAAATTATAGTATTAAAATAAAAAATAAGATCAAACCAAAATAATCAATTAAAGCATCTCATTGTATATTATATTGACTTATAAATTATAATGTCATAAAATTGTGATAATAGGGACAATGATGTATATTAACCATTAGAGACAAATTTTGAAGAATCAAAAAGTAAGTAAAATTTATTTACTAAATTGTTCTACAATAAGAATATGCTTTATATTTTTATAATCTCATACGTTCAGTACTACAAATCTGAAAAATAATTTTTTTAGTCTAGAAAAACTTAACATTTTCATATGCTAAAATTTCCATTATATGTTTTCACTTATTAATAACTTATTCATAATAAAAATAATTTTAAAATTTGGAGCGTGAGTCATTGTCGTGCATGGCACGACGGGTACACCTAGTATATATTATAAAAGCCGACCGTTTTCGAGCCACCACGTTGATTCTGGCCCCACTTGATTTTATTTTATTTTTCAACTTAAATAGACAATAACAACTTTATATCTTTTATTTTCCTTAATTATCTAATATTCACTTTTATCTCTAAAGTCTTACTATCTATCTTTACATTTATCTGATAGATTATTACTATCTTTAAAGCGTTACTATCTATCTTTAATTTTATCTAATAGATTATTTTTAAAAATAATAAGGTAATATTCACAAAAAATATATATTTTAAAAAATTATTTTTATCGTAATATTATTTCTATCTTTACATATCTTTACATGATGTGCTAACTATCTTTTTTTACCCACTATCATTAATTACATGTTTTTATATAAAGTTTGTATCATTGTGGCAACACATCAATGACTAAAAAAAATTGAGGATCATCGACCAAATTTTTTTTTAGGATCTATTTTCCATAACTCAATCCCATTTGTGTTTAACAAACCTCTCAATTTCCATACTTTTGCAAATTGCCAACACATCAGAAAAATTTGAGGATCGTCGACCAAAAAAAATTGTGTTTAACAAACCTCTCAATTTCCATACGTTTGCAAATTGCCACATATAATAAACTCAAATTTTGTTTATTACTTTATACTTATAAAATAAATTTACAAAGATAATAAAATCAACAATTTGATATAGTGATGTAACCGACATTTTATGATAAATTGAAATGTAAAAGATATTAATAGTACAAAACTTAACTATAAAATCCCCTTATCTTTTAAGATGGTAATATTTTTGATAATTTTGTCTTTGATTTAAGATATACTAGCTTAACCCGTCGTACCATGTACGACTATGTCTTAAATATTTAAATTATTTTGAATACATTATATTATTGAATTTATGCACATTTAATTCCATTTTACTAATAAAATACACTATATGATAGTACTATTATATGTAATTCAGATTAATTTGTTTTTGTCATATAAATTTGATCGTAGTATATTTTCTTATTTATAAATTTCTCCTAATATCAATACTTAATTTTGTAATTTCATTAATGAAGTTTGCCATTGAAATACCTATGACATTTACAAAGAAAAAAAATTCTAAAAAGTACAATAACTTGATGAATACCAAGATCAAATTGGATAATCTATAAATATATTATTTGATCGAATACAAAAAATAAATTGGCAAATCAATGTGACATACATAAAAACGTTTCTTTGAGGGACATATTAGACGTAATTTTGTTCTGAATTCGTGTAAAGTATTTTTGAGAGTTAAGCTCTTACCTTTTCCCTATATATATTTATAGACGTGATCAATATGATATATCATATATATATGATCCATTCATGTGTTAATATTTATAGATTTTTGGATAAGTCTAGACTATATAGAATAGATAGATATTATAGATATTATTATGGATATAAATCTTATTTTGATATATTACAATATGGTAATTAGATAAAAAAAAATCTTTGTAGGATAAATCTAGATTGTAATTAATTTATAATTAATTCAATATGAGATGGGGTCAGAGTTAACGTAGAGGCTTGAAATTCCTCGAATTTAATATATAGTATAGATACAAAATGATTCTAGACCCCATTTAAAGGTTTTTAATAAATATATTATCTTATGTTGAAGTTACAAAAAAAATTAAGATCTAGAAATAATTTTATATTATATTAAATATTTTATAAAAAAATCAATATTTGAATTATAATTGTGCATGACGACGGGTTAAGCTCATAGCCTAACGTGTTGTTTTTTGTTTTGCTCAAAGAGATATTGAATAAAAAATTTGGAAGTCACAAAACTAAAATTTATTTAATTAATTTTGGAATTCATAAAATTTTAAAATTAATATAAAAAGTATTTTATTCTCACCCCAACTTACATTTTTTATAAATTGTTTTTAAGAGTTTCTATTAATTTCCAAATATTTTATATATTACTCCGTATTTGTTTTTTAGATTCTGAATATCATGATCTTTGAAATGTGTTATATTTTAATAAGATATATGTTTTTTGGTCTACTCATACAAGCACAATATTATTCGTGAAATATTATGATTAAAATAACTACATGTTTAATTTTGGTATATCAAGTTGGTGCTTTGCATACTAAAATATAAATAATTATAAATTGCATAAAAATGTATTTTATTGACTAATAAATATACATAAGTGATTTGCATAATAATATATTCTCAATCAATCATTAAACAATTAATAACTTCTAATATTCTATGAAACCAAATTATGTTAAAGTTTTTATTATACATTTTACATTACATTTTACATTAATATTCTATTTATTATATATGTAAAAATTAATTTAAAAATACAAGTCGTACATGGCACGATGGGTACAACTAGTATTGATAAAAAGTTATGTAGGGTTGGTACAAATTAACTTGGTGTGTCATTGTATGAAATATTGACAAAGTTCCATTACCGATTGTATAATTTCCTAGTATAGACTGTATAGTATCATCTATCTTCTATTTCATACAAGTAACACACACATACGATTCAATTGAGCATCTTAAATCAAGCATCTTTTTTTGGTCGGGATAAATCAAGCATCTAAATCAGACAATTTTTCACCAACAAACCTACTCCAGAACCAATGCTCCTTCCAAATCCGATCCATCTTCTCCATCGGAATATTCCCCGTCTCCGGCAAGAACCAATACACAAACGCCGTCATAACCACGACCCAACCACCAAAGAAGAAGAAGATCCCGGCCTTCAAGTGGCAAAGCATGGCCAGAAACGTCTGCGCAACCGAAAACGTGAAGACAAAGCTCACCGCCACCGTTATACTCTGCGCCGCCGATCTTACCTCTAGCTGAAAAACCTCGCTCGGAATCAACCACCCTAACGGCCCCCAAGACCAACTGAACCCGGCAACATAAACAAACACAAGAACCAAGACGAAATAAGCGTATCCTTTGCTAATCTCCCCATGATCCTTGAGCTTCAATCCGAGCACGATCCCGATCACCACTTGGCTGACCAACATTAGCCCTCCTCCGAATAGCAAGAGCGAACGCCTACCGAACCTGTCCACCACGAGCATTGTCGTGAACGTGGCGCTTACCCCAACGAGCCCGGTTATGACACCCGACAGGAGCGACGCGCTCTCTCCAAACCCGATGGTTCGAAAGAGCAACGGAGCGTAGAAACCGATGACGTTGATCCCCGTGAGCTGTTGGAAGGAGGGTATGAGGATCGCCATTACGAACTGAGGCCGGTACTTGGCTTGCAAGATGGTTTTGAGAGGCGGGTTTTCACTGATAGCTTTCTTGGAGGACAAGTTTGCTTGGACAAGGTCGTCGAACTCTGATTCAACGTTTTGGGTGCCTCGGATCCGCTCTAGCATGAGCCGGGCCTTTTGGTGGCCGTCGGTGGCTCGTTGGATTAGGCTGTTGGGCGTCTCGGGGAGGAAGAGGGCGCCTACTGTGAGAATGGTGGCGGGTAAGGCGCCCATTGCTAGCGAGATTCGCCATCCCCAACCGCCTTTGATCTTTTGCGAACCAAAGTTGATGAGGCTCGCGATCACGGACCCGACTCCGAGGCTGAATTGGAAGGCGTTGTTGAACCCTCCCCTGAATTTCACCGGTGCCATTTCCGAGAGGTACAATGGTACTGCCTGTAAAACACCCATGTAGTGTTAGCTTGCTTGCTAGTAAACATACTCAAATTAATTAAAAGCTAGTGTAAAAGATTTGAAAGCATACATAAATGTTCTAGCATCGCATTACATAATGGGTAGTTATTTGTAAAGTTTATGAGAAGGGGTGGATAAATGAAAGATGGGCAAAATTTTGGGTGGTTAAGTGAAAATTATCCTAATAAGTCGGTTATATATGACCGACATTGACGAAGCCTCTATACAGTTCTCCAGTCCGGCTGTTCTTCGACTACCCGAGTCATCATCTAGCGCCGATTGATCGACAACTCGAACTCGCCCAAATCGCGTTTGGCTATGCAAAGATCGAAACTTTCAAATTGGTATGCTAAGGTGTTTCAATTAGCCGTCATTCTTTCTAAACTCAACTAAAAACCCTAGCTTTTGTGTTAATCCCTCCCTATTGCTAGAGATTTCGATTCTTCACAATGTCTGATTACATTACAGAAGACACTATAGTTCAGATTCTCAACCCCCTGCCTGTGAAAACGCTATTACGGTTTCGATGCGTGTCCCAATTGTGGAAACAAGTCATTGATTCCCCAAAACTCATGCTAGGGCATCTCGCTCTCCAAAAGCCTGGTTTCCTTGTGGACTATGCCGAACCAGGGCTTCTTGTTGTGAATCCCTACTACAAACCCACATTGATTGAGACGATAAGATGCACAGAATTGCCGAAACAAAAACTGGAATTCACCCTCCTTGGCACCCTCCATGGCATGGTTTGTCTCTATGACAACCTAAGAAAGGTTCTTCTTTGGAACCCTTCGATCCGGAAGCTCGCTCATCTTCTGCCACACCCTTGGGCCGAGAATGGCGTGATGACTGTCAAATTATGGCTTGCCGCGGCTTCTGGATTGACCCGAAAACCAAAGAGTTTAAAGTCGTTATATTCGCGCCTCATGTTAATGCGTGGCTGTACTCTTCGTCCGGAAACGATGGATCGTAGTCCCTGGATGGGAGTTGGCTAACAGTAGAGCTCCCTTTGAAGATGATCCGGCTGTCGTAGTTGGAGGAGTGGCTCATTGGAGAGTACTACATAATCATGGGGGCGATCATCCGGATATGTTCATATTGGCGTTTGACTTTGGCCGAGAAAGTTTCGAGGTCATTGAGATGATGGGTGACATGGGTTTGGAGTATTCCTCTGTTTCGACTTGCTGCTGGAAAGGTGTGCTTTCGGTTCTGTGTGTTTCTGCTGGCAGGTGTGAGATACTCTCAAGACGAGAAGGGTCATGGGTTAGAATGATTGGTTTCAACCTTGGTGTTCCTGTATCGTGTGCTCTCTGGCCGGTGGAAGCTATGGGAGAAAGTGGCGGAGTTATTGCTATGATTACGAATGAGCCAAGTTGGGCGAGAAATGATCTAGGTTTGTATGATACCAAAAGTAGCGGCATGGTTTTGAAGAGCGGAATGCAGTTACAGGCAAGCCGCTATCGTTGTTATTCATTCTGTATAACTTATGGGTTTGTGGAGAGTCTTCTTTTCCCATAGAGATGTGCATCCTCTTCATCTTGTCTACCACCTATTTCATTTTGAACAGTTTGGCAGGTTTCCAGTATTGGCTATCATAGAATCAGTGGTTGGTAGTTATTAGCTAGTAATTAGTGTGTAGCTAGTTTCATGCTGATGTCAGGTAAGAATTTCAACCTAGACGAATGAGTCTTGAAAACTATAATAAGTAGGTGATTTTGAGACGTCTTTTTGTGTGTTAATGTTAAAGCTTTAGAGGCTAAAACAATGAGTGAGGAGAGTATTTCATGGATTTTAGTGTTACTATGAATGGATTGCAGTGTTATTTTGCATATCACTTAGAAACTGTTTACTTCGTTCTACTAGTCAGTGCAGTTGGCTTACTGAATGCCTATATATTAGTTCAATGATCGCAATTTTCGATTTTTCGCTGGCTCCAAGTGCTCTAAACCCGAAGATTCACACTCGAACTTGACTCATCCCTCGCAATTAACTCGATTATCTGCTAGCAAAACATACTTAGTAATCCAAAAAGTAAGGTATAGGTGAAGATTGATATACCTGATTTGCAAAACCAACTCCAACACCGAGCAAGACCCGGCTAAAGATGGCCATGTAGACGTTGAGGGCTGCCCCACCGAGAGCAGAGCCAGCGAGGAAGGCGACACCGCCAGCTAGAATGGAGGGGCGGCGGCCCAAGGAGGCGGTGACCCAGGAGGCGAGGAAGGTGGTGAAGAGGCCGGCCACGTAGAGGGAGGAGGTGAAGGAGGTGAGGAGCTGGCTGTTGAACTTGCAATAGTTGCTGATGTTTTTGTCTTCTTTCATCTTTATGTACACCTTGTGGAAGAACTTCTTTAGGAATGAGTCCATTGATGAGACTCCACCTGTTGAGTAGTGCTTTCATGGCGTCACAATCGTGTATATGTGAATATACCCTTATAACACTAGCTCGAGTGAATTGAAAATTTGTGGCGGTTCATACGCATGGACTCTTTAGCAAGTTCACGCTAACATAAATAACCAAACTCAAGCTCATCTTCGTAAGTTCAATGGTAGTGTTCTTTCTATAAGAATCATAGGAAGTAGCCTTATCGGACCATGTTATCAGACTTTAACATGGTATTAGAGCTAGTTTCGGCCGAGAATGAAAGTGTCCTTTCATATGCATACGACTATGAGCACACACCAACTTACATATCTTCATTGAAGCAAATCGAATCTCAAACAATCAACACTATTTTGTTTCTATTATATTATTAAGGTGCACGTGAAATGATATGAATCCATAACCATCCAAGACGTAACTCTTATTTTACACTAGTAGCACCTCTATGTTGACTCATGTGTTGTTTTGGACGAAAATAGTCCCAACTTATTCGGAAATAGGGCCCCCAATATATCTTCATAACAATATATTCTAGTATTAGGCTTATGAACCATTAGAAAAGTCTTGTTCGGAGGCTTACGATTAGATGAACTACAAAAACTCTCAACACACAAATAATGAAAACTTGGCAGCTAGCTACACAACAGCCAAAACTGCCATCCCCACAAGTTCAACCCATCCATTTCAAGAGTTTTAGAAATGTAAACATTCATTCGGATTCATAATCTAGAGCTACTTGATGCATGAATGATCCCAAACCTGAACTCAGAGGGAAGATCTACTAACATAATACATAACAAATCATGCACGAAAAGATGTGACAACAATCATTCCTAGACAATATGCATCAGTTTTCTTACATTACATGGTTTTTAATTATAACAAAGTCTGCTACTATAAGTCTATAACACAAAGTATACAAACAGAATATATAGAAAAGGTATAGGAGAAGGAAATGAACCTGCAGAACCAATATCGTAGCCGAAGAGGAGTCCGCCCATGGCTGCCATGATGCACGACACCAGCACGAACCGTGTTATCTTTCCGCTGTACATTTCTCCGCTCTCCACGACCATGGCTTCTTTATCTTTTTATTGACGATCGATAGAGAGGAAGAAGATGAAAGATGAAGGGGAAAAATAGGACCACAATTCCACAAAGAAGGGAAGCAATTGAGAAACCATGCAATTGATTTTGCCTGTAAATATAGACTAGTATGTTGACTGACTGGTACTGCTCACTATGCAAATTATAACGTACACAACTACTTTTTAGGTATTTTTCTAATGAAGGGCCCACTTTTAGTTGTAAATCCGGAATCGCAACCCGTTGTCGGTCATCATGAATTAGGTAAATCGACTTATACGATTCAAGATCAATCCATGGGGCCTTGCTACATTTTACACTCAAAAGCTATGTGATTTTCTTAAAATATTCTCAATCTTGTGCAACCTGAAAACAAATGAAGTACGTTCTACCAAAAAAAAAGAAAACAAATGAAGTACGGATTCTAAAACAAATGCTTCTCAATATCATTTAGAATGCAAGTGCAAACAATGTTTCTCAATATCATTCTTATTTTCTTCCTTAATATTGAAAACAAATGAAGTTCGGATTCTAAATAAATCGAACTTTATTCCAACTTAATGCAACATTTATCAACTCCACTCTTACAACCAAAATAACCCTGGAAACAAAGAGGAGAAAAACCAAGCACTTAGATTTACACTGATACATGTCGAAATTCCGACAACAGAGAGCTTCAAATGTTTAAGCCTCACTTTGTCCAGCAGAGCTTTCAGAATATGAAGACAACACTGTCATGAACGCGAGACTTTTGGTTCTGAGCAACACATTCGGATATCCACATCAGGTTCCTTATCTCCTGCTCCCTCAGCCTCATATATGCAAAGAAAACACCATAGTGGAACTGCATCCAACGATAATATACAAATGAAGAACAGTCAAATCACAAGCAAGTCACTTAGAGATTCATTGCCCTGTTAACAGAGGGATTTTTATTTGTTTTTTTGTAATGCTTACCTGTTGCTCAAAAGATAGGCAAAGCCTCTTCACCTCCTCTTCATAGAATGCTTTGTCAAGCAATTGGCTCTCCCCATAGGATAGCTTGGAAAATATGGCCTGATATGGAGGATATTTCTCCATCACACCACGGACCTACAAAAGGAAGCACATCCTAAGGCTGATGCATGTATTATTTCCTACCATGTTCCAGAAAATTCATTGCCACTGAAATTTTGCTCCAATGAACTAACTAATGTCTGTAATTTTTTTAATATCACTTCAAGAAAATTAAAAGCTGGAGCAAAAGCAGAAGGGCTTTTCGTGAGGACTGCAGACAGTGCAGAACAAATGTACAGTAGGTAGCTATGGATGGGCACTTAGCTTTCTCAGTCCAGGTAATTCAAGATTTTGATGATCTTATACAATGAGCTAGCGAAAAAACAGAGACATAGCCACTATAGTTCACCCAAACAATAAGCACCAGGGATATAAAATTTGGGATATGTTTTTATTACCTGATCCATATCTTCACCTAAAGCAAGCTCCTCATGACCATATGGGTACCTGCAGTACATGTTTAAGGTAAGATAAAATTGCAATTGGAAGCAAGCAAAATTACAACATAAATGAAGGGATACTTACAAAAGACCAAAATTCGAATACAACTTCTTACGATCCTCCCTCGTGAGCTCAGTGCCAATGCTGCAGAAAATAGACCAGGAATTTTAAGAATACAACACATCCCTTTGTAGTTCATTTCACAGACAAGCCTCAAACATTAGAACATAAATGCTTTGATGATATTGCTTGCCTGTTTATTGTGATATTGACAGCTCTCCTATCCGCCTCAAAGGCCAACAGGTCACACATAATCTCTGAGGTTGCCCCACCTAGTTTCTGTAGTACAAAATTATTAGGTATAAGAGAGCAAAACCTGAAATCTCAAAATTACTAGAAAAATGGCAGGAAGATAGATAACAAAGTGGAAGATTTTAACCTGACAAAACCTGTAGAAATCTTCAAGATATGCTTTGTAGAGAGTATTCCGCATAATCTCAATGTTCATATCATCCAAGTCCTGTGGAATAAAATTTTAGAACTGCTTGGGTCATGAAAGAGATGGGACAAATAAAAAATATAGATGACACAAACATTCAACACCAAGGAACTGAAAATAATATAGTCTTGATGGAAGAGAAACGATAGCTTCATCATATAAAGAGAAATCAGAAATGAACACATCTAAATAGAGAGATTACCTCAGATGTAATGCACTCAGAGAAGTAAGGAGCCAATGGAGTGTCAACAAGAACCAACCTATAGAGTTCCCGCATGTTTTGAGCAACTGCCAAAGTAGCAATACTGACAGGAAGAATTTTAATCAGCACTAGTTACGATCAAACAAAATGGAATAATGATATCATACTGATTCTATTACCTATCAAACATCCCCAAGGGATGGCACTTCTCCAACAATTCTTGAACATCCCTCTCATGCAATGTTCCAGTAACAATCAGGACAACATTGTCAATCATGTGACCATATCTGCAGAATGGTATCAAAACTAATATAAGAGACATTAAGTTTAATTTAGTTTTTATTTCTGTGGGTTTCGAAAAGTAATATTCCAGAAAAAGAAAGACCATCCTTTTAAAGTCCTACATTCCTTTTTTTTTTTTTTTGATCAAACCTACATTCCATTATTTATAGCCTTAGATGGTCTAAATAGTAAATTTATTGTCATAATATTTTGATAAAACCTTGAGCTAGAGTCAGTCAAGGAATAGAACAAATTCTAGAATCTAGAGGATAGATTAAGTATTTAAGAAAATTCTGCTTTGAACTAAAAAGAAAAGAGCATATTCCCCAATTGCATAAATTCCATCCTTTAAGCCAGTATTAAATAAAGGCATGCATGCTAGCAAAATATAATGTATCTAAGATAAAGCTTACAAGCTACATGATTTTCTTTCATATGAATACAAGAAGACATAGCATCACTGACGTGCAATATTCCAAGAAGGTTGACAATGGCTCTGTGGCCTGGCTTAACATGTGTTTATATTCATCAACCAATTTAAGAGTGCACTTCTCAACAAGGGTAGTTGTATGCAGAGGAGAAGGTTCTGCAACAGCAAAAAAGAATACCAACAATCAGTAAAACATATCATATAACCTACATAAAATTGGCATAGATCTATCTGTCTCAACCGTCGACAAGAATAATTTGTAAGAAACAGCATGCCATCGATGATCGGCATATATCAAATTTGAGCAATTGCTTACATGATAATCTGGTATACTTGTAAAATAGCCCAAAAGCGAACATAGCAGCCAACCACAATTTTCATTATCTGAATCCAGCGACCTAGACATCAGATATCATTTGCAACCATTTCTATGTTTCCCAAAGCAGTCAGTCATTGAGACCATCCTCTTACAAATCTTCATGTATCTGAATCCAGTGACCTATACATCAAAACCATCCTCTTTTATACTCTCTCAGATGTCCTACTTGTAGCTATTTTACTGAGAGGCTACCCTTTTCATGAATTTCTAAATGCATACTTCACTCCCTTCTGAAACAAACTATTCCTTTCGCTTGTAAATACATTTTCCTGCCCGCATTAAAATTCTTTTCTCTATCATCTACAACAGGATTCACTCATAGAATCAATGACATGGTCTCCTCAAAGACCCAACTACTACAAGAAACATCGCTTCCCTAATAACCTCCATTGTATTTAAAACCCAAAAAACTACAGCCATCGAGCTGGTACAAAACTTCAAATTAAAAGGGCCATAATGTGGTACTCACATTACACTCCAAGATGTGAAAAGTGTACTCCTTTTTTTTTTTTTGATCAAGTGAAAAGTGTACTCCTAACAATGCATTAAATTCAACCACAGAGAACAAAAAACAAAAAAAAAAGGAACACACTTGAATTAGACACAGAATACTAGTATTGTTTGTATACACAACGACGATGATCTAATAAAACTCTACTGGATAAGCAAAACCTCCGCTTCACTTTATTAGCACGATCCAGGGAATAACCTCAATACGGAAGAAATTTCAAAAGCACAAATTCTATCAGAACGCAATAGAAACAGGATCAAAGAGAAAACGATTCCAGGAAATAGTTACCAAATCTGACACGAAAGCCTCACCATTCTGGAGATAGGATCCGTACTCGGTGGCAGAGAGATGCATCTTGATGTCATCTAGGGTTTCGCACTGGCAGAGATTGTTGTAATCAGCGGCTGTGAGGAGGCCGGATCTGTAGCCCCTGACAATCGCTTCCAGGTATCCGCCATGGATGTTGAAGGTGAGAGCCTCGAAGCCGTACATGTTGGATCCGATGGAAGATCAGCTCCGATTTTGACACAGATCAGCCGAGGAGGGAGAGAGGGGGGGGGGAGGGGATGATAGAGCTCCCTCGCAGTTTCGTGTGTTATATTTATTACAATGCTTCCAAAACTGAGTTTTGGCTTCGTCTTCGTTCAATCTCGCCTCTTCTTGAGACCCGATCGAAAATCTGGATCAAACCCAACCTTAAACAATTCGGGGCTACCCAAGTCGCCTTGGTCCAGTGGTTAAAAACGAGGCTGAGTCACCCAGAGGTCATGAGTTCGAGACTCAAGTGGCGTTTGGTATAAAACTAGTTGTACCCATCGTGCCATGCACGACTTATATTTCTAAATTACTTTTGGATATATTATTTTTTGAAAAAGATACTTTTGGATATATTATAAATAAAATATTAATGTGAAAATGTATAATAAAATTTTTAACATAATTTGGTTTCATTTCATCGAATATTAGAAATTTTTAATTGTTAAATGATTTATTGAGAGCACGTTATTAATTATGCAAATCATGTACTTATACTTTATGGCTAATAAAATACGTTATTATTTAAATTATTGAACTTCGTAATGTATGAATATTAATATTTAATAATAGGGTAGTAATTAAACCAATCTACAAAATATAATAATAATAATAAAACCATAAGTGGTAAACAAATCTTGTACCATCATTCTTAATGTGTCTTCCGATGTATGTAACATATTTTTTGTGTTACGTACTGATGTACCTAATATATTTTTAAAGATAGATAGTACGGAGTATAACTTTTAAGATTGATATAAGAAAAAGGATAAAATTAAAAAGTAGATAATTAAGAAAATTTTAAAGATAAATAGTATGGTCTCAAAGATAGATATTAGATAAGTAAGAAAAAAGATAAAATTATAGTTTAGATAATTATAAAAAAAAATATAGAGTTGTTATTATCCATTTGAGTTGAAAAATAATTAAAATCAAGCGGAGTTAGAATTAACATGGTGTCTTGAAATTCCTCGACTTTAATATATAGTATAGATATTGATGATTTACGTAGGATATATTAGGTCATACAAAGATAAATATTAGGATAATAAAGATAGAAGGATAAAGGTTATCTTTCATTCATGTTCTTTATTACCATATCTTTTTAAAATAAAGATTTGCAAAGCATGGATACAGCTTGTTGTTTTGCAAGCTGTACACGAAAAAATAAAAATAAATGGATAATATTTCTATAAATAAGATTAGAAAATACGGAGTAAAAGAACTACTTCCATATTACAAGCAAAACGTAGATGTTCCATATAGATAAGTATATATTTTCTAAATTTAATCAATATATATATATATACGGCTAGATATTGTATGGATAAATATTGTTGATAAAGTAGTTAATTAAAAGATTGAAAATTTACGTAGCAAAATTATGGTGGTTAATTAAAAGGCTTTAAAAATTATTTTGGTTAAATATCTAGTGGGGCCGGAATCAACGTGGTGGCTCGAAAACGGTCGGCTTTTATAATATATATTGATGATTATGGAAAGGAAACAGAAAGGAAACGAATTTGTATAGGAAATGGTGATGATCCTCTCTTTTTTGGATGAAAAATGAAAGGAGAGGGGTAATGGTTGAGGGGGGAAACCATTACCCCATGTTGAGGGGGTGGGGAGAAATTGCTCAAATTTTACATGAAAAGTAGAAGAGAGGGGTAATGGTTATCCTTTTAAACAATGAATCATAAACTAAATAATGTCTAGATACATCCCTTAACCATTTCCTTTCCCTCCAAACAAACCAAACGGGCCCTCAAAGAGATCGAATTTTTATACGTCTACTAGTGTAGTTACCCGCGCAAATTTTTTTTAATCTTATATAAAATTAAACTATTCTACATGTTGATTTTATGCATGTTCTTGTACAAATTTGACTATGATTATCTAAAACTACTTTGAAAAATACTTATAATTTTGTATGTAATTTAGTTAAGGTTAAGATTCTAGAATACTCTTTTAAAGGAAGAAAATCCTTTTTAAAAAATTAGATTAACTGTATTTTGAATTATTTTTAAAAAAAACCTTTTTATTAGGTTGAATAGGTGGATAATAGGTGTTGTCACTTATTTTGGCACGTATACGATATAAATTATTGGCTGACATGTGTCATACAAACTTATTCTTTAATATATAGATAAAAAGATCTAAATTATTTGTATTATAGTTATTCCTTCTATATATAATTTTATATTCTCCAAACAAAATAACTTTTTTATTGCTCATGGTGGAAATAAATTATTTGTTTGTTTGACCTATATTCTCCATGTAAAAGATTTGTTCAAACACAATCTATTCGTTGATGCTCCATTTAATCTAATTAAATTTGTTAAACTAAATGAATCAATTAAATCTCAATCATAACTAAATCAGTATCTTACCATACCGAAAAATAAGGACATGGTTAACTAAATAAGGAGATAATCTGCATAGAATAATCTGTAGTCTACTAAACATTCAAATAAAAGGACTTACTTTTTATAATATTAATAAAACAGTTAGATAATTATCAAATTTTTTATTTTATAATTGATTATTTTTATTTTTTATTGAAAGATCTTATCTTAATTAGATAGTTTGATAAGATTCAATCTATTTGTTAGAGATCGATATCTCCGGCCTTTTTTGATATCCTTTACTTTCATATGAAATCGAGATTATTTATCAAAAATTATACTATCATATTTTTTTATGGTTTATGCCACAAAAAAGCATATCATTTTGTTCAGATTTTGATCCGTAGATCTTTGATTTGATTTGTTATTAGATCTACCAATTTAACTTGATTTTTCTTAAATCGAATAAGTAAACTAAATCAGTATAGGATATTTAGTATATGAGTGAAATTGCTATGTTTTTTCATTTAAATCTAAATAAGTACAAAATCAATTTAGGGGGTTAATTGAAGATTTGTTGCATGTTTTTCGACCAAAAAAAAAAAGATTTTTTTGCATGTTTAGTAACTTCTCTGCCATAGACAAACAATGAAGGAAAATGCAGACAATCAACGATGGGGAAGAATAACAATCCAAGTAGCGCCCAGATTGGTAAATCGGCAATTAATGTACGTGGATGCAAGGCTAGGGAATCAAGGAGGCGGATAGGTTGAGATCAAGATGAAGAAGCTGCAAAATTGGGTGTTCATCGATTGCCAGTACGTGGAAAAGATTGGATGGTGGTGGATTTGGAGATCAAGAGGAGGAAGGAGAAGCGAAAAGAGAGGCCAGTATGAGAGAGTTTGAAAAATAAAAGGTAGAAATCAGAGATTTTAATGGCAATTCGTCGTCAAGGAGGGCGGTGAGGAGTCGACGATGGAGGATGGCTATGGTGACAGTGGAAGGTGGAGGAGGAGGGAGAGGGAGAGGGTGAAGGCAGGGTGATCGAGGTGGGTAGATGATAGGGCGAAAAATGATATGACGTGGCATACAATGTGGAAACAAATATCTAAAATAATATGACATGGCATATAATATATATAATGAATTAAATGACATGGCTTAAGGAAATGATGACACGTGGCTAAATCTGATGTGGCGCATTCTCGGATCGACATGTGGAAAAAGCTGACGTGGCGCAACGTGGTGGCTCCAATCATTACGGCTTATATATATATATATATATAGATTTTACTTCCCATCAATATAACATTCTTCCCAAAATGTAAAAATAAAATAAACATTTGCAAAATTTTCATGACTTATAAATTAAACAAAACTATTTTTTTCTAAAACAACATTTTTAAAGAAATAAAGACTAATGTCCAAATCATTAATTTGTTATATCCTATATCCTTACACTTATTTTCATTTTTTAAATGTATGACATATACACAATTCAATTAGATCCACTTTGAGTTTGAAAGTTGAAAGCCATTAATCTACTTTGGTTTTAAATTCAAATAATAAAAAAAGGTAGAAAATACTTTTAGTTCCTAAACTACATATAAATTAAGAAGTTCCTACTCCAAGTCCTACATATGACACTCGTAGAAGACTCAATTTCATTCGACACTCATCAGAGACTCAGCCAGATGCTTCATCATTCATGATTTCGACAATCATAATAAACTTAGTCAATTCATCACTCGCCTTTATTCGACGTTCAACAAAGACTCCGTTGAATACCTCCTCAGTCTTGATTTCGACACTCATAAGTGACTTAGTCACGAGACTTGAATGTTCTTGATTTCGGCACTCATAAGAGACTCAACCAAAACAATCTATGCAACTAACTAATTAAATACCCATAAGGTATTGCATACTAATATTGGTATTAGGGGAAAGGTAGTAGTACTATCTCTCACAAAATACGAGCCTTTCAAAGAAATAACTGTCATGCGAATAGGTTCTCCTTCGAACCTATTCTAAGTCCATATCAATTTTTCGAAGAAAACATTTCAGGCAGTTAAAACGAGATACAACGAACATAATTTCAATTTTATTTCAAAACTGAATTATGTAGTAGGACGACATTCGCCACAATCCAATACTTAAGAAATGATAGTAATACTATCTTCTCCATACTAGAGATAGTTTCAAAGAGATGTCTTAAGGATGCTCTCCAAACTTACTCTTACCCATATCTACATCTCAGACAAAATATTATAGACAATCTAAGGCCATACACATATACAAGTCCTATGTTCGGTTCTATTACGAAACTGAATAAGCAACCATCCCTAGCAACCTAATCAGTTACTAATAGCATACAACATTCTATCATATTCACATATTTAACGATAATCCATGACTAGTACGATAGTTAATAGACAACAAGGAACCAATCCACTTGCCTAATGTAAGGAGTAACAAACTAAGAGAGCGGGTTAATGGTTAACGAACATTGAGGTCCAAACATTTCCCTCATCCATTAAGATTTGGTTAGGAACACTAAATAAAAACTCAATGAATAAACACTAAGGAATTTTTTTTTTTGATAAAGGAAAGAGATTAGGCTAGTTCCTATACAACAGAAACTATCCTATAGCATCCAACAGGATGAGGTCCCTAAGGACCGGATCGGAACTGAGCGTGCAGGTCGTCACATGACAAAACGTGGCAGCGATGTGGTCTACAACCGAGTTGGCTTCTCTGAAAACATGCCAGATACCCCAACTCTGGAACTTCCCAAGCAAAAGCTGGACGTCTGCCCGAATGAGCTCCACCTCCCACGGACAACTCCAATCGCCCAACACTGCATTAACCACCTGCAGGTTGTCGCCCTCAATCACCAGACGGGGAACGCCACACCGGATGGCTTCAAGAATCCCCTGCCGAAGCGCAAACGCTTCAGAAAACGCCACGGAACGCCGTCCGAGAAAACCACCATCACAAGAAACAATGCCGCCTGAAGAGTTCCTGATAACAAAACCATAAGAGGCAATACCAAAAGAATTAACGGTACCATCAAAGTTAAGTTTAAAAAAATTATCGGGAGGTTTAGTCCATTTGACATTCCTTCTTTTGTTGGTTTGATTTATATTCTTTGAGCCTTCATTTTTATCATCTATGTCTGTTTTTTTGAAAGCATGGCTCTCTTCCAGTCAGCTATTTGTTTGAACGCAAATTCAGTTGTTTCTATAGGATTTATTTGGGGTTGGCCATTCCCATTAAAAATATTTTGGGAAATTCCGCCCGGTAACCACGAGGTTTTGCAAATTCCGCGTGGTACCCAAAGGTTTTCGGTATTCCGTGTGGTAACCACGAGGTTTTGCAGATTCCGCGTGGTAACCTTGGTCTATTATAAAAAAGTTAAAGTAATATAAAAACTTACCCATCCTTTCTATTTAATTACACAAATCACCCTTTTTTAAGTTTTTGTTTTTAAAACTATCTAATCTATTTTTATAAAACACCTAAATTCATAATTTTAGTATTATATTTTTTTATCTACTCTTTTTCCATGAAACTATATATTGTTATTTTACAAAATCTTATATTTTTAATTATTATTAAAAGAACCACATTTTTCAAATTTGTATAAAAAAAATAGTTCTTTTTTTTCAAATTAACAAAAGCATAACTAATTTTTAAAAAACTACCATTTCTTATTAACAAAATATAAACTTGAACTTTGTTAATACTTGATCCTTTAAGAGGGTGTTCTTTAAAAGTTGGTGCATTAGTTCAAGTAATTTGTTTTTAAAATAAAATAAAATTGTTTTTTCTTAACATAATGTACATATATCATGACATTAAAAATGTGTAAACATTATAGGCTTTTTACGACATGTACAACTTTAGGCATATTTTTTGTATTTATAATAAATTAACATTTAAAAATAAAATATGTATTAACTAATACTTCTCACTAAGTATTTTAAGAAAATAGATTTGATAGTTTTGTTGAAAAAACCTATTTAAATGATACTTCAAATTAGGTATAATAAATTGTTTTTTGATTTTTTCAACAAACCTATCAAATCTATTTTAATTTTTTAATACAAATTTGAAAAATGTGGTTCTTTTTTTAATAATTAAAAACTATAAGATTTTGTAAAATAATAATATATAATGTCATGGAAAAAGATTAAATAAAAAAAGATATATATATATATAATAATAAAATTATAAAGTTAGGTGATTTATAAAATAGATTAGATAGTTTTAAAAAAAACTAAAGATAGGGTGATTTGTGTAATTAAGTAGAAAGGATGGGTAAGTTTTTATATTACTTTAACTTTTTATAATAGACCAAGGTTACCATGCGGAATCTGCAAAACCTTGTGGTTACCACACGGAATACCGAAAACCTTTGGGTACCACGCGGAATTTGCAAAACCTCGTGGTTACCGGGCGGAATTTCCCAAATATTTTTGTTCCTAATAAACCATGTGCACCACCAAAGAGTGAACATGGATTCAATTTGGGTTGTAGTGAGTCTAGTTCGCAACTCGCTAATAAAGTCTAGTGGGTAACGATTGTGTGCATTTAGTTGTCCCAATACCTGACTAATTGCGGGATTAAGCGCAATTAAGGCCTGTCGAGCATGATTGCATTCAATAAAAAGGTGATATGCATCTTCATTCTGTGAATTGCAGAATCCACATCCTTGCGGCACCGCTATATGGTTCGCAGCTAATCTGGATTTAGTTGGCAGTCCATTACGACAGACTTTCCAGATAAAGTTTTTTTGCTTTGGTGGGATGTTTAGCTTCCATATCCATTTGAGGTCAACTCTAGGACTTGTTTTGTTGTCTTGAATCCACTTCATTGTGCCATTGGTAGAGTACCATCCATTCTTGCTTGCTTTCCAGTACAGTCGGTCTGTTAAATTGTTGACCGGTAAGATAATCTTTGCTATCTCATTAGCATCGTCAAGGTTCAGGACATGTCTTAGTTTATCAAGATCCCAGGTTTTGTCAGCCCGTATGTATGAACACACGAGTTCTTCCTCATTGATTACATTACGAGCCTCCACTTTTGGTGTGATTTTTAAATTAGGAACCCAACAATCTTTCCAGAAACGGATGGTTTTCCCATCTCCAACTTGCCATGATAACCCTGAAAGGAAAAGATCCTTGAGGCTCATGAGTTTGGACCACTGCCATGAAGTGTTCTGTTGCTTGTTATAGTTCCAAAGGTTTTTGGTTTTTAGATATTTTTCATTAACGATTTTGACCCACAGATTTCCCGGTTCTGCAATTAGTTTCCAAAGAAGTTTCATTTGTAGTGCTTGGTTCATTTCTTCTGCTTTAGCGATACCAAGCCCCCCATGGTGAGTAGGCCTGCATATAGAATTCCAGCTTATTAACGGTTTGTACCCGCTGGCCTTATTCCAGAAGAAGTTACGGTTGATCTTGTCAAGTTCATCATGGGTGGCTTTGGTTAGGTAGAATGATTGCATTAAATAATTTGATTGTGTAGAGAGATTAGCCTTAATCAGTGTTGTCCTGCCTTCTTGGGAAAGTGTGTTAGCCTTCCATTTTGTCAGTTGATCTCTTGTTCTTGCTGTATATGCATTGAATGTGTTTTTGGTGACTCTTTCGTTAATGAGGGGACACCCTAGGTATTTATCTAGAGCTGTAGTATTTGAAATATGGAGAGTTTGTTTAATCTGATTTTTAGTCGCAATGCTTGTGTTTTTTGTAGCTTGAAATGCTGATTTATGGAGATTGACTTTTTGGCCAGAGGCTTGACTAAAATCCTCAATAATGCTTTTAACATTCTGGCATGCATGATTGTTTGCCTTCGCAAAGATGATAATATCATATGCATAAGCAAGGAAAGGGATTTTGGTACCTCTACTCGTGATCTGAATTCCAATACCACTCTTTGGGTCCATATTAGCACGCTGCAGCGGGTTGAGGTGTTGACATAAAAACAGAGAAAATCGATAATATCAAAATTCCAATTTGTTTCGAATGAAGTGCTCAACTTTAATACATGCATATGAAATTTTGCTTGCTTAGAAATTTTCACACGGTAACCCAATGCAAGCTGGATTTACCCACGATAACCCAAGGATGCCCAAATGGCCGGAACCGTATGAACCTAAATCAATATACTATCTATACTATATATTAAAGCCGAGGAATTTAGAGCCACCACGTTGATTCTGACCCCACTTTATTAACAATTTTATATGTTTTATTTTTTCTTAATTATCTAATTTTTAATTTTATTTTTTTTCTTACCCATCTAATATCTATTTTTGAAGGCATACTATTTATCTTTTAAATTTCCTTAATTATCAAATCTTTAATTTTATCCTTTTTCTTACTCATCTAATATTTGAAACAATATTATCTATCTTTAAAATTTCCTTCTATAAAGATACATATTAATTAACCTATCTTTTCAATTTCCATTTTAGTCTATATATGTAAAAAGTAATATAAGAAATTCGAATTTAAAAAATAAGTTTAAAATGGAAGCCCATTTTTCTAAATAAGTTATTATTTTTATCTTTGATACTAAATCAATTTATATTTATTAAGTTTTACTTAATTATATATTATCATGTTCCTAATAGCTTAGCTTTTATCTCTCATAATTAAACAATTTTTTTTTCATGTTATTTTAATTAATCTAATTACATTTTTTATTATCAATTCATGTAAAAGATATTTTATGAATTTTGATAAGATATTATATCATTTTTTATATATTATTTATCTTTTTAATCTCTTTATGTAAGAATTAATTTAACAAATTTGAATTTAAAATAATTTAAATTATAATCAAATTATTATTCATTATTTAATATTAAATAAATTTATATTTACTATATTTTAATTAACTTATATATTATCATTTTCATACTAACTTAGCTTATATCTTTCATAATAAAATAATTGTTGATTAATATATTTTATTTATTTCAATATATAAAGTCATTAGAATCATGTTGGACTCAATTTTATATTTCTAAATTTTGATATTATATAATATTTTTAATTAAATAAAAATTCATAGTAATTATATCTCATACTAATAAATTATAGTATTAAAAATAAAAAATAAGATCAAACCAAAATAGTCAATTAAAACATCTCATTTTATTTTATATTGACTTATAATGCCTCAAAATTGTGATAATAAGGACAATGATATATATTAACCAGTAGAGACAAATTTTGAAGGATGAAAAAAGTAAGTAAATGTTAGTTACCAAATTGTTCTAAACGATAATATGTTTAATATCTCTATAATCTCATACGTGCGATACTACAAAAATCTAAAAAATAATCTTTTTTGTCTAAAGAAGATTATATTTTCATATGCTAAAACTTTTATTATATGTTTTTACTTATTAATATCTTATTTATAATAAAAAATAAATTTAAAATGTGATGTGAAGCGTGAGTCATTGTCGTGCATGACACGACGGATAGACCTAGTTTTTATAAAGTCAATTGTATCCAACCTTTACACGTATACTACCAATCAATATTATATGGTAACCTTCCAACATAACATCATATTTGGTTAACTAGAACCATTTAGCCTAATTTAGACTGAGCAAAGTCAAAGCCGTATTACGAACTTTTTTGCCATGTCCCCTGAGAGCACACTATAAGAGCCTAATAATGGAAATATTTTATAAATCTTGCATTTTTTATTTTTTAATCTTTTTTGTGACGGGTTCACTATTTCCCTTTTAGGATTTTAGCTTCTGTTTTTGGTATGCTTGTAGTTATCATGTGTCCTAAGGGCACACTATAGAAAACCGCTAATAATTAATAGCCTACTGAATTTTGGTAGAACTTCTTGCATGTCTCTACTACTACGGAGTAAAATCTAACTCAAATCTAACTCCATCAATTATTTTTTTTGGTAGAAGGAGAGGCGGTAGTCTCCGTGCCCGCAAGAGGCATTTTATTAATAAGCAAAACGGGCTAAGTAGTACGCAATCGGGGGATAACCCGACCCCTTACATCATCACGAAGCAAGATAAAACACCCTCGGGAGGGTCACCCAAAACATGATAACCAATGTTAAACGAAAAAGCAAAGGAAGCAAGATAGTCAGCAACACAGTTAGCTTCCCTAAACACATGACAAAACTGGACATCCCAGCTCCTACAAATAAAGCTTTGGCACTTACGAACCAAGCTAGCTAAGGGATGGCTATCCTCTATAGGCCGCCCTAAAAGTAGAATCACCAATTGTGAATCGACTTCGAGGGAAACCCTCCTATAGCCCCTGCTCCAAGCAAGCTGCAATCCCTGCGCGACCACCCACAACTCCGACATAGGAACTGTGCAGATACTAATATTGTGAACAAACCCACACAACCACTTACCCTCTGCATCTCGGACTACTCCACCCGCTGCCGCTAGCCCATCACGTTTGACGGAACCATCCGTATTCACCTTGACCCAACCTGGCCGAGGCTTAGTCCACTTAACTTCGACTTCTTCGACTTGCCTCTGGAACGCACCTGGGTTGAGTGCCACCATAGCCTCGCCATACTCCTTGGCGTAATTTTGGATGAAAGAAGCTCTATTCCCCTGGAACACTTCCTGTTGAAAAACAAACAGGTTACGCCACTTCCAAGTCCACCATAAAGTCATCGCAAAAATTTCCGCCCATCCAAGCTCCTTAGAGCTCGGTTCACAATAGAGAAGATTGGAGCGAATCCACAAAGCAAAGTCAGAGTGAACGAAAACTTCCCTGGCAAGAGGAGGGTGAAGATCATCCCAAGTACGGATTGTAGTCTCACAATCACGTAAGAGATGAAGTAATGACTCCTCCTCGGTATTACACGTCGAGCAAAGGGCATGAGGCAATATGCCTTCACACCCGCTCTTGATTGGTCAAAATAACCCCTTTAATAACGAGCCAGATGAAGATCTTTTGACGTTCAGGAACGCAAAGCTTCCAGATACGTTTGTACACCAGAGTATCGGCGGAAACCGGTATGGAGTCTCCGACGACCAACTCATGGGCGGACCGAACCGAGAAAGCACCAGAGGGGGTGCCCGACCAACACAAGACGTCGGCGTCAGTAGCCTCTTCACTCACGGCAACAGTGGCGAGCCGAAGAAGAACACTCGGCGGCAGCAACGGTTGAAGATAGCTCCAATTCCACTCTGATCTAGGAATCCAGAGTTCCCGAACAACATGGTGGCGAGCAACCTCGCCAGCCTGACCAACAATAAACTCCGACATAGGGCGCTTGTCCAGCCAGCGATCATCCCAAAACCGAGCATCCAAACCACTTCGAACACACCACCGCGAACCGGGCACAACAACCTTGTTCATCCCTTTCTTAATACTGCGGCACACATAAGACAAGTGGGCACGCTCAGAAGTTGTCGAGGTAACATACTTGGATCTAACGACCTCAACCCATAACTTGTCTTTCTCGGTAAGAAACCTCCACCCGAGCTTCCCAACTAGCGCCAAATTGATATCAGCCATGCGCCGAATACCGAGGCCACCAAAGTCCTTCGGAAGGCAAACCTCCTCCCAATTCACCAAGTGAATACGCCTACTGCTCTCGGAACCACCCCAAATGAAGCGAGCAACCAAATTGTCTAACTTCAAGCAAACCTCCCTAGGAATGGACACAACGGCCATAATATGAACCGAGAGAGAAGCCAAAACGGACTTGGCGAGGGTCAAGCGTCCCGCCATGCTAAGAAACCGGCCTTGCCAACCCCTAAGCTTGGTGGAAAAACGCTTAATAAGAGGCTCAAAGGTCTCATTCTTCACAGCTTCATGAAATATAGGCATACCAAGGTATTTGCCTAGATTCAAAGTCCATTCAAACCCGCTCTCAACACTCAAAGCATCTCTAAGATCGGGACTAACATTATTCGACACAAACAGCCTGGACTTGGATGAATTTACACGTTGCCCTGATGCCAAGCAAAACTCATCAATCACATCCTTAATGACTCGGATTTGATCAGTCGAAGCTTCCGCGAGAAGGATTATATCATCAACGAATAAGAGATGAGAAAGCAAAGGTCCGCCCCTAGCAAGCTGAATCGGTTTCCACCTCCCTGCCGACACCATCCGATTGATCAAATGGCTTAATCTTTCAATGCACAGGATAAACAAGTAGGGAGAGATCGGGTCACCTTGTCTAACCCCTCTCTCAGGCACAAACTTCTTAGTCATCTCACCATTCCAAACAAGGCGGAACGAAGTGGACCGAAGACACTCATCATCCATTCCACCCACTTATTCGGAAATCCGGCGTCTTGCAGAGTATCTGAAACAAAATCCCAACAAAACCTGTCGTAGGCTTTCTCAAGATCAAGTTTCAAGAGCATCCACCCTTTCCGACCCGATTTAACTCTCATGGAATTAACAACTTCTTGAACAACAATAATATTGCCAGTAGCTAGTCTGCCATGCAAGAAACTCCCTTGAGCCGGACTGATCAATTTAGGTAGAATCCTGCGCATTCTCCCCACTAAAACCTTCGTAATAACCTTGTAGAGGACATTACAAAAACTAATAGGGCGAAATTGATTAACTTTTTCCGGTTCATCAACTTTAGCAATCAATGTAATAAGCGTTTCATTGAGACCCTCAAGAAGCTTGGCAGTATTAAAGAACTCACGGACTGCCCTACACACTGAAGGACCAACAAGATGTCAGCACTTTTGGTAGAAGATGGGCTGATACCCGTCACTCCCAGGCGCCTTCAAAGCGCCCATGCTCTTAACTGCATCGAAAATTTCCTGATCTCCCAATCCCTGTTGTAATTCAAGCCAGTCCGACGCAAGGAGGGAAGGAAACTCACCCCTGAGAGTGGACTGAAAGCAAGCGCTAGGAGAGTCCATCGAATAGAGTTTGGTAAAAAATTCCACCGCATGATCTTCAAGCTCTTTCTTGTCTGTAATCCACCTGCCAGCATCATTACAAAGCGACTCTACCCGGTTCCTTTTCCGACAAATAATAGTGGGCATATGGAAGAAGCGTGTGTTACGGTCCCCCGCTTGGAGCCACTAGATCCGAGACTTTTGGGGCCACATAAGCTCCTCCTGCTCAAGAACCTTGTCAAGCTCGGAATTTAGCTGATACCCCTCATCAATCAAATGAGCAATCGGCCCAAGGGCCAAAAGAGACTGATTTTCCTCCAGCTTCAGGAGCAACTCGTTCTTCTTCACAACAATATGTTTGAAAACCTCTTTATTCCAGATTAGCAACTTCGCCATAAGATCAGCCAAAGCTTCGCTTGTAGAGCAATCCTGCCGCCAAGATTGCCTAACGAAATCATGAAACAGAGGGTGGGTGATCCACATAGCCTCGAACCTGATAGGACGTCGCGCTCTGTTAAAAGCCACACTCAGTTCAAGAGAGAGCAACACCAGAACATGGTCGGAAGCAAATCGAGGTAGATGACGAACACTAGCGGCAGGCCAAGACATCCGACCAACGGGATTGACGAAGATCCTGTCTAACCGCTTCGCAACATAAGTCCGGGGAGAGTTACCACGAAACCAAGTAAACGGTTGCCCGGTAAATCCCAAATCAATAAGATTGCCATTATCCACAAACTCTGAGAACTCGGCAGAATCATCAAAAAGACGGCCCGACCCACCCTGCCTCTCACACGTATGTAGGATAGAGTTGAAATCACCGCCAATGATGAGGGGTTCTGAAATAGTACTCACTTCCGACGCCAGCTCGCGCCAAAGTGCCTTCCGAGTCCCCGGTTTTGGAGGTGCATACACCACAACTAGATGAAAACGACAACTTCCTTTCTGAATAGTAGCATGAATGAAGCAATTACTGACCTTGACCACCTGAAGATCAGACAAGTTATCCTGCCATAAAAGCCAGATGCCACCAGAGCGGCCCGACCCATCAACTTTCACATATTTCGAGAACTTGAGACGATCACAGACATTACTAGCAATGGCCCCATAAATTCTTGGTTCAAAAATTGCCAACACATCAACCTTATACTTGCGGACCAAGTACTTGACGGCCCTGCAGAAGCCCGGTTTCCCGGCTCCAAAACAATTCCAAAGAAGACAATTCATTAACGACCGGAAGAGTTGCGGGTTGCTTCGGACCCGGTAGTAATAGAATTCGAGGAATTAGGTTGAGGAATAGTACCTGCATCCTGCATCTGTGTTTCTTTTGGATCAGAGTTCGTGACATCGCCAGCGTCAACGTGCATTATCATCTGCTGACCTGAGTCGGGAATCGGAGCTTGGGACGTAAATTCGAAGGAGGGGCCATCATTCGAGCGAGCACGCTTGCCACTCGAGTTCTGCAGCTGTTTGACACCAAAATCCATCTTGGGCAATTTTCCTTGTTTATTGCTGTTCTTATTTTGACGTCTACTATTCTTGCTACTGGAAGTAGCATTAGAGGCCTGCTTCCCCTTAGCCTGAAGTGGAGGAAATTTTGTCTTAGCGAGCTGACCACTATGATCTTGGGACGCCACAGCCTTGCCTTTTCTATCAGTGAAGATACCTCTTCCAACATTATCTTGCTGGTTGCCTTCCTTACCAGCCAGCGGGATTTGGCTAATAGTTTTAGCATTAGGTTGAGCATCACTATCTTCATTGCTTAAAACAACAAACTTGTTCTTCTCTGGGTCCGTCTTCCCTCCCTCCTTGGAGTTGTTGGCCTTCGGTTTCCGGCGGCGGGGAACAACCATCCAAGGACCTTAGCGGGGTTCATTATTAGCAGGTTCCGGAGTACGAACCTTCGGAGGAGCGACGGGAGTCGGAGTCGCCTCCGGGTTCCAGCGGTAGCCGTGGTAACATTCAATGGGCAGCGGCCCTGGTGATGCCCGTATTTACCACAAGCGGTGCAAATAATATGGAGGCCTTCGTACTCGACATGGAATTTGCAGTCGTTAACCGTGACCGAACCTTTGAGCGGCCGAGTGATATCAACTTCAACACACACTCTTGCGTAACGACATCTATCCGAAAAGAGGGTCTTTTTATCCACTCGAATAGGTCTGCCAATCCCAGCCGCCATATTCAATAGCGTGGTCTCTTCATACAACACCATGGGTAATCCGGAGATGCGAATCCAACAAGGGATCGTATTGATGACGTCCATGTAAGGATTAAACTCCGAATTCCAAGGCCTAATAATGAGATAATTCCCAAAAATCATCCATGGACCATCCATTAATGCATGTATATAATCTTGTTCAAGAGCAAATCTAACAACATAATAACCATTCGGAAGGTCGGCCACATTCATCCATCCAAAAGACTTCCATAACTCCCGAAGTTTACGGTCCATCATAGCATGTTGGATTAGGTTTCCGAGGGGCTTGACGACAAGGGCAGAACCCCAAGCAGAAGCCAAGGCTTGGAGCATTGTTGGCTGAATTCTAAACACTGGGTCGCCGTATTCACCATCCGGGAAGGACATAGCCATCCTTTCTTGGACAAATTCATTGTTGAGGACCATCCTTTCCACACCATTATCTCCCTTGACAACATCCTTCCATGGACGAGAGTTCGCAACAACAGCAGCAGGAGTTGCGCACGGCACAGAAACACTAGAAGCGCCATCCACTTGCATACCATTGGTGCCAGGAGGGACACCAGCCGTGCCCCCACCGGGGACGGGCGGCGGCTCGGATATGCAAACGGTGTACGGCGCAAGACAAGGAAATTAGGGCACAACTTTCTCGCGCGTGCAGGCGCGTTCTACTGCACAAGCAATTTTTGCCAATGCTTCCTTTTTCTCAGTGTGGGAGTTGTGATGCTTTAATGGCGGAATTACGAGCAATCAAACAAGGGCTTACGATGGCGAATCAATTGTCAAATTCCCAATCTGTGATGTGAATCGACTCTAGCTTGGCTTTTTAAGTTACTTTCCACAACTCGCACAAAACCGCACTGAAATTACCATCTTATTCAACAATGCAAATTGCTCATGAGCAAGAGCAACCATCCCGGATGCATCCAAATGACCCATGTTCGACACTTCGACGTGATGCAAACAAGCCGACGGATTCCCTTGCCAACCTTCCTCTCCAATTACCTGAATATCTATACTATATATTAAAGCCGGAGAATTTCGAGCCTCCAGGTTAATTCTGGCCCCACTTTATTAACAATTTTATATGTTTTATTTCTCCTAATTATCTAATCTTTAACTTTATCTTTTTTCTTACCCATCAAATATCTATTTTTAAAGGCATATTATTTATCTTTAAAATTTCTGTAATTATCTAACCTTTAATTTTATCCTTTTTAATTTCTTACTCATCTAATATCTATCTTTAAACAATATTATCTATCTTTAAAATTTCCTTCTATAAAAGATACATATTAACTTAACTTTTCAATTCCCATTATAATCTATTTATATATAAAAATTAATATATAGTATAGATTATAGTAGATACACAAATTAACCAAAAAATGATCATTACCCGTACATGGTACGGGTCTTCAACTAGTTTAGTTTATTTTGATGCAATTTCTACTACTCTAGTTAGCCATTTTCAGGAGAGAACCATGATTCTCTTTCAGTAAAGTTCATGGAAGAGGCTAGCCCTGTTTTTGAACAAGGGAAAAAAAAAAAAGATGCGACTCCTTTAACAAATGATTGAGGCCTTTGAGGGCCGTCAAACATACAAGAACCACTTAAATCTTAATCATAATTTTATGAATACAGTTTATTATAAGCAAAAGCAAATGCTATACTACAAATCTATTACACCCAATTGTAAGTAAAATAAAGACATTTATCATCATTTGGGTTATGATATTGTGTCAGCATCAAATCCATTTCATATTCTAAACCTAAAAAAATCCATTTTGATATTATAATACTCCGTATTACTCACATAAATGTATATTGATTTACGTATCATAGATAGCTACACTGCTAGTGTAGTGCATATATAAAACTCAATAAAAAAACTGATATAAAGTCAATAATTGAAACATTAATGCCAAGGAAATCAAAATATAAAAATAATCAAATAGTAATGAATACACCCCCATTCTATTTTACTCCCTCCGTTTCACAATAAGTGTCGTTTTAGCTCTTAACACAGTTTTTAAGAAAAGCAATCATTCACTTTAAAACTTACAACTTTTTCTTAATCTTACCACTCATTACATTTTTTGCCAATGAATGAACAACTTTAGTCAACAAATACACATTCCAATAAAAATTATCATCATTACCCCTAATAAATCACTTTGAAAACCTAAAACGACACATATTATGAAACAAATTTTTAGTCCTAAAACGACACTTATTATGAAACGGAGGGAGTATTAGTTTTATATGATTCAGCACCTATCCACAGACTTTAGGGCCCCACATTTTTTCGGATACCCGTTTCCGAAATCCCAAGAATACCCTCCGTTCGGAAACCATGACCAAACACACTAAGAGGTGGTAAAATCGTAAATAAGACC